>CM017913.1:1417020-1481034 GCA_008369825.1 Triplophysa tibetana
TGTCCATTAATATTATTAAAAAATACTCAAATTGGTTTTTATATATTTCTTGTTTAGAGCAATGAGATTCTGGAAGAGAGATGTTTGTTAACATTTCTATTCATCTCATTGTTCGTCATAAATGTCATGAATCTTACTTATCTTCTATATTTCACACTTAAAGCTATATTGAAACTATATGGTTGGACTGCTGAGGGCCTATACACTTTTTTTGGTGTTTATTTCATGCGTGTGAAGTTTTCTTTTGTCAGAACACACTGCCGCCTTTGAAAGCCGTTACAAGGGATAGTTCACACAAAAATGAAAATTCTGTCATCGTTTTGTTTAACATATTCAGCATTTTCCAGTGGAACACAAACAAAGATATTTCGATAAATGTGTGAGTTCATACAATGGAACTCAATGGGGTTCAGTGTGTAAAGTTAAACACATTTGGAATGACATGATGGGGACTAAATGAAATAATTATTGAGGTTTTTAACTATTCCTGTAATGGAGACAGATCCTTGCTGTACACCGTGGATCTCTGATCCTTGCAAGTGTCTATACAGTGTGGGACTTAACCCTTAAGTTTGTGTATTTTGTGGGTCAGCAGAGGCCATGCTGTAGATCACCAGCCATTGTTTTCAAGCTCAGTATCCCAGTGCTGAAACCAGGCCATGTAGTGTATTAAACTGAGCCAAAGACGGCTTTAAGAAAAGAAGGAGGTAAGCTCTTGTGTTTCGGGCTTGTCCTTAGAGCTTTGGCTGTAAGCAAAATCAACATGATAGAGATACACTTTGGGGTTGGTGCCATTTCTAGTATTCAAGTTTAGTGAATCTAAACCTGTTGGGGGACCCACGACTCCCACTCTGAACTGAATCAGTCAATTAAAGCTTGATCTACATACCTATTTTTGGACGGGTTTATAAGTGTAATGAATGAAAAAAACAAGAAGTGAAAGCAACATATTATTTGCACATAAAAACGAAACTGTCTGCTTGAAAAAGAAAATTTCCAACCGTCATGAGTGAACAAGGCTTGTAAACACGTACAACTTGCATTATACTAATCTAACACTTCAGGCATCTACATTACACATCAGGTTCATTCACCATAACATAGCAGTGGGATGCACTCTATTGCAGTTGTTTGAAAGGGGCTTTACATGTCTGAAGTTTGGTTAACACAAAGAACAATAACTTTAAAGAAAACTATAGCAAACATCCAGACCACCGGACGATAATATCATGGTAACTCTTAACTTACATTTTAAATAAAACAGCCCTTTACATTTTGAATGGATCACATGGGAAAAAAACTCTGAAAGTTGGATTTTTTTTATATAGAGTTATTGTTTTGATGTGAATGGGCAATGATATTTGATTACATTGACTGATAATAGTTACATCTCCTTATAAAAAGTTCTCTACACACAGTAGAAGGACAAAATCCTATAAAATTCATCCAGTCACCTGATAAACAGATTGTTCAAAGTCTGATGAAAGCATATTGGAAGCTTAAACCACCTTAACCCTGTTGGGATCTAAAAGAGGAGAGCCATGGACCCTGCATGGGGATTTGTCTTACCCGACCTTCAGATCCTAAGAGGATTGAGTATTCTGGAGAAGGACTGTTAACATGAGCCTAAGTGCTCTTATTGAAATTGGACAGCAATGGCATGGCCAAGACTTCAGTCAGTTTCGCTTCAGGTAGTATTAAAACAGTTGGTGGTCCATGAATCAATACAAGAAGAAACAGCCGTTCTATCTGGTTGAGTCTGAGTGTGTGTTTGGACATATCCAAAGGTAAAGTGAGTTCTGATGTCAAATGAATGGAGATGGAGGTCTGAACAGTCTCACAGGTACTCTTGAAATTAGTGCTTCTTCTCCTTGAGTTTGTCTTGAATCTTCTTTGGCTCGTCAAACTGTATCAACCTCAAGATATCTTTGTTTTCCATGACACCCTGAACAAACTCCCCCTCTCCGATCTTATCTGTAAAAAACACAGAGCCGTTGTCAAGAAGTTGTGGACTATGATGTTATGCATGTAAATGCGAGAAATTTCCCACTGCGACTCATACCATTATCACTCTTTCCAAAGAAGGTCCAGATTTTGTCTGCTCGCTTCTCGGGTGTGTTCTCATCTTCTGGAAGATTTTTCTGGTCTTCGGCAGGAATCATGTTGAATATTGACTGCATTGGAGAATAATAACAATATCACAGTTTTTGACATCAATAGCATCTTGTATGTTAGAGTGATTGTCAGGTGGGTTTAATCTATCCTGAGCTTTCTTGCCCATCAAGCTTCCCATTGGTGAGATGATATACTGAGAAATACAACGACCAGCTTCATACAACCAGGGCTAGACACATGAATGAAACTTGGACTGTTGTCCATGAGGACATCAGTCTAGTACATCTTCTATATTCAACCACAAAAGTAAGATACTCAGTAAAAAGACTTTAGCGTTACCCACCCGTACGATCTCCTCCACCTCATTTTTACTGATGGTTCCGTTGCCGTCTACGTCGTACAGGGCGAAAGCCCACTCGAGTTTCCGCATAGTCTTGCCAGAAAAGGATGCAGTGCAACAATGTACTCCTTAAAGTCCAAAGTGCCATCCGCATTAGTGTCGAAGCTGCGGAAGACGTGGCGGGCGTAAGCGGTGGGGTCGGCGTCAGGGAAGAAGCTAGCGTAGATACCCTCAAACTGCTCCTTGGTGATGCGTCCTGTAGGGCACTCTTTGAGGAAGCTGGCATACCACGTGCACAGTTCCTCCTCCGTGTATTTGGTGTTCATCTTCAGATCATCCAGTATCGCTTTGGACAAAGCACCGCTCTTGGTGTTTCCCATTTCTAAATCGTTCACGGCTAAAAAGGACAATTGACCTTTTTTCTACTTCCCCGGACCTTCTCTGACTCTCACACTCTTTCTCCTGCTCCCGGTTTGCTTCTGTACAGGATAATTAGGTGGTTCGGACCGCTGCGTCGTCCTGGTTGGATTGCCTCTCTTTGGGCTCGGTTCCCCCTGACAGCTTCTTTAAGTGCTGAATGAGATTATGTACGTCTCTGTTTAAATCCAGACAGGCTTTGAAAGATCAGTTTGTTGCGTCACACTCTTCTGGTGGAGTGTTTCATTATGCTGATTGGCCCCTTAGGATGAGGTCATGCAGTAGAGGTATTGTAAACAAAATGCTACTCTTTGCTATCGAAGTGACCTGTGTTGTACAGTGAGATGAGTAAAGAAGCAGGTCAGTTCACTCTTCATTTCTTATAAGACCCACCAGCTCACACCACTATCTGCTGGTCTGTAACTGGACTGGACTGTGTTACATAGATAATAATAGTAATAGAAACCTGCCCAAAACACAAGAGATGCAGATGGGAATCAATAGAATATAAATAAAATAAAAAAAATATAAAGAAATGTGGTTCATAATGGTATTTAAATGGAAACCACTAGAATGTATGTAATACTATTTTTAGCAGGGTGGGTTTATGTAGAAATAGTATATTACAAATAATGACTTATATCTCTTCACGTGGATCACAATGTGAATTGAAAATTGGCAGCTGATAAAATCCCTGCTTTATTGACTGTATACATAAATAAAACTCTTAACTGACTGATTTAAAGAGTATTTTGAGAGGAAATTCGCAAGGTCTTTTTGAGATGTAAAGCTAGACAATGAACCCATCCATGCCTTTATTTCCACATTTTGTAACAATTTAATACTGAGGTCAGCGACATTAACTTGAAGAAATGGTTCACCCAAAAATGAAAACGCTGTCATATTTTCTCACCCTCAGGTTGTTCCAAGTCTGTATAAATGTCTTAGGTCTGCTAAACACAAAGGAAGATATTTTAAGTACTGTCAGTAAATACACAGATCTTCATTTGTTTGTGAACCATCCCTTTCATTTGTTCTTCTCACAAACACGAGTATTTCAAAAGCCCGGAATCTGTTGAAATACATGCCCCAATGTCCTTTGTTTGACGTCAGTTTCCAGCCTTCATATTGGCCAATAGTTAAATGGTTATAAAGCCTACTCTTGACAGAGCTTCATGCTGTGTTTTCATGTGGACATGTTTTTTTTTAACAAAGAAAAACACTGTTTATAAAAATACCCATGTATGTGTGGACTAGGCCTATCTTTAAGTGTCATTCAGAATGTTCACCAGGAGAAATTTATGCAGATTATATCAGGAGTAAGGCATCGTGTTTGTCTGGTCAGCATGAGCAGTAACCCACTGGTGGTGAATACGGCAACTACATCCTTCTGCAGGCAAAAAAAAGGTTCTCTATTGATGGTCAATCAGAAATAGTTGTGTATTCATATTTCTTTTCTCAGAGATCTGCAAATATTTAATTATATTAACAATGTACCAAAGCATTAAAACTGTAGGATCCCAAAATTGACAGAGTAACTAAACTTTGATTTTGAGCATTTTTCAGATAAAAAATGTGTATCTGGACCTGACCGTCTAATTTATTGCAAAATCAATTTGCACTTTTTAACTTATAAAATAATTTACTTAAACTCTTAACTTATTCACAAGTATACCTTAGCAGATAATGAAGATAGCAGGGGTACTAAAAGTATGCGTGTTTGGCGTGCTGTCCTGGGCGTGGTTTACGAGCTCGTCGGTTCCATCTGAACCCAGAACGCTCTTGCCCCCCAATAGGGGCGAGTGCGCCGAGCTCGGAAACGGCCGAACCCAGAACTCACTGCAAGTGAGGAGCCGGGAGGTGGTGGGATGTGCGATCCTTTAGAGATGACTTCAGGTAAGGATGCTTGTCTTTTTATGTGCTGCAGCCGGTCTTAACTATATGCTCTGGCTTCTCCCAAACTTTGTTAATCGTTAGTCAACCATTACCATCATTTATTTTAACTACCATTTTGGTTGGGCTGGGTTTAGGATGTTTGTTTGCTGTTGATGTTGTGGTGGGTGTGCATCTGTTTGGCTGAGCTATTGACCTCTCTAACCTCATTAACACACATCACTTATTTGTGACACAGAGATCCTGTCCTGTTAACCAGCTCAGTTGACGGTTACATGAGTTGACTGTCAAATGTCTATATATTAGTACATGTAGGCTATATAACTATTGCATGCGTACACATGTACAAATCAGGGGTTTTCAAACCTGTCATATGACACACCTAAACTCATCAAATCAGAGGTATAGACTGTACATGCAAGCTTGAATGCAAGGGGTTGCATTGTAATGTGTGATTGTTAATGTAAATCACAGTATTGTCTAAGCAAAACAACCGTCATAATGTTCCTGCTATGCACTTTATATGGTATCTATTGGTTAAAACAGTAAGCTTCTACTTTTAGGGCATAGTATAAATAAGTGAATTCGGACGTAGGAAAAAAAAGACCTGAAATATTTTGTCAGATTCCTTTTAGTTAGCTTTGTAAAAATTGTACATTAAAATCAAATGCAAAAATCTAAATTGTTAGTCTATGAATGTGAGTGTGTGAAAGGGTTACTGACTGACCTGCAATGGGATCGTTCATCATATCAGACACATCTAATACTCCAATATCTCCTAAGCACAACTTAACGGTTAAAGAGCCATGGCGTCAGTGGACTCAAGCTTATGACGCTAAGCACATATCTATGACTGAAGAAGCACGGACTTACTCTACACTCTTAAAAATAAGATGCTTCACGATGCCATAAAATAAACTTTTTTGTCTAAATGGTTCCATTAAGAAGCGTTAACATCCAAAGAACCTTTCCGTTTCACAAAAGGTTAATTGTTAATTTTAAGAGTGAATACTGGTCAACTCCAGACCACATTGTCTCACTTAATGAACAAAAAAGCACCAGTACATGTAGTCACCGGACCTTCCACGCCTGAGCCTGAACAACCACAGAACAGATTTGTCAATTTAATTATTTTAACGCTTTTCATATCTGTAATACATATAAGCAGTCAACAAAATTGCATTAAAGGACATGCAATCAGTGCATTTCAGATTGTTATTATGATACCAATACATTTAAATCATCCATTTATTTGCTCAATTTACTTAAATACTTCAAATACATACAGTACATTTTATGTACATGGATCTTTTAGGGCCAAAGTCAGGTGTTTTACTGTATTAGATGTGCAGTGATGCGGATTACAAAGCATATTATAGAAAAAAACAACACAAAAGTAATTCACTGTGGAATTGAATGCTGTGCAGGTAAGGATTATATAAAGCAGTTTGTGGTTAAGCGTCCCTTTTCCTGGAGTTTACAGCAAAGTCTCAATCAAATGGGCAGCGGAGTCCTGTGATTTCAATCTCTGCAACATTTAACCTCACGCACAGATTAACTGCAGAAAAACTACTGCATGCTGGGTGGAGAGTACAGTATGGATAAAACTGAATCACTCATCATATAAATAGGCAGATTTGTATATTTTACATAGTTTCAAATAATTTACATTCATACATTTAGCAGACACTTTTATCCAAATCCCGATTTTGGTGTTTAATGTACGTATGCATGGGTATGTGTGTTCCCTCAGCACAACCTTTTGTGCTGCTACCACAATAATCTAGCTACAGGAAAAATTAGAGTTCTGGCAAAAATGTCTCCAAACATTAATCCATAATATGTAACAAGAGACAACTGCACAGGACAATGGTTTTTCTAAAGATTGTGAGCAAAGAAGATGAAGGTTAGAGTCCTCATCAAATGTCATGAATGTTTACATGCACAAATGTACCTTAAACATCAAATTAATTGAAAACTTAGTTAAAGAATGTAGAACAGATTTTCACGTAAAATGTCCAAAAACTAACATTTTGAAATTGTACTGTATTATTTACACATATTTTCGTGTATGTTTGAAATACAGTCAAAAAACATAAATTTACAGAAATTGACTGCAAATTTTCAAGAAAACAGGACACCCTTAATTTGTGGGGAAAAGAACTATTATTTATAGGGTATACTTTTGGCACCTTGGCACATTTTTTTACATGATTTTTTACAGTGTAATTACAGTTATACAGTGAATTAAGCCATTTGCCACATGAATGAATGTATAAAGTGTAGAATTATTTTAACTTTTTATTATTTTATCCTACTGTGTTTAAGTTAAAGTATGTATATTATTATGTTAAATTTATTAAGAGTCATGTTTTTTGTACCTATTTGGAGAATACATTTGGTACACCGTAATAGGTCAGATCAGCTTTAATAAACTAAAGGAGGAGAAAACGACAAATGGGATTGTGTGTATGAAATAACTCGTAAACAGATAAATCGCAGAATTCTGTGTTACATAACATCATGCAGTGTTCTTTGATATAAAGAGCTTTAATCTTGTTTTGGGATTTCCTCTTACCTTGGAAAATTGTGTTATTAACTCTTTTAAGTTTTTTTCTTGGCATGTTATTTGTGTGCAAAATTTGAGAGCTATGATAATCATAATAATGATAACACAACCATAACCATGTGATTTAAATGTAACATTTAAATTGAAAAATTATGTATTGTTTATTGATAAGACATTCAATTTTAATAATACAAATATGAAAACATTGGTATAGGCATAGGCAACAGACTTTTTTCTACTGACATCTGTTCAGCCTTTAAACATATTTTGCATGTTTTCTTGTATCTGTAGCACATGCAATATCCCACATCAATCATCTGGCTGTCATAAAATACAGGATTTGCTGTGTGCACACACATTTAAACTGGTGTGTGTGGCTGGGCACATACATCATCTTTTAGCATCAAAGAGCCTACATGCAGTAATTCGGCAAACTCAGATCCTTAAATTGTTCAACAAACTACTGCAAATCATGTTTGTTGCAATTTGAGATTAGGTTGAAATATAGTCTGGAAAATGGGGTAAATTTACATGCTAGCAGAGGAACCATCATCAGATTGAAAATAATCTGATTGATCTTCTTTTTTTTTGCTACGCTCGCCGAAATAAGCTACGTATTTAGATGGAACAACAAAACCAAGGTCTCCAATTTGCCCTTTGAAATGATAAGATTGGGAAAAAGTTGAGGGGGAAGGGAAGTCTTTGAGCGGAAGGGATGAGTTCCAGCCAAACATAAAGAGATTGACAGCATTAGAAGCAGACATGAGCAGAGCAGCTGTCATCGGTGAATCAAATCCAAGCACAGCACTTCCAGGGAGCAGAATACACAGATGGCATATCCAAACATCTGTAATACCCCATACATCTGAAACGCTACAAAACTCAAAAAGTTGAATGTCTGAAGCAAGGAACCCTACAGTCGCTTGCCTGAGGCCAGGATTACTCATCTCCTTGTGCGTCATCCTGGAGTGCGATGGGTATACGCCGTGCTCACCGAGCATCCCTGGCTCTTACCTTCAACTATGTGGCGTTCGCCATGGCCATGTCGGCTGTCACCACCAGCTACTGGTGTGAGGGAACCAGGAAGGTGGTGAAGCCTTTCTGCTCGGGACAGGTGACGGTCAAGCAGACGTACTGCATTCGGTTTAACAGCTCCAACATCAATGACACGCGGCTGGTGCAGTACATCTACGAGACGGGAGAGGAGAAGTTCCTCATGAGGAAGTTTCACACGGGCATCTGGTTCTCCTGTGAGCAAACGGTCGACTTACAGGGTATGACGCCATCGGTGGCTCTTTCATGTGGATTTTTTGGGGTTGCAAACGTGCAAATGTTGAATAATTTCAAACAAAATTTAATTGAAATGTTGTTGATCTTTTTCAATTTTATCTCGATAAGAAATGCAGATCAGACGTTTTACCACGACTTTATCTCTTGATAGGATTTAACTGCAGGAGCTTTTTAGAGATCGCGCCGGATCATGAAAGAGGTGGGTAAGTACATAAAAGAACAGTGATGGTAAATGGTAAAATGGTAAAATTCACACAACAAATTTTCACTCAAAATGTTATATTGGGTTACATTCCTTTTTGTCTTACCGTAAGCCGTTGGCAGTCATTAGGCAACACAGAAGCTTGGCACAGTAATGAAGAATTTGATATGTCAGGTGTGCATTTATAACATTGAAACACCCAATTGGTTTAAGATCTCATGTTTTTAAATGTTAAGGGATAGTTCACAATTATCTGACGAATGTCATTCCAAACCTCTAAACTTTCTTTGATATTTTGATATTTTGGAAAAACATTGATAACCAAACAATATTACATCGCTGACTTCTATTGTATGTAGAGAAAAGACTTCTCAAAAAAAAATTATTTCATGAATATTGTATCTTATTTTATGACATTTTCCCAAAAATCTAAATTCTGTCATCATCTACTCACCAGCATGACTGTCTTTCTTCTGCAGAGCACAAGAGAAGATATTTTGAAGAAGGTTGCATTCACTTGCATTGGTTTTTACGTACATACAATAGAGGTGAATTGGGGCCAATGCTGTTAAGTTACCAACTTTCTTGAAAATATCTCTTTTGTGTTCTGCAGAAGAAAGAACTTGATAAAAGTTTGAAATGACGAGAGGGTGAGCAAATGATGAATCACTAGATTGTCAAGTACTCACTGTAATGATAGTTTACATAACCAAAACTTACACATACTGTAGCAATCATTTACATTATATTATTTTAAGCACAGAATAAGAAAAATAGAAGAAAGAACTCTGAAAATCTCAGGATAAATCTACCTGCACCATCAGTGCTTCTATACCAAGTGTACAGTACAATGCCTTTCTGACATTTAATATTCTGAAAGAGTGTATAAAAGAAATGTGTGTAACACTGACACATACTCTAACCTTTACTGAAAAGACACACATGTGCAAAAACATGAATGCTCACCTTTTAGGTGAAATCCCCCACGGACATGTGAAACCTGTGTAAATGTGAAGATTTCATTTCAAGAATTTAGCGAATCCTGAAACTTAGCATTCTTACATTTGTGATGACAAACCATGAAAAACTGTAACACTCATATAAATTGAACATCCATTTTATGGCAAATTTTTTTTATTGGCATTTTAGCAATAACGGCTTCTTTTGAACAGTACACCCTGCAGGTTTTATGCAAAATGATAATTGTTTTGGGGGTTAAAAGAAATCCCACTTGCTGGGTTATTTTCAACCCATTGTTGGGTAAAATATGGACCCAACCAATCGTTGGGTTGTTGTTAAACACCTATGGGTTAAAACAGACCAGCATTTTGGGTGGAATAACCCGGCATGGGTTAACAATCCAATGTTCACATTTGATCTAATAATGGGCTAAAAACAACCTATAGAACTTTTACATAAATATCTCTTTCTAATGTTGACTGAATGATTTCATTGACTCTGTCTGTCTGTCTCAGGGGTGCTGTGGCTGTGTATTGTGTCAGAATGTCTATACATTACTCTGTTATTCACGGGTGGAGCTCTCATGGTGATAGAGATGTGTCCCTGCTTTAACCTGATCAACAGGCTTAAGCTGAATGCCTTTGCCGCTGTATGCACTGCTCTCTCAGGTAACAACCTATCAAAATACAACAATGACCTTCTTTGTGTTTCAGACACTTCATCAAAACACGATTTAGTCTTGATTTTGCTAAAGCTATGATAGCACACATACATATACACAAATACATCTAGGATATGTCTATTCGATGTCTGCATGTACACATGTAAGACCTATTTTTTTATTTTGTGCTTATCTTCAATACGTCTGTGAGACGTATACTGTCAAATGTCATTTAGACATCTAGAAATATGTATTAGATGTTTATGATTTAGAATGTATGTAAGACGTTCCCAGGACGTTTAGCAGATGTTTTTATGCTGCAGATGTTTTCCAGATCTCCAGATCTATAGTAGACATCTTAGATACGTAACTGTGTTCTCTGGGAATGTACATAAAATTGTTGATTGTTTTCACACAAAAAAAAGACTATATGAAGAGTTTGGTTCCAAAATGAGATGACAGAGTAAAAAAATCATGTTTTTATTGTGCATTCCAATAAATATCAATCAAACTGCAGTTGGTTTGTTTTGATTAAATCCATAAAAACTAAAAAAATACAGCTAATTAACACAATAAAAACATGATATCATAATAAAATCCTGATTTTTGAATCTCATTTTGGAACAAAATCGTATGTTTGCATTAATTTTGTTTGTGTTTTAATGTAAAAAAGCAAAGACAGCCTCAATGCTGGAATAAAAAACACAAACCTTTACATCCCAAAACGAGAAAACAGTTGCATTGTTTTAAAGGGGGTCATATGACATGGCTAAAACAAATAATGTCATTTGTATGCAATGTGTATCCACGATTTAAGGTTCAAAAACACTGTATTGTCCACATACCGTGCATGTTTGTTTCCCCTTGCAAAACTCATCGCTCTAAAAAGTGAACTGTGTTATGATTGGCCAGTTAACCAGTGTGTAGTGATTGGTGGAATACTGCAAGCGTGTGAAGGAAATGTAATGTCTCTTACCATATTTGGATCATAAGGTTCCAAAGCAATTGTTCTGACAGGTACTGCCAGCTTACTTGCGTATAGATTTGGGCGGTCTTAGTCAAATCATACCTCAAACTGATGTAGATTTGTGGGGGTGTGGTTACACGAGGCGTTTCAGGCCGGTCTGGGTGACCATTCGCTTTTAGATATAATGCAACTTTCATTTTTTTTAATTTTACGTGTCTAAATAAATGCATGGGCAACTTATGACACAGAAAAACACGTGTTCTCGCCATAAGACCCCTTTAATGTTTGTTAATACAAAGTGATAACTTTTGCAACTATACGAATATTTACATAGAATAGCACAAAATAGCACAAAGATAAAAAGTATTCAATTTAAATATTTGTATAATGAAATAAAAAGCAGAAAAAAATCTGCAACACTTACAATAAGGTTTGCTTTATAAAGCATTTGTTAATGTGTTCATCAATGATTAATTAGTCACTTAAAAATGCATTATAACGCCGTTATAACTACTTAAATGAAAAGTTACATAAAAGGGTAAGTAAATGGTTTGAAAAGGGACATAAGATATGAAATACACAATAATAAGAAAAACCGACATAACACCCTACAGTCTCCAGTCTGACAACCTATTTTGCAAATAAATAATGAATAACTACATTTATTAAGCTTTTATAATATGAGAGTTCCCTTTCTGTCGGTCTCTCGACGTTGTGTCGAGAACGACAGATGGGGTTCGTCCTTGAGAACCAATCAACTCTGACTACTATAGAAAAGGCCAATGAAATTTGGCGAATGAAATTTGCATGCCGGACTCCCCCGGATATCCGGTATAAAAGGAAGCCGGCGTGCAGCATTCATTTACCTTTTGTTCTTCAGAGCCTTCACTCTTGAGTACAACTTAGGATTCAAAATCCTCTACAAACTACACTGCTGGTGCTACGCATCGTCCCTACGGATCGTCCCTACCTGCAGCGCCCTTCCCCTGGGCGTCTCGGCGGTTCCGGAGGTGTTAGAGATCTTGTAAAAAGTCCTTTTCAGGACTGACTGAGCATTCTCCAGCGCGGCATGTCCAGCTGTTCTCTTGGGTGCGGCACCCTCATCGAGGAGGGGGATGGACACGATCGCTGCATTAGGTGTCTGGGCGTCCAGCACACTGAAGCAGCGTTCGTTGACACATCTGCCCGCATTACCACCCACGTTAGCAGCGTTAGTGATATGGGGAACTCTGCGAACGTAAACCCGCCAGCCAAGTGCTCACGGGCCGATCGCTCTTCTAAACGTTCCCCAACCGCGGTGGCATACCGTCCGGATCCTCACGCACACACTCGGAAACGATGTGTGACGTAGATAAGACGTCGCTCGCAGCATCGGAGGGAGACTGGCATCCGGCTCTGACGAATCTAAGCTCCACCCCCGGGTCGAGTTCTAGAGGAAGCAGAAGTGATGCCACCCGTGCTGACCCGGGGATGCGTGGTTCCTGGGGTCGGAGCGCGGTGCACACCTCGCTGCAGGGGTGGGGTGCAGTGTGCAACGGGCACGCAGCAGCGGGGCTGGACGGGCCCCCGTCTGCGCTGGCATACAATTGCCTAGAGTTGTGGGCTGTGCTGCCTGCGCTAGAAGGCTCCGGCCTCTAGTGCAGGGCCAGCACGTGTTGGTCCTCCGGGACAGCACGACAGCCGTATCGTACATCGCTAGGGTGGCGTACGCTCACGGCAGCTAACACAACTTGCCCGACGCCTCCTCCTGTGGAGTTAGCAGGTGATCCGCTCCCTGCGGGCCACACACATCCCAGGCAAACTGAACCAGACAGCCGACGCACTCTCTCGTCAGTATACGCCTTGCGGAGAGTGGCGACTCCACCCCCGGTCCAGCTCATTGGGTGCTGTTCGGACAGGCACAGGTAGACCTCTTTGCCTCCCACGACACCACCCATTGTCTGCTTTGGTACTCCCTGACCGAGGCCCCCCTCGGCACGGATGCCCTGGCGCACAGCTGACCACGGGACGGGCGGAAGCACACCTTCCCCCCCCAGGAGCGTCCTTGCACAGACACTGTGCAAGGTCAGGGAAGAGAAGCACCAAGTGTTTTGGTTACACCGCTCTGGTTTAACCACACTTGGCTCCAGAGTTGATGCTCTGGACAGCGACTCCCCCTGAACCATTCCCCTGACAGAGGACCTGCTCTCTCAGGGGAAGTACACGTTCTGGCATCCCAGATCAGACCTCTGGAACACCATGTCTGGTCTCTGACGGGACGAGAAGATCCTGAGATGGCTACTCCCCCTATTCGGCTGAGACCATCACCCAGGCTAGGGCCCCATCTACTAGGCGGTTACACGCCTCTAGACGGCGCCTCTTCTCTTCCTGGTGTCTTTCTCTACGAGAAAGATCCACTGAGGTGCGGGATCAGGATTGTGTTGTCCTTCTCACGAGACTGGAGACTAACATCTCCCCTCCACACTGAACGTATACGTAGTCGCTACCGCCACTCATCACGACTCAGTTGTTGGAAAGTTTCGAGGGCAACACGACCTGGTCACCAGGTTCCTACGAGCGCGAGAGGGCGGAAAAACGCCTCATCTCCGCTCCAGACCCTCTTGAGAGCCCCTCTGAGGTTCCGATCTTCCTCACCTGAGCAAGACGGCCCTCCTGTTGGCGTTCGCTTCAGTCAAGAGGGTAGGGGACCTCCAAGCATTCTCCGTGTCCCCGGATTGCCTTAAATTCGGCCCTGGCAAACTGTCACGTTATCTTGAGACCCAGGCCCGGATACGGGCCCAAAGTTCCCATTTCTCCCTTCGGGGACCAAGTGGTGGACTTGCAGGCGCTCCCCATCGGGGAGGAAGACCCAACCCCATCCGTGTTGTGTCCTGGACCGCACGCAGAGCTTCACTAGCTCTGGCCAGCTCCTTGTTTGTGTTGGAGGACAGCAGAAGGGGAAGGCTGTCTCCAAGCAGAGGCTGGCGCACTGGGTCGTGGATGCCGTTACGACGGCATTCCGATCTCAGACTCCCCCATGCCCATTGGCAGCAGCGCTCACTCCACACGGAGTTTAGCCTCTCCTGGGCACTGGCAGAAGCGCCTCTCTAGCAGACATCTGTAGAGCTGAGGGTTGGGCTACGCCCAAACACCTTCGCAAGGGTTAACAGCCTTCGCGTAAACCCGGTGTCAGCCCACGTCCTGCGTGGCGACATGTAGGACTGGCATACGGGGGGGCGTATGCCTGCAAAAGCACCTTCCCACCCTCCCCGAGGTTGGGTCAGTGTGCTATCTATCCTTTTCTTCTTACCCAAACACATGGCTAAGAAAATTGCTACCTCACCAGCCTTCCTTCTTACCCAGACTCTGGTTAAGAACAGGCATTCCATCCATCACTAAGCAAGCACCTCCTGGGGGTTGGCTGAGCAGAGCAGCCTTCCCCCTTAGGCCGGGATATATCATGACCTATCACACATAGTTCTAACCGGACCTGTGCTATCAGACGCAGTAACACCCCCACCGCGGGCTGTACCGTCTGTCATACCCTCATGACTATGGTTCCCACACTTGGTAACCCATGAGCTTCCCCAGGTGGACCTCCACCTCGCGGTTAACTACCCAGTCCGCACGTTCCATGCGTTCTCCTCCTAGGACGAGACCATACTTTCTCCACCATATTCCTCCCCACGGGTAGGAGGTGGCCTCTGCAGCGCTTCTCTGATTAAGAGTGCGCTTTCCCGGTGTAAACCGAACCGGCCTGTAGAGAGCTAAGGCCCCGTCCGTGAAAGTTACCGGTCAGGGCTGTATCCATCTTTCCCGAAAGCTCTGGAACCCCCCGACCACCACACTGGAAGGTTACAGGTCTCACGAAAGCTTCGAGCTGACACGCCCAGGCTTGTTACCGTCGCTTCGCTGAGATTGTGACGCGATACAGCGTTTGTGGCGTTTTCCATAGTTAACCCCATCTGTCGTTCTCGACACAACGTCGAGAGACCGACAGAAAGGGAACGTCTTGGTTACGTCTGTAACCTCAGTTCCCTGATGGAGGGAACGAGACGTTGTGTCCCTTATGCCACAAACATGTATCGTTTCTGTTGCAGTTTGAGAGGCTCTCAGTCTCTTTAGAACAAGAGGTAAATGAATGCTGCACGCCGGCTTCCTTTTATACCGGATATCCGGGGGCGGAGTCCGGCATGCAAATTTCATTCGCCAAATTTCATTGGCCTTTTCTATAGTAGTCAGAGTTGATTGGTTCTCAAGGACAAACCCCATCTGTCGTTCTCGACACAACGTCTCGTTCCCTCCATCAGGGAACTGAGGTTACAGACGTAACCAAGACGTTAACAATGGCACACTATTTGGCAGGTATTTTCGTAGAATCCCCCTTTTTTATTTATGCAGTTATAACTGCTTTATAATGTATTTGTAAATGAATTATTAATCATTAATGAACATATTTACACACGCTTTATAATGGGAACCTTAATGTAAACATTTACCAAAAAATGTATTATAAACTAAAGATCGAAGCAACTTTATATCGAATCCGGATCAGCGCAGTTGCATCACCTATGACTGTAAAACATCCAATATTAACATTTCTAGGACCATGCATATTTGAAACATTTACATACAATTTCTACAAGAGAAAGTTTATTTTCTCAAGAAATTAGACTTTCACTGAAGTTAATAATCCATTGCTAAAGCTAAACAGACCTCACGATCACTCACTTACTATTGAGATACTGTCAAAAGTTTCCCAATTGACCTGAATTTATTGAAATAATAAGTCATATATTCCCATTCATCCCATCTGCTTCAATACACATTATGCATTGTGGAAGAAAAATCCAGTTAAACTGCAATTGCTCACGTTGAGTTACCATTCCCCTTACTGAGATGGGCACGATAAGAGGATATTCCCTAATTCTTGCAGTCCCTCTTGAACGCTCATTTGCCAAAACAGAAAATCCCGCTAGCTCTACCCCAGCCAGTCAGAAAGAGAGATGAGATTAAATACAACAAATCCGACTGCTTCAGATTGACAGCAAAGACGGGACATATATCAGCTATTATTACGACACAACTGTTTTACCACATTACCTCAGGACTGTAATGAATTTGTGTGAAACAGATAAATGTAAAAAGGTTTCTGTGTTTTGTTTCAGAATAATTGTCTCTTAGACATCCGCATTGGTTGTATATAAAGCTGCATGTACAATGATGATACAGAGGTGTGTGTGTGTGTGTGTGTGTGTGTGTGTGTGTCTGTGTGTATGTGTGTGTGTGTGTGTGCTTGTGGATCTGAACGGGACACAGCCTCTCTGCTCCGGTCTGAATGTGGGATCTATCCCAACACCACAGGGATTTGGTGGTTTTTGTTGTAATCGGATTGGTGCGGGGGTAGTGGTTTCGGTGTGTGACATGACCAGAAGAGACCATCCTCCCTCCCCCATATCATTTCACTAATCCCGACGGTTGTAGGAATGCTCACCCGCAGACTTCATGCACATCAGCACCTGCTATTAAAAGAGAAAACATGAAACTATATGCTCATATAATGCATGTGCAGTGCTGAGTGTGTTTAACGTCCACAGAATATTTACACTCTTTTTGATCTTTGCAACAATTCAATAGAATTTTTGTATAATCTGTATAATATGCTGCTGCCACTCACATATGCAGATATGCTGAGAACTGAGATGCTTTGTACTCTTGTGCTTTCCTGAAGCCCAACTGGTGAAGCGCTGTACATTAAACTCGCAAGGAAATATAGTGTAAAGCTTTAAAGGGATACTTGAAATTCTGTCATCATTTACTCACATTCGAGTTGATCCAAATCTGTATAAGTTTTTTTCCTCAGATGAAAACAGAGAAATATATTTGGAAGAATGCTTATAACCACACAGTTCTGGGGCACTTTTGACATTCATTGTCATATTCCTACTATGGGATTCAATGGGGGCAAACTCTGTCTGGTTATAAGCATTCTTTCAAATATATTTCTCTTTTTGCTCAGCATCGCAAAGAAACAAATACAGATTTGTAACAACTCTAAGTAAATGATGACAAAAGTGTCATTGTTGGGTGAAGTATCCCTTTAATACTTTGGGTACATATAACCCCCCCCCAGAAAACTGTCCTGACTCCAGTGTTTCACTGCGCAGTGCTTATTCCATTCTTGTGGAAATGAAAAACATCTGCATTGTAATTCAATGACGTAAATTTGCTGCTTTATAATTTCAGTTTCTTATTAGGATGATCTTTCCTAACTGGATTTTTAACCGGATTACAGTGATGCAAATATCATACTGCCATCTTGTGGATGAATACAATAATCACGACACGTTCACAGTAATGGATCCTCCATTATTCTGTGTCCGTAGGTCTTCTGGGGATGGTTGCACATATGATGTTCACTACAGCTTTTCAGCTGGCTGTCAGTATGGGTCCAGAAGACTGGAGACCTAAAACATGGGACTACAGCTGGTCCTATTTGTAAGTCTCAGATTTAGAGCAATATATATTTTGGGTAAATGGGTAAAAATAGGTCAAATGATTTTGGTAGATTGACGAATAATCTATACTGTAACATTCTATAAAAACAGCCTTTTGATAATAATTTCACATGCAACACATTGATTAAGAGTGTTTTTGGATATCTAGATATTTATAAATGTATACATTATATGTCACACTGCTTTTAAAATGACCTAAAGAAGGCAAAAGATGACTTGTCCTATTGTCCTTTAGCATTGGCTATTTCCCTGTAATATTCAAGAGTACTGTACATAACCACTATCAATGAACTCAGGGATACGTAGGATAATTTTTCTCTTTCTCTCAGTTTAGCATGGGGCTCGTTTGCCACCTGCATGGGCTCAGCGGTCACGGCCTTAAACCGCTACACTAAAACCATCATCGAGTTCAAGTTCAAACGGCAAAGCATCGAGAAGAAACTGCGCATCAAGCAGAAGATTCTTGAGCTGGAGGTGCCAGAAGATTTATGGTACATCACTTCATTACAAGAGCAACCTGACCAACACACTGTCTTCTCTGACAATGGCATCGAAACAACCTACATCGGCCACGATCATGGGGGAGAATATCACCTGTGAACTTAATCTGCTCAACAGAGATGAACCTGATGTGCATTTCTATCACAACAAGGGCTTTTGTCAACATGGATTAAATAAGTGATTTTTTTAACATTCACTGTTGTTTATATGTGAAGCCGTATTAAAGAACATTTATAATGCACTTATTCATCATGATCCCCCTACAGCGCTCTTATAAATATAAGAGTATGTTTTATAGCCTAAATGGCTTGCCCTAAACTATTACAAAATGATTGTCTGTGGTGGCTGAGATGCGATTAAGTGTAAATTTATTCTGAACCCTGAGCGTTGCTCATGTGTGTACATGGCTAAACTCTAAACAATAATATATTTATCTAATTTATTGTCAACAGTTTGTTCAAAGATAAATGAACACTAAACGTTAACATTATCTTTACAGAAAAAGCTATAAAATAACATCCTCATGCAAAGGATTCTGGAAATCAGAAATCCACATCAACCTTTTTTTTGGTTCCCAGAATGCTTTGTATGAGGCTGTTCATTTATAGTTTGTTTCTGTAAAGATAAGGACTTGTTCACTTTAATGTTTATTTATCTTCGAAGAAACTGTGTACAATAAATTAGATAACTGTAAATCTGCAGTGAGTTACTGGCAAACTGCTGCCAGTAATACCTTAATTTCCACAGACTTCTTTAATGTGTATGTATTAGAAATTGTGTTTATTTTATGTATTTCTATCTCTTATATCAAATTACGTTTGTTTTAAACCTGAAATGAGAAATCTGTTTGTCAGTGCTGATCAAAAGCTGGAAGTCTTGAAAGTGAGCTCAGACAGAGATTCAGGGCCTCTCTGACATTAAGATGCGGTTGAGAAAACATGCTTCTCTGATCTCACATTCATTTATGATATTCCAGGTCTGCTTTTGTGTTAATTCACTGTCTGTGTTTTTTTTTTACTGTTTTGGCACCTTTGGATGTGTATGTTAGGATAATAAGCCCTTTACAGCACAGTTCAAAATGTACTTTAAAATTGAGAAAGATTGTAAAGAATCTATTTCTGACTGAACATTTGTTTCTGTTCATCCTGAGCGAGAACACAGAAACCTCACAATTTACATAATGCTGTGGAGCGAGCAGGTGTATGTAACAGACTACAGAGAGGGAGGGCAGAACCATCACATGAGAATAACTTGACAGATCATCTTGTGTGTGATTTAGATGATTATGTTTGACCGTAGTTTGACCGTAATGATATATTAATAGTTCTGCAAATAAAAATCAGACAATTCAATAGACTGATAAAAAACAGCACTCAAAATGACAATGATTTTTTTCCAACACTAAAATTTTATTAATAAGCATAAACGCAAATTTCAATCATATTAGCTTTGTTTTAATAAATTATAAGCTTTTTTGACTCATGCAGAAATTCTGTATTATTTTTGTCCATGTATAATATGATATTTATGGCAAGGCAACAGATACATGAAGTTTTATCACTGAATCTGATCTTCAGGCTCTTGCCTGGTTTAATGAACATCAACAAAATAAGACGGCCTAATTTACATAGAGCTTAAATTAACAAGTGTTATAAGGGCAGGTGTTTCCTGTCTCATTGGACATGATTTGTACAAAAATGTTCAAATCTCCACAGTTCACCGAATCTGCAAGAAGAGAAACTTCAGAATAATACACACCACGGCCTGAGCAACTTTTGATATGTGCTGAAAATTTTAAGGGACAGTTCATCTAAAATTGGGAAACTATGAAATAATCAAATGTTTTAACAAACACAATACACTTGAAATGCTAGGTTTATGTGTTGTGTTTTATGACATTCCTGCATCCCAAACATAGCTACAGTTAATAGAATTGGGTGCACGCAGATAATCAAACATTGACTATAGTCGATTGTATTGTGGGCACAGGGGGACCCCTAAATAAAATTCTTCTTGTGGCCCTGTAAAGGCCTTGGGCCGGCCCTGGCTGGAAGTCTTGAAAGTGAGTTCAGACAAACATTCAGTGCTTCTCTGACATTAAGATGCGGTTGAGTTAAACATGCTTCTCTGATGTCACATTCATTACTGATATTACATTTGCTTTCGGAGGCATGGACACTTGTGTGAATTCACTGTATGTGTTTTTTTTATGTTTTGGCACTTTTAGACATGTATGTTAGCATAATTAGCCCTTCACAGCACAGTTCAAATTGTGAAAATGTATTTTTTATATAGAACATAGATAACACAATGAGAACCAGAACTCCTCAGATAATGACAACTGATAGATTTTACAGAGCCGTCTTGATCTTGGAAGAGGTTATATAATAATCTTTTTAATAAATTTCATAAGTAAATATTTGAAATAAATAAACAAATCATAGAGTTTGAAATAATCTCAAAATCTGGACATAATTTGCATTCATCCACTTCTCAGTTTTATCTGGAGACCTGTGAAAAGAAACATGATGTTTGTAAAAGTGTGAAGAGTCTAAACCAGTTTGCATTTTCGATTGAGTTGAGATCAGTCGCTCTTTAGAAAGATTGTAAAGAATCTATTTCTGACTGAACATTTGTTTCTGTTCATCCTGAGCGAGAACAGAGAAACCTCACAATTTACATAATGCTGTGGACTGAGCAGGTGTATGTAACAGACTACAGAGAGGGAGGGCAGAACCATCACACACATTTGAATTACACTGAGACCTTTTTATATTGTTGGAAATTGTTAGCTACTTTATTGAATATTTCAGTTTCAACTTCCGTAAACTCCATATTATTGTTTTCAAAGGTGCTTTAAGCAGACCACAACAGTAGTCATCCTCAGGTGACACAAAGATAAACATCAAGGGGATTTGGAGCAGGGTCTGTTGGCGTCCTCAGTGACTCAAATATGAAAACACAATGTCGTGTGCAACGGATGACTGCAATTTGCATCTAAAGAAGAACCCGTAAGCCGCAGTTTAGAGATATTCCTAAAATGAGAAAATGATGTGTGACACATTTGAGATGTGAATATGAAATGTAACTGTGGAGGATGACACAACAGTACAACCACCTCATGAATATTAGCAGTATTCTGTGTAGTGTTTTGTAGGCTACTTCTGCTGTGTAAGAATTTGCTTAAGAAATGACTGACAAACACAATAAGTAGCGGTTTGATTTAGATGTTTTTATTAAAATGCACAAAGAACATACATATAAAAAGCTGCTTGAAGCAAATGACAAAGTTCAAGATACAAAGTTTCGTTTATTTATCATTTCTAGTAATATGCTCTTTCACAAAATCAAAGGCTGCGCACAAATCATTGATCCAGTTTATTGACCACAGTCAGATTTCTTGATCTTTTTGCTGGTCTTTGATCCGGCAGCGGTCACTTCACATGTGATATCTTTGTCTTTCTGCCACTCTGATGTCTCAATGGTTATATAACTGCTCAGCTTGAATTTCTCATCAGGCTGCTGTTCAGCAGATCCAGTGAAGACGCCTTTAGTAACCGAGTTTCCATTCACAAGCCAACGCACATCAGCAAAGCCAACAGACATGTCATTGATCAGACACACCAGAGTCACTTCACTAGAGCTCACATCTTCACTGGATGAAGGCAGAATGTTCACAACAGGAGGAGAAACACCCGAATCTACAAGATAGACAAGTCATGAAAAACATCAAACAATCAAATGTTAAATATTGCATTTTAAATACAGTGCTTTTAACAAGATGTTCAAATAAGTTCATAAAATGTGCATCACCGCACACATCAATGTATCTTACTCGACCTAAACATGACCTGATAAACAATTATTGTTATGAGCTCATGAACAAAATGTTAAATTCTTTCTTTCATTGTAAGTCGCTTTGGATAAACATAATACAGATTTAAACAAATAATTTATTAAGGAATTAAAGAACAATTGTTTGATAATTAAATATACATGTAAATTAAATTCATATTTAAGTTTGACATTTACTGAAAACTCTTAGTCTGCTTCAAAGAAGAACATTTTGGTTCCATAAAGAACCTTTAACATTAGAAGCACCTTCCTGTTTCACAAAAGATTCTTTGTGGTGAAAAAAGTTTTTTCAGATGATATAAAAGATAAGAAAGAGATGTTTCTTTAAAGAACCTTTAACTGAATGGTATAGCATAACATCACTGAGAAGAACCTTTTAAGCAACTTTATTTTTAGGAGTGCAACATGTAGTTCATCTATGACGTCTCCATAGTTTGTCTCATTTATGCAACATTAAAATGTACAGTCAATTAAAAAAAATTGTATCTCCACCACCTGTACATTTTTAAGAACTTGATATTACATACTTTAAGCAGTATTCTCATGATTTACATGGTGAATCAAATTTTCAACATAACAAAAGCAAAAAAAAATTATCCAAAAAACTTTGGACGTAACTTTTTCACATACAAGTTAGATCCATTAAAGTGAAGACGTTGTGTGACTTACCGGTCACGAGCAGTTTAGTTCCTCGTCCAAATACCACAGTGATACATTTCAGATGTTCAGTCGTACAAAAACCTCCTCAGTCTCTGAAGTGAAACAAACAGAAGTGAAACAGACGCTCATCTTCAGCCGCTCTGTGTCCTTAAGTCTTTTCAATTCATGTATAAATGCTTTTGTTTTATATTCACAAATACTTGAATATGTCACAGTCATGTTTGTGTTTGCATTACTTTTGTTTGCACCCTTTTCGCTGGAGTTTAATGACATCATCTTGTTAGTTATCTTGTCATTTCACACGTATTTAAGTTCTCATAGTTTAGTTCAGGGTGTCTGGTCTCATCTCTACTTGTGTTGTGTTGTTTTGCCTCATTTTGTTTGATATTATTTTGTGGATTATAACCTCATAGAACTTTCATTGTCGTCTTGGTCTGCACACCATGTTAAGAGAGACCCAAAACTTGAATTTCCCATGAAAAACATAGTTCAGTTCAGTAGAATGTCAACAAGTGATTTCTTGTTTTATAACATAAATCTTCTAAACGTTTGTAGTCTAACATAAAATCTTCTGCCATCTTAAGCAGGAGTGACTGTGAGTGGTGAGGAGGTTTTTGTCATGATGTGAATTATTGTGATACATACTCCTTAACAGAGCCGTCTCGTGTCTGACAGTAATACACTGCTGAATCTCTCACATCCACATTATTGATGATCAAACTATAATCTGACTGAGATGAATGTGTTGATGTGAATTTAGGAGCAGAGAAACCAGATCCATAAGAAGGTGATCTATCTGTGCGATAAAATCTCAACACAAACTGAGGAACTCCTCCTGGAGTCTGTTTATACCACCCAGAAGAATAATCAGTCACTGATCCCAGATTACAGCTCATTGTGACTTTTTCTCCTTTATTCACTGGAAGTTCTGGAGGATTCTGGGTCACAACAGTCACTCCACTCACACCTGTAGAGTAAAAACAACCTTTACATCATATTGTTTCAAACATGTTGAATCTGAGATGAGATGTGATGAAAACTTACAGGTCAGAAGACTGAAGAAAGTGCAGAATAATCTGATCATTTTGTGATTTGATCTGATGTGTAAAGATGAGCAGATGTTGAAGAATGAAGCTGAAATGATCAGACAGACACTTGAAGACAGTAAAGAGATCTGTGAGGGAGGAGCTAAACACACAAAACACTTTAAGACCCGCACACATCATCACAAAGTAATGCACACACACATGAGCTTAAGTTTATTGTGAATATTTGGTTGAAATGTATAAATACAGCAAATTCAATTGGATTTGGACTTTATTTTTTATGGCATAAAGATACTACAGCCAATAAAAACATGAACATTTCACGATATTGTCAGGAACAGCTACCATGTAACAAAAGGCAATCAGGATGGTGAGAGATTCACTTTTTCATTGAAAGAGCATGAATACAAAAGACAACACATTTTAAAGAAAACGCATTTCAGAAACAAAGAGGCTCTCGTCTTAAACTCAAGATGATAGTGTTTACTTGAGCTTTACTCATGATAATGACAGTGAATGTGTGGATGTTCATAAAGTAGCCGAAACTACTGAGTATGTTTGTGACTCCAATTCAAAACACAATTCTTAAAAGGATCAAATTGGTAAACTACTTTTTAATAATGTTTGACTGCACACCTGACATGAGTACAGACCAGAACAGATGAGGATTCACTTTGTGACATCACTGAAAAACAGTGTGAAGATTAAGGAACATTTCATAGAATTAACACATTAAACAGATTGTATGGGCCAGTATAACATTATGTCTACAACTTGCTTCCACTTTTCGCTGGTAGGTGTTAAAACAGCACATACCGCCAGTGAGGGTGGGCTTACTGTTAAAGGGGGGATGCCACAAAGTTTTACGCATTCTGACTTCTTTACATTGTTAATCGTGATGGCTTCTTATGCTTGACATGTTCAACTTGTCAAAAAACGAGTTGTTTGTATGACGTAGTATTCCTGTGCTCAATACACTCTCCCAGTGTTCATATAGGTTTCGGAAAGTATTTTTCAAAAATGAAATTCCCTAAAAGTTACAGTTTGTAGAAATTTCAGCTACAGGGTTAAAACTACAACAATCGCGTAGGTTGATGACGCTGTTTAGAAGCGTTGAATGATGGGATATGTTATCTTAAACTCAACCGCTGATAGTACAGCTGATACATCAATCAGACAGAAACGTGAAATCATGTTAGCAAAAGAGGTAATAAAGTTTTATAAATGTTGCGTTTGATTAAATAATTTTGTTTCATTATAATGAATTAGACCCGAGTAATGTAAGGTTTAAAACTAAATTGTTAGTCATAGATGTTACAGTAATTGTCCAATTCGATGATGTGATAACACTGCTAAGTTCTAAGTGTTCAAATCAATCAGAGCAAAAGTTATTTTGAACGTACCCTCATCATTTGCAATAATACTAGACGGACCGACGGTGCAAACGAATTCCGCATCTGTCTATGACAGTGTCACGCGCTTGCTACGTCAGTAAAGGCAATGACAAAGGGTAACACGGATATGATGCCATTGACAGGCGACTTAACGACCCCGGTCCAGTGTTAAGAATGGCGATTTTCTCAGGATTTAAAACCAGTTGGAAACATTTGAGATATTGTAAGGACTCAGCTGAAAATAAATAACTTGGCCAAGTGGTTTTTGGATATTTTACTGCAAAATTCTTACAAACTGTACCTTTAAGAAACAACTTTTTAGCACGCCCACACCCCAACCTGTAAGAGTCAGATGAAAGAGCACCTCACGCTTCAACCAGGGAGAGCAGGAGAAGGAGCTGCACACACGTCAACCAGCTGGAGCAAGAGAGAGAGAGCACTGCGTTTCTGAAGTTCAAGTTCCAAGTTTGATGAATGTTATATAAACGGTGGATATAACGCTGGATTTTCAGATGGTTTGAAACTGAGAGTTGGAACGGTCCCAGCGCTAAACGATGCCCGCATGCTTTTGGAAATAATTGTGCAGCTGTATATGTAGCTGTAGCTGTTTCTTTCATTATTGTGATCAAACTAAATACGCGAAGCATGTAGTACTACTCTATAGGTACTCAAGATTAATTTGAGATTGGCAGAAACTGCGTTGTTACGTCCGCTTTAAACACTTCAAAGTGCTAGATAGGAAAACATGACTGATGTGTTGAAACCAATCCAACATCATAAAAAATAGCAGACAGACAGGTGTTTGTGATGTTGGAACCAGACGTGAAGTGAAAGGCATTGCGACCAAAAACAAAACAAATCAATCTCTATGCATAATCATGACATGATACAACGTCTTTTATCAGTCTATTACATGTTGCTGTGTCCCCAGAAGAATACTTAAAGGGTCGATAATCCAGGGTGATTCTGTAATGTGAAAATAGTCAGTGGTATCCCCAGAATCTTTCTGTTAAGTTTCAGCTTAAAATGAACCACATATCTTTCATTACACTATGTTGAACATAACCATTTTTGGCTGCAATGGAAAACGCGCCGTTTTGGTGTGTCTCTTTAAATCCAAATGAGCTTCTGCTCTCCTCCCAAAATATGAGGTAAAGTGCTTACACATGTGCTTTGGATGACAAGTAAATCAAGACAAGCAATATGCCGGAATGTGCAATTACGTCTGTTAAGCCTTGCCCAACCAAAACCATACACTAACTTCAATAAAAATCACCTTATTGCCTTGTTCATAAATACGAATTAAATGGAAAAGACAAAAACATAAATAGAACAACATGTGCTGACAATTTGCTGTATTATGTTGGCCATTGATGATTTATCATGTGCATGCACATTACTGACAGACATAAACACTGATCTAGGGAAAGACTTGAATTCAGATGCGTGTTACCGTTAACATTATGACATAACACCTGTATTTGGACCATGTCTCAGATTTAGCCTCGAATATGGAAACAACAGCCGCTAACATGCTAAACACATTATTTAAGAAATTCGATTTAAAAACGGTGTGTAATACTTACCACTTCCGGAAATGAAGCTAGAACGCGAACAGCTGGAACTGATCCACTCTTGAGGATATTTATTTGGGGCGAAACCCATGCTGTACTGACGGGCCACCGCAACCTCCCGACCTAGGGGTCGCATTGACTTGCGGTCAGCGTTGTTCGAATGCCACGGCAGAGACCTTTTCAACTAGTCCTGGTTCGTTTCTCTAAGTCTTTCTGGATCGGAGATACAGACAGTGAAGGTTTGTCGATCCGGAAAAAGTAAATTATTCCCAAACACTAGGTCATCATCGTCCCATTAGATTGTTAGGGGATCGCGGACAACCTGTTTTGTGTCACTGTTGTGGTATAAAGGCGATTACAAAAAAAAGAATAGATGGATTTGTATAATGACAGGGTGTTTCTGCACACACGCTGGCGACAATTTCTTGTAAATAAACATTTAAGAGTGCATGTTTTGGGATTGCGGCCTTTAAAGGGCCAGTCTTCCCAAAAATAAACATTTCTATCATGAATTCCTCACCCTCAAGTACAGTAGTTCAAGATCTGATACTGTCTTTGTTCTGTTGAACACAAAGAAGATATTTAGAAGAATGTTGACAACTGAGATTTTTTGGGGTAGTCAAAAATGGTGGTCAAAGGTACCCCAGAATTCTTTGTTTTCATAATTTCTTCAAATTGTCTTAAAAAAAATAGAGAATAATGTTTTCTACTCGTCAATGGTGCCCCAGAACGCTAATCTCCCTTTCTGTTGGTCTCTCGATGTTGTGTCGAACCCACAGATGGGGTTCGCCCTTGAGAACCTATCAACTTTGACTAGCTTAGAAAAAAACAATGAAATAAGCTAATTAAATTTGCATGCCGGATTCCGCCCCTGGATATCTGGGTATAAAACGGATAAGGCGTAATGCATTCATTCACCTTTTCTTCTTTGGAGCCTTCACACAGGATTGACAAACTCTACGCCGAATTACTGCTGGATTCTTATGACGTGGTGCAGCGGACTGTCCCTTTCCCTGGGCGTCTAGGCAGTTTCAGAAGTGTTCTTTTTTTAACTCTAAAAGAGCAAATTTCTCCAGCATGGCATGTCCGGCTGTTCTCATGGGTTCAATGACTTACTGGCATCTGACTCCCATGATTCCTTGCAGCTCACGCCTCCGGGGAGTCGAGCTCAGTAAGAAGCGGATGTCGAAATGTCAGCCATGCTTTCCCGGGCCGCCGCGAGCATTGAGTTGCAGTGAACCGTACTGCCTCTCCCAGCGCTCACGGCCAGATACGTGGAACTTCAGGTTTGAGCGCGGCTCCAAGCCATGCCCGCCCCCAGTGCCGTGTTTACCGGAAGTGCATGAGGAAACGCCCCCTTTTCGGCCCGTGCATGTCTTACTCCCTTTCGGGACCAGATGGTGAACTTGTAGGCGCTCCCCACCGGGGAGGAAGACCCAACCCCATCCTTGTTGTGTCCAGTATGCACGCTGCGCCTCTACTTGGACTGCACACAGTGCTTCAGGAGCTCTGATCAGCTCTTTGTCTGTTTTGAAGGTCAGCAGAAGCGGAGGGCTGTCTCCAAACAGAGAGTAGCGCACAGGATTTTGGATGCCCTCATGACGGCGTATTGATCCCAAGATCACCCTAGCCCACCAACAGTGAAAGCTCACTCCACTCATGTGCACTGTCATAGGGCGCCTCTCTGGCAGACATCTGTAGAACCGGCAGCCGTTAGGGCGTATGCCTGCGAAAGCACATTCCCCCCTTCCCATAGGTGAGTCAGTGTGCTACTTAGCCTCCCTTCTTCCCCCATGAGGTGAATAAGCAAGCATCTCCTGCGGGCGAGCTGGGTAGAGCAGCCCTGCCCCTTAGGCCGGGTACCTTCTGAGTTATCCACATATAGCTCTAACCGGACCTAGAGCTACCAGACGTTGTAACTCCCCCAGTCGAGTGGTTCCGTATGATGTATCCTCATGATTGCTTCCAGCCTAGATAACCCATGACCTTCCCTATGTGGATCTCCACCTTGGGGTTAACTATTCAGTCCACATAATTTTCCCATGAGCTCTCCCCTGATGGTGAGACCATGCTGGTGTCTCCACTAACTCCTCCCGACGGTAGGAAGTGGTCGCTGTAGTGCATTTCCCTTTTGAGGAAGTAACACTTACCCAGTGGCCTTACGGCACCGCTTCTCGCTGTTAGAGAAACTAGACCCCCTACCTACCTATCCACAGGAAGATAACAATTTTGCGAAAGCGCTCATGTCTGACACGCCCAGGCCAGTCACCGTCGCTTTGCTAAAGATTGTGATACGGCACAGCGCGGTGGCGTTTTTAATAGGAACCCCAGCTGTCGGTTTGACACAACGTTGAGAGACAAACAGAAAGGGAACGTCTTGGTTATGGATGTAACCTCAGTTCCCTGATGGAGGGAATGAGATGTTGTGCCCTTCTTGCCACAAAGCCTCCTCAGAACTAAAGGTGAATGAATGCAGCACGCCGTTTCCGTTTTATATCTGGATATCGGGGAGCAGAGTCCGGCATGCATATTTCATGCAATTTCATTGGCCTTTTCTAAGCTAGTCGAAGTTGATAAGTTCTCAAGGGTGAAGAGAGTTCACTCTATCAGGGAACTGAGGTTAGATCCGTAACCAAGACGTTTCTTTGTATCATTCTTTGTGTTCAAAAGAAGAAAATACATTTATACAGGTTTGGAACAAATTAAAAATTACTGGAAAGGTCTAAACCTTTGGAATGCATATACAGGTGCTGGTCATATATTTAGAATATCATCAAAAAGTTGATTTATTTCACTAATTCCAATAAAAAGTGAAACTTGTATAATGTATACATTCATTCCACACAGACTGATGTATTTCAAGTGTTTATTTCTTTTAATTTTGATGATTATAACTGACAACTAATGAAAACCCCAAATTCAGTGTCTCAGAAAATTTGAATATTGTGAAAAGGTTCAATATTGAAGACATCTGTTAATTAACTCAATTCACCTGCAACAGCCTTTAAATGGTCTCTCAGTCTAGTTCTGTAGGCTACACAATCATGGGGAAGACTGCTGACTTGACAGTTGTCCAAAAGATGACCATTGACACTTTGCTCAAGGAGGGCAAGAAAGTAAAAGGTCATTGCAAAAGAGTCTGGCTGTTCACAGAGCTCTGTGTCCAAGAGGCGAAGGGAAGGAAAAGATGTGGTAGAAAAAGGTGTACAAGCAATAAGGATAACCGCACCCTGGAGAGGATTGTGAAACAAAACCCATTAAAAAATGTGAGGGAGATTCACAAAGAGTGGACTGCAGCTGGAGTCGGTGCTTCAAGAACCACTTCGCACAGACGTATGTAAGACATGGCTTAGCCACTCTTGAACCACAGACAGCGTCAGAAAAGTCTTGCCTGGGATAAAGACAAAAAGGACTGGACTGCTGCTGAGTGGTCCAAACTTATGTTGTCTGTTGAAAGTAAATTTTGCAGTTAAAATCATCAAATTAAAAGAAATAAACACTTGAAATATATCACTCGGTGTGGAATGAATGTAAACATTATACATGTTTCACTTTTTGAATGGAATTCGTGAAATAAATCAACTTTTTGATGATATTCTAAATATATGACCAGCACCTGTATAAATATTTAAAAAATGTAGGAAAAAACATCATAAGGTATCATCATTAGGTTGATCCTTCTGTTTAAAAGCAGAAGTGACTGTGAGTGGTGAGGAGGATTTTGTCATGATGTAACTGTGATACAGCAGCATTAGCAGAGCTGTCCCATGTCTGACAGTAATACACTGCTGAATCTCTCACATCCACATTATTGATGATCAGTTGATAGTCAATATTTGACTGAGCTTTAGATGTGAAACGGTCTGATGAAAAACTGTCTCCATATTGATCAGGAGAGCTATGAGAATGATAGTATCTTAAGACAAACTGAGGAGCTGCATTTGGAAGCTGTTTATGCCAAGAAACATAATTCTCATCCTTTGCTATGTTACAGTCCATAGTCACAGAATTTCCTTTTTCTTTTGTCACTTCTGAGGGTTTTTGTGTCAGAACCTTTACAGAAGTGACACCTGTAATAACAAATGAGAGAAAGAAACGTTCATTTCATGTCTAGACATCAATATTTGAAGAGAGAAATGTGTAACTTACATGAGAGAAAAGTGAAGAGGGTGAAGACTTTTGCCAGCATCTTTTCTGTGTGTGGAGCAGTTTGAGTTTACTGAAGACAATGTGACTCTCAAATAAAGAATTAGAGGAAGAGAAACTGTGAGAGAAGGAAGTTCATTAAGATTCAGCCAATCATCTTCACTTCCTGCTGTACAGACACTTAATACTCTCTGATATTACATCACATTATCTGTGTGAATACTGCATTCTGATTGTGTGACAGTGTTATTTGACAGTCAGATATTGTTGTTTATAGCATTATTGTGTCAACCTCATCTTGAAAATTGTCTCAAAGTACTAATGTCTTTGCTTTACTCTTTGTGTCTATTAATTTATTGAACAAGCTGGTTACTGTTCAATCAGGTAATACATTACACACTTATAGACTGTATATTATTCCTTATTTCAGATATGAAAATAATCATGTGATCCTCCTTTCTGCTCAAATTAATTCATGACCCAATGTCTGTTAAGTCAGTCAAATAAAGAAACATCAATAGAAAATAAAAATGTTTAAAATTAACATCAAATATAATGCAAGAATTATCACATGAACACAATGAACATTATCATTTCTGAGTGTTTAAACAAGTTTTAACTTGGAGTTTTTGTTAGTTTGTGTGGAGGACCAAAGTTCTCAAAATTAAATTATTAAAATATTAATTAATTCGGTGAACTACTTAAAAATTCTACCATTTATATTGCAACAATTTAATCATGAAATAATTAAACTAACCATTGAATACATATATTAATTTATTATGTAATATCCCCTGTTGTACTTACTGACAGTTGTAAGTCGTCAGTTGTAAGTCGTCAGTTGTAAGTCACCAGTTGTAAGTCATCAGTTGTAAGTCATCAGTTGTAAGTCATCATGTAAGTCGTCAGTTGTAAGTCACCAGTTGTAAGTCATCAGTTGTACTATGTTTGTGACTAGTTCTGTCTTTATTTACCTGTGGATGTTACCTGTTGTGTGGATATATATTACCCGTTGATGTCACCTATTCATCTTTTCATTACGGGGTGTGAATCCTGAAAGACTTGATATTGACTAGTGATTTGTGCTCTAAACAAAATATTTCTCTGCATTAAATAAAGAAATTAAACAAATTTGAATTCTCGCTTTGTAAACTACTCACCTAAATATCATAGAAGTTTAACTGTAATTAAAGAAACTCAAAAATAGTGACATCATATTAATGAACAACATAATCACCCAAAATTTTTATTTTAATAACCCTATTCTAAATGTTTTACGATTGTAAGATTATTTCTTACTTGTCCCCTAGTCTAAGTTTGATTATTCTAAATAATAGAATACATTTCTCACAATATGTATGGGACACAGGCAAAACCCAAATTCTCACAGTGATATATGCAGAAATGTACAGATTTCATTATTCCAGTAATCTTTAAGAATCAATAACACTTACAGAGTAAACATTGAAATTCATGTTAGTTTTTAGTCTGATGAAAATCAAACACATTTCATAGAGAAAATAATTTTGTAACACATTGAAACCAGTTTATTTGTTTATTAAACAAAAGCTACAGATCAAAACGACAAACAGAACTAGGTTATTAATATTTTCAAATAAAATAAAAATGTATTTTTAAAAAAATGTAATAATTACTTTGCATTTTTTTACTGTATCTTTTTAATCAAGGTAAAAAAATACAAATAAATTCTGTGAATGACGGAGGAAATTATAGAAGCAGAAGAAATTTTACTTACCGATCAAATTCAGTTTTGTTCCATCAAGGATCCACATGAAACATTGAGCTCACAGAGACACTGAATTGATACTCATTTTATCTCTTTCAGTTTTACAAAGAAAATTATTAAACGCTGTTTATTCACCAGTGGAACTGTTTTAATGTGTAAACCATATAACAATAAATCTATCATCACCATTTTATGGTCTGATCACTAAATTCTACCTATAATCTGTCAATATAAACACTGTAATAATTTATGACATCAGAATTGACTGTGAGTGGTGAGGAGGTTTTTGTCATGATGTGAATCACTGTGATACATACTCCTTAGCTGAGCCGTCCCATGTGTGACAGTAATACACTGCTGAATCTCTCACATCCACATTATTGATGATCAAACTATAATCTGACTGAGATGAATGTGTTGATGTGAATTTAGGAGCAGAGAAACCAGATCCATAATAAATTGAATTCCAGCCATGATAAACGCTCAACACATACTGAGGAACTCCTCCTGGAGTCTGTTTATACCATCTAGCAGATGAATCAGTAACTGATCCCAGATTACAGCTCATTGTGACTTTTTCTCCTTTATTCACTGGAAGTTCTGGAGGATTCTGGGTCACTACAGTCACTCCACTCACACCTGTAGAGTAAAAACACAATGAATTAACTTCCACATGTTTCCGATCATATATGTAGATAATCTTTCACTGCAGTCATACGTGTCTTACAGGATAGAGTGATGATGAAATTATATTATCAGCATGATGTCACGTGTGATTCGAGCAGGTTGGAGGTTGAAGGAGAACAGAGAAGAGCTATAAGACTATGAGAAGAGACATATGAGGAGGGAGGAGCTTCTCAATCAGGACACACCCACCGATGCTGTAAAATCATCATAATCCAACATTGATCAGGGTTATGAAACCTCACAGTACTTCATGTGTGTCATCATAGACATCAAAATGAAGAAGTAAATCAGCATCATGGCAGTTATTGTGATTCATTGTGTGAATTACTGCAGGGGGACACTAGTGCATTATCATATACACTGTCACCTCACCAACAAGCCACCGCATGTGGAAAATACATGTCAAAGAGTTTACATTTTGTTTTCCTGACATTGAGGTTGTCATCATTTGTGCATGAAAGGATTAAAGTCAAAGTAACATTTTTTGCTGGACAGAAATGCATGAATGTGTGATTAATCCTGCGCATCTAAATTAATCTGACAGTTCAAACTAAATGTATTGAGAACAGATTTTAATCGAGTCATTTATTGATCAACAAACCTGTTCACACACACTTAAGCACACTCTTATCTGTGTGTCACAAAGTCTGAAGAGAAATGAAAAATGTGATGACTGTGAGACCTCAGAACTGAAGTTAAACCACAGATTTACATGCTGAAGCTGAAGTACATGAACAGCAGATGTTTCCTGTGTGTCAGGACAGAACAAATCTCCACACATCACTGCATCTGCTAGAAGACAAATATCTCATATGTTAACAAACTGAATTAAAAAAAAGATTTAAAAAATCTGTTGCTCTGCACAAAGTCTTTTGAACTGCTCTCATTAATTCACATTTCTATAGATAACTGAAATAGGACTTCATTTTAAAATACTATTAAAGGGCGGGTCACAGTGTTTCATGCATTCTGACTTCTTTACATTGTTAAAGGTTCTGTCTTCTCATGCTTGACATGGTCAACTTGTCAAAAAATGAGTTGGACATATGGTGTAGTATTTCTGTTCTCAATACACTACCCCAGTGTTCGTTTAGGTTTTGGAAAGTTTTTTTTACACGAACTTCCTCTACGTAACAAGTTCTCTTAGTCCCTTATTAGACAGTTCTCCCAGAAAAGCATGTTCATGCGTCAACCTGTGAGAGCCAGATGAAAGAGCACCTCACGCTTCAACCAGGGAGAGCGGAAGAAGGAGCTGCACACACATCAAACAGCTGGAGCAAGAGAGAGAGAGCACTGCGTTCCTGAAGTTCAGCTGTGTTTATTTGTTCACTGCATTTGGGTAATGAATGTTATATAAACGGTGGATATAACGCTGGATTTGGAGCCGTCCCAGTGGTAAAAGATGCCGGTCAAGAACAGCATGAGGAAAGTGCTGTTGTTATCAGTGCGATGTTGTGTTATTTTATTTTGCGAGCATGGATTTTTGGGCCGCTCCTGCCGAAGAAAACCTGGACCACTTTGTACTCCCAGTCCGCCCCTACACCAGTCACTTTACAGGAGCTCATATCTTCACTGGATAAAGGCAGAATGTTCACAACAGGAGGAGAAACAACAGAATCTACAACATATGTAGATCATACATGACATTTCCAAAGAGTTCAATATCAAGGTGCCCAGTCAATTTAAATGAACTGTACAAAATTACAATAATAATAGGCTTCAGTATATTTACGCATTTGGCAGATGCTTTTGACTTACATTGCATTGTACTAAACATTGCTGACTATGTGAAATCCTCTGGGATCAAACCCATGACCTTGGCGTTGTGTTAGCTCCATGCTCAAACCACTGAGCCATAGGAAAGCTTATATTTTACATACTTTATACATAAAAATACAATAAATCAATAATTTAACAGTCACAAGCAGTTTTGTTCCTTGTCCGAATACAGTCAATTTCACATGTTTATTCTGATTGGGTAACCGTATATGACAGTCAGATACTGTTGTGTAGGGCATTATTGTATAATGCTTGAATGAAAACAAATGTCCTTGATTGAAACATTTCTCTTTGTGTCCATTCCTTTATTAAACAAGCTGGTTGGCCGGTTACTGGTAAATTAAACCTTACATGTGTGTGATAATGATATTCTGTTATAATGTCATTTCTCATTTATTTTGTTATGATGACTCAGAATTCCCTGTTTCCTCTTAACAGACTGACTTTATATTCTGAGTGAACACAGAGAAACATCATTTACATGAAGTGAATTTATGGGTTGTGAAGCAGGTGTATCCTGAGTGAAAGACTTGAACAGATATTGTGATTTGTGCCTTAAAACAAAAATGTTCTCTGCAGGGCCGCATGAACACACAGGCTTACATGGGCTTTAAAACATCAAACTTGAGCATATCATGTGAAAGAAAGTCACAAGTTAACAACTATGTCATTGATGTTCATTTAAAACAGCTTATTCAGAAAGTCTTTACTCGATACACTGACACTGTGGGGCATGTTTCTACTGGTTCCAAATGAACTAATCAAAGCCGTTTATAATGGCGAGCGCTCAGCACCCAGTTATCACTTGTGTTTCTGAAGCGTTTGCACAGACATAATGTTTGGGTTCTTCTGACATTGTGACGAAAGGATGTTAAAAAATACATGTTTTAATCTAAACTCTCATCTAGACTAGGTGACCGTCAGAACATGGGCCAACCCTATAAGGTACAGTATAGTCCCCATCAACCGATTCATTTTTAGCATTTGGACAATAATATTTATTTACATAATAATGAAATTATCTTTATCTAAATTTGGATTCTATATTGCACCATTTTGGTGAAAAACAAAAAGTTGATTTGATAGATGTAGGGCCAAATATTGCAGCTTAAAACATTTATAGTTTTGTGTTTGAGTTAAATTTCCTTTTTTTCAGTCTGTGAACTTGTTTTTATTTGCTGAAAATGAAAACTGGATAAACAAAATCAATTAAAATTACAAAAGATGCTCTGCATGTTTTCAGATCTCAAATACTGCAAATGAAACAAGTTTCACATGTTTTAATAACACAATACTACTGTTTGTACATGTATTAGAAAAACTGCACAAAATATATCATAACTTCAACTTCGGCTGTATGTAAGAATATGGGCTTATGTGTAGTTCATGCAGTAATATTTGGGCATATTTTATATGACAGACATATAGGTTTGAATTTTTGATAATCACATTTTATAGAGCAAATATGTGTTTGTATCTCTTTGTTTAAAGATATTTCAGGCTACACAATATCATTTTATTAGAAGTAAAAACAGAAGATAAAGATAAAAAACAACAAACAGAACTAGGTCATTAATATTCTTAAATAAAACAAAATTAATTTCCTCTTTTAAAAACGTTTAATTGTAAATGAAATAATGACTATGTACTATGTGCTATTTAGGATTCATAATAAATATAAAAATACAAATATAAATTTACTTACCGATCAAATTCAGTTTTATTTCATCGAAGGAACCTTGTGACATCTTCACCTCACGGAGACACTGAACTGAAACTTAATGAAGCTCTTTCAGTAATAAAAACATTATATTAAAAAAACATCTTCGTAAGTAAATACACACTGTTTGTAAATGCTGCTGTTTTCATTTGATGTTGAATATCAAACTCATCTTAAAGGAAAGATATCAACACCATCTCATAAATTGACCACTAAATAAAAATAACTGTAATGAGCTGTAATTACAGTAAAAACAATGTTATATTTCTCTCAGATTGTCACTGATGTGCTAATCATTTTTTCTCATTTTTTTGCAGGAGTGACTGTGAGTGGTGAGGAGGTTTTTGTCATGATGTGAATCACTGTGATACCTCCTCCTTAGCTGAGCCGTCCCATGTGTGACAGTAATACACTGCTGAATCTCTCACATCCACATTATTGATGATCAAACTATAATCTGACTGAGATGAATGTGTTGATGTGAATTTAGGAGCAGAGAAACCAGATCCATAATAAATTGAATTCCAGCCATGATAAACGCTCAACACACACTGAGGAACTCCTCCTGGAGTCTGTTTATACCATCTAGCAGATGAATCAGTAACTGATCCCAGATTACAGCTCATTGTGACTTTTTCTCCTTTATTCACTGGAAGTTCTGGAGGATTCTGGGTCACAACAGTCACTCCACTCACACCTGTAGAGTAAAAACAACCTTTACATCAGATTGTGTTTCAAACAGGTTAAATCTGAGATGAGATGTGATGAAAACTTACAGGTCAGAAGACTGAAGAAAGTGCAGAATAATCTGATCATCTTGTGATTTGATCTGATGTGTAAAGATGAGCAGATGTTGAAGAATGAAGCTGAAATGATCAGACAGACACTTGAAGACAGTAAAGAGATCTGTGAGGGAGGAGCTAAACACACAAAACACTTTAAGACCCGCACACATCATCACAACGTACTGCACACACACACATGCAGTTTATGCAAATTCATTATATTCATTTCTATCAGTACTTTAATCACGCATTGAAAATGGCATTATCATTAACAGATATATTCATCATTTCACTATCCACTTATTTGTTGTGGCATCTGCTTCTTACACACATAAACGTTTTGTGTATCACACTTGAAATGAAAAATATCAATGTAACCGATAAACTGCTATCTGCAAACAAACAATGCTTTCCTAAAGAAAACTTTATTTAAAACAAATCAATCCATTTTCTTTTTACCCAGACTTATTAAAGCGCCCTTCTTCTATTAGGTCTTTGTCTCAAAGTGAGAAATAAATTATAGTTTAGTTTGACAGTGATTGGCTGGTATAGGCTCCTCCCATAAAACTCCTTTAAATGATCTCTCAGTCTCTTCTCTCTTTACTCTGTGATCGTAACAGACATCATCTACAAACATGCTGATAAAACTCTGCCTTCTCCTCACTGCATTGAAACGTATGAACCTTCAGACCTCACCACAGAGATTCTCCTAAAGCTTCTTTTCTGATGATTTTAATCTTTGTGTTTTTCCAGGTGTCAGTGGTGTTATAGTAGTGACTCAGAGTCCAGCCGTTCTCACAGTAAATAATGGACAGACGGCCACGCTGGACTGCAATCTGGACACGGTTACTGACAGTGCTGCCCGATGGTATAAACAAATCGCTGGAGCAATAAATATTTGAATAAGTTTATACAGTTTTCCTGTAGCCCAGTGGTAAGAGTATTGCGTTAACAACGCAAGGTTGTGGGTTCGCACCCAGGTGATTGCAAATACCTACGTAAAATGTATAGGATAAAGCAATGTATGTAATGTACTATTCATACGATTCGATAGTATGTTGTACAGAATAAAGCTCACGTTCACACAAACACATGTTATGTACAGTACATACAATACTATCAATGCATTATGTGTGACTTAAATGTGAATAAAAATCTCTTGGGTTCGTTAGTTCTGACACGCAAAACGAAAAGCGCACGTGACTGAGCAGAACGTCATGTGATTTCTCCGTTATCAACCCAAGATTCATCTGGCATGGACATTTTTTCTCGACACAAGCTCAATCTTTACAAAAGCACAGATTTAGATAAAAGATTTTGAATTTACTATAGTAAACTGTATACTGATCTGATATTTGATCAGAGTTACAAATGATCTGCTTTTAGCGTCTGACCGTGGCTGTATTTCGTTATTGGTGCTGCTAGACCTCAGTGCTGCATTTGACACCATTGACCACAGCATACTTCTACATAGACTCGAAAATTACGTCGGCATTAACGGAATAGCATTGAAATGGATTAAGTCTTATTTATCTGACCGTTTTCAATTTGTAGCAATAAACAATGAGGTGTCCCGCAAATCACAAGTCCAGTACGGTGTACCACAGGGCTCAGTTTTGGGGCCTCTGCTCTTCGCATTATACATGCTACCTCTAGGAGATATAATAAAGCGACACGGAATTAGCTTTCACTGTTATGCTGATGATACTCAACTTTATATTTCCTCGAAGCCTCATGAAACCCAGCAGTTTCATCGAATAAAGGATTGCATAGTTGACTTAAAAATGTGGATGAGTAACAATTTTTTACTACTAAACTCGGACAAAACAGAAGTGTTACTTACTGGACCGAAAACCGCTATACGTAACAACCAAGAATACCGCTTAACGATTGATGGATGCTCAATAAAATCCTCGTCATCAGCTAAGAATCTTGGCGTTGTATTCGATAGTACTCTGTCATTTGAAAGCCATGTCGCCAACACCTGTAAAATTGCATTTTTCCATCTTAAGAATATATCTAAACTACGTCATATGCTGTCACTGTCAGATGCAGAGAAATTAATTCATGCATTCATGACATCAAGACTAGATTATTGTAATGCACTTCTAGGTGGATGCCCTGCAGGCCTATTACAAAAACTGCAACTTGTTCAAAACGCGGCAGCTCGAGTTCTTACACGTACAAAAAAGTATGAGCATATAACCCCGGTTCTGTCAACCTTGCACTGGTTACCTATAAAGCATCGCATTAACTTTAAGATCTTGCTTATTACCTATAAAGCCCTACATGGTCTAGCGCCGCAGTATTTGAATGAACTTCTATTGTATTACAGACCTCAACGTACATTACGCTCTCAGGCGTCCTGTCAGTTGGTAATACCTAGAATTTCAAGATCAAGTGCAGGTGGTAGATCCTTTTCGTATCTAGCGCCTAAACTTTGGAATATTCTTCCCTGCACGGTCCGGGAGGCAGACACACTCTGTCAGTTTAAATCTAGACTAAAGACTCATCTTTTTAATCTTGCATACAATACTCCTCCATAATATTAATCCTCAGAGGATTTAGGCTGCATTATTTAGATCAACCGGAACCAGAAACACATCCAATAACAAATGATGTACTTGTTGCATCAAAGAGTGCAGAACAGTACTCTACTCTCAGCCAGTCTTGTCTCTTTGTTCCAAGGTTACCGCAGGATGCAGTTCATGCCCAGACCCGATGGCAGAGCTGAGAATGGGAAGCGGTGACCTGACAAGAGCTAAGAGGATAGAGCTGGATAAAGGACGCCACAACTTTGATTTTCCTACAACATTTCAAATGTTATTAGATTGTGAATGATAATCTTAAATCTATCATTTACCTTATTAAGTTTATTTTTTATTTTTATTTAGCCTTGTTGTGCAAGCACTGTTGAGCTTGTGCAGAGGCAGCAGCTTTTGCCAGAGGGGAACTGGAATCCCCTGGTTGGGCCTGGGTTCTCCTGAGGTTTTTTTTCTCGATGGGAGTTTTGGGTTCCTCACCACCGTTTGCATATTGTTTTGCACTATCTGCCTGGCCGGGGGGGCTGCTTTAGAATTCAGAAATTAGACATAATTAATATTGCATATAAGAATTTATAGTCCGTTTAATATTTGACCTGTGGTTCTTTCTCCTTTATCGCCAATGTGTGCTTTCACTGTGTGTGTGTGCGTCTATGTCAATGTGTGTGTGTGTATGTATGTTTGCATATTGTGTGTGTGGAGCATTTGTATGTCTGTCTTTGTTGTTTTCACCTTTGTCTTGTTTTTACAGGTATATGCCTTTAGTTTTTTTACTTGTATTCAATGTGTCTCATGTACAGCTGCTTTGTAACAATGAAAATTGTAAAAAGCGCTATATAAATAAAGTTGAGTTGAGTTGAGTTGAGTATACTTTGCACTAGAATATGTTGTTGTATGAACTGTAGTAATTGGATAAATTGTAGCAAATAGGCTACTGTAGTATACTTCAATATTTACTATGCTCAGAACAATAAAAAACACTAGTGTCTATGAGATTTAGTTGTTAACTGTAGTAAATACTAAGATACACTGGTTCTTCACGTGGGACCTAATTCAAATTTGATTGATACTATAGTCTTAATAAAGGAAGATATTAGGCTTTACTTTAAATGCAGAACGGTCAGTAGGTGGCGTCAATGTTCCACTGAGTTTGATTTAACCAGTGGCGCATCCAAACGGGTTATATTGACTCCGAATGGCCCCTTGGGAAGGTGACGCCCGACAAAACATTGCTCCTAATAAAGAGAAAATTTAAAAAATGTATTTGCTCTTTTCGCCAAGTGAATTTCAAACAGACACATGAGGAGATACAGTATGTAGTTCCATCCAGAGTTTACACATCAAGAGCTTTACTCTTCACAGGCAGTAGGGCAGAGGGATGATCACTTTGAAATGGAAAGCGTCACATCTCGTTCAAAACGAATCATTATCTCGTCCGATTCATTCAAAAAACACATTCATTTGGGAGATAAACACCGCAAAAAGACAGATGTAAGTGGTCAAATGAATCAATGCCCATAAACAACATTTACTACGGAACTACGATACCACCGTTTAAAAAAATAGAGCTGCATTGCGGTTATTGTGCCGCTTCGGTATCCCGATACTACCGTAGCACCGGTACAACGTGCAATCCTTCGCTGCAGCCGCCATATAAGATCACATGTGCTATTAATGTACCGCGATAGTACACGAGACCAGCTGCCTAGGTCAGGCGCTGCAGTTTATTTTTATTCATGCTATAAAGTGAAAACAAAGAGAATTTCACATTATATCAAACAAATATAATTGTACAACACATAAGCCAGAGTGTGATTACTTATACAAAAAAGAATAGAGTTAATCAACAATAGCATATTTGCTTGTCATATTAAAAGCTCTGATTGCTTTCTAGTTGTACAATTAAACATTAAGTTTGTTTTGGGAATGAGAAAATAGCAGCAGTTGCTCAAAATCGGCTGCGAAAGCCTTGATGACGACACACTTTATTCTCATTGGCCAGAATGCTCACGTGTATGTGTTGCGTATTTATTCTGACACACTTGGTTACTCACAAATTCGATTTTTGTATCTCAATTTATGTTTTTTTGTACTGATCTTAATGCAAAAATAGGTTTTCATATCACATTCACTTAATCCGTGATAAAGAAATGAATATCCGGTGGTCTGCTGTAGGTTCAGCTCCCTACACGAAGCACGAAGTGTCCGAGCTGACGGCCGTTGCTGATCTCGCCACTCAGTGTCAGGCTAGCATGGTCAACTCGAATAGGCCTAACAGTCATTAACAAAATTCAAAGCAAGTGCATTTTTGTGTTAAACAAACATCATTTTGCTAACTGGAATAATTTATTGGTAGAGCACTGCCGTAGAAATGCAAAGGGGTTTGATCCACCAAAAACACACATAATGTAAATAAAGATGTTTTTGTCAGCTCACAGAGAGTTGAACATTTTTCAATATGAAACTTTGTTATCTTTGACTTAGACGTCCAATCACAGTGCAGGAGGTGTGGGAAAAATACCACCATCAACCAACCATTACATTAACCAAAAATTACATATGTCTGTATCCAACTCAAAAACACAGAAGTTAATATTTTTGTCTGCAAGTATCCATTTTTGCCCCTCATAGAAATCCCTTCATAGAAATGGAATTTCAATGTATTAAATTATCTCATATTTGCATTGAATATTCATTCTCATGAAAAAAAATATTTAAAGATGGCATTTTCTTGCAACATTTTCCTTGTGAGACTGGATTCCTCTGAAGTATTTCTCTCTGACTCTCTTTCTCAGTTTCGCTCATGGTTTTTGACGGCATCATTAGATTAGATTAGATTCAACTTTATTGTCATTACACATATACAAGTACAGTGTAACGAAATGTAGTTTAGGTCTAACCAGAAGTGCAATTAGCAAGTGCAGATATACAGTGTGAATAAATACAGAATACAATATTAGGAAAATACTTTACATTTAGTCATTTGGCAGACGCTTTTATCCAAAGCTGTAGGTTCAGCTCCCTACACGAAGCACGAAGTGTCCGAGCTGACGGCCGTTGCTGATCTCGCCACTCAGTGTCAGGCTAGCATGGTCAACTCGAATAGGCCTAACAGTCATTAACAAGATTCAAAGCAAGTGCATTTTTGTGTTAAACAAACATCATTTTGCTAACTGGAATTTACAATGGGCATGTACTATGAAAATACTTTACATTGGGCATGTTCTATGAAAATACTTTACAATGGGCATGTACTATGAAAATATGACAGTCGGTATGTACTATGAACAATATATACAGAAGGCTATATACTGTGAACATTAATGTACAGGAGGTAATGAACAGATAACAATATAGACAATACAATAGTACAAGTGACTTAAGTGTGCATTCATTACAGACATTAGCTTAAAGTTACAGTGCAGTAGATGAGTTAATGCGGTTATTAATGGTACAGTGCAGTACATGAGTTAATGCAGTTATTGAAGTTATGGTGCAATACATGAGTAGATGCAGATATACAGTTACAGTGCAGTAGATGAGTTAGTGCAGTTATTGAAGTTACAATGCAGTAGATGTGTTAATGCAGTTATTAAGGTAACAGTGCAGTAGATGAGTTAATGCAGTTATTGAAGTTATAGTGCAATAGATGAGTAGATGCAGTTAGTTATGCAATAGATGCAGTAATGCAATAGATGAGTTACAGTGCAGTAGGTGAGTTAGTGCAGTTATTGAAGCTACAGTGCAGTAGATGAGTTAATGCAGTTATGAAAGTAGTCCATTAGTGCAAATGAGCATTCAGTATAATATTCCTTGTGTGCAAGTGAGCAGCATAGAGTGCAAATGATTCTGTGTGTGTGTAAACAGTCCGGTAGAGCAGATAACATGAAGTACTGGTGTGTACAGTTCAGTACTTCATGTTATCATCTTAAAAGGACAGTCACAGAAGATCAGACGTCCTCATGACTATTGTCCTCTGCCATGCATCTCTGAGCAACCTACTTGTCATGTTCCAGGTCAATACTCTGTTGGTTTCTTTTATCTTGTTTCAATCATATTACAACTGAGAAAACAACAGTGACCCCTTTCGAAATTTCAAAATATCTTCTTTTGTGTTTCACAGAAGAAAGAGTGAAATGTGTTTATTATATTTGATAGCATATGCGTGTGAGCTTGTCTACACAGCAAATTTCTGAGTGTCAAATTCTCACCTGCAGTGTGAAAATCAACACTTTTACGGGGTTTATATAGGTCCACACTAAATTGAGTTAACTATACACTTTTAAAAGTGTTATATTTTTAACACTTACACAGTGTTATAAAAGCACTCGGAGTGTTCATATTTAACACCACTAGTGTACATTTTACTTTCTCAAAAGGCACATTTTACACCAAAGTAGTGCTGAAATTCCAATCTTGTTTGTCAATAGTTTAACACTGTGTAAGGTAATTGTACACTTATTTAGTGTTTAAACATCTCCTGCTTAAGGTAATTTATATCTAGATCTAATTCATCTATAAATATGATACATACATGTACAAAAAGAAAGGCCAACATATTGTTTCAGTTTGATCTTTTATTTTTACCAAATAACATCTCAAACTAACAGAAATGAAGGTACAATATATTCACCATCTGACCCATATGGACACTGTAGATCAAAAGGCCTGTACCACAGAACATTCGCTTTAATAAGTTCACTCAACCCATAGTTTCTCTGTACTTTAAATGCATGATGATGCTCTGAGAAATGTTCAGTGAAAAGATTGTCAACAACAAAATATACAGTGCTGTTAATGAAAAGTATTTTCCGAATTTGAAAAAAAACTGGAATTTCATCATTAATTTTGTTGCATACAATTAAGTATTGTCTATATATGATATGATCAAGACATTATTCTTCACCTCAAAAAAAAAGTATTTGTATGTGAGAAGTTTAAGAAATTAAGAATTCAAATAACACAAATGGACATTTGGCGACATTAATTATTCAAGACAAATTACTTTAACTCTCTATGACTATGTCTGAGAGAGATATATGTGTAAGTAAGAATGATAAATTTGAGTAGTCATTACTTTTGTAAAAATTACATAAAAACAAGCAAATCTAAATCAAACTTATATTTTAAATGTTGGTAATGCTATATTTACCAATCCTTTCACTTCCAAAAATCTTGGAAAGATCTTAAGGATGGCAGCTGATCTTCCAGGGTTGTGTGCAAGTTCTTGTAGATGCTTGAAAGTTTCCTTCATCTTTTGCATAACTTCAACTTCATCAGCTGTATGGACAAGGAAGGGAATTGCCTCTCTGCATGCATCTCCTTCAAGCTGTTGTCCAATGTCTAGCCTTCTTCTGCGACTTGGTCCTCCTGTTTCAGAAACCTCAGAGTAAACACGTTTTGGGTTCTTTCTTGACAAAGTTTTAAGGTGCCAGGAGATACACCCTGTTCCCTTTACTGGATCATAGAAATGTTCCTGTTAGAAAGACAAGAGAAAATATTTTAATATGATCTGAAGTCAGTTTCATTTAATAACAGAGTATTATTTTATAATATGAAAATAGCATACATGCACATGCAAATTAAGAACTATTATTCTTACATATCCCTTTGCTGAAAAAGGATCTCTCAGGGCAGGAAAAAGAGTAACAATGCCCATGGCATAAGTCTCACGCTGTTTGCGGGTGGGGATCCTCCTTAAATTTGATTTAAAAAACAGAAATATAAATTGCACAGCAAAATGTAAGGCCTTGTTTTTTTTCAAAAGGTTTAACAAAGCTTCTTTATAGGCAGCTGTTTGTATTGTAACTGCATTGAAATCTTACCTGTAAGTCTCAGTCATGTGACTGACAACAATTTTCACAAGTTGGCGTCTGGTACTGTGCTTTAAAGTCTTTGTTGTCTGGTATTCTGTAAGCACATCCTCACCACCAGAGTGTTTTTCTGGGGCATCTTGGACATTCTGATTAAGCATATATTAAGCAGAGTAAAGTTCGCTACTAAGTGACAAGTAAAGCAATTATTACATGGCAAATTTACCATTTGGAAATACATACCTGTTTTGCCTTTTCAGAATTCAAGGCTTCTTTACTGCTGGCCCTTGCTGATTGAATGTGCACTGTTGGTTCTCTCTCCTCATAGTCAGTGGAAGATACTGAAAGAGTATCAGTGCAAGTGCTTTGGGTTGAGGATCTTGTTGGCGAAATCACTGAAACAAAAAGTAAAAAACTATTTTCATGTTTAAACAAATTTCCAAACACAATAACAACGATAAAATTAAGAAAACCACACGTATGCAACATTGTGTCTCTATAGTTTTGTGAATTGTTTCCTCAAGATTAATAATTTGTTACATTTCAATAAGTAGCTACTTTATGAACAAGAGTAAATGTGTTTGTCTTTCCCAAATACATTTCACTCAGAAATGACTATTGATGCACTAAAGTCCTTGAAATAATGTCTGAATCGTCATATTTACCCTCAGGCAGGCCAGCAGAAATTTCTTCCAGACATCCTATAGTTAAGCATAAATTTGGACTGGCTTCAATTAGTTCTTGGAAGATGTCCTCCTCCACACTGGTGTCCATGTCATCAAAGACTTGAGGAACTGCAGTTGTAGCCAGCCCAAATTTGCTTTGAACTGAAATATAATTTTATCACATGAACATAAATGTGAAAAAATATCATGACAGGAAACAAATCTGGACAACTAATGTCAGCTAATCACATCATGAAGCTGCTATATGACCGTTTATAGTAAGCAAATTTCTAAACATAAGCACAAGCTACAAATAACTTTGTACTGAACTTTAACCAACATGACGAAAGCTGTTAAAGAAAAAACAAATCTGTTTAAAAAGTTTGTTCACTTTTACTGTAAATAAAGTATGGTAAATACTGGCAGAAGGCACCACCAATCGCTTTTAAAAACACTTATATTTACAGCATAAACATGTACAATTTAATAGTATTATGTTATTAACCTCAATGTGGAATCCATGTAGGTGAGCAACATTTCATTAACATAAGGAAACGTTAGCAAGACTAAAATAAAATTTGACTTCTAAGAGAGAAAAACAATAGACGAGAGGTTTAAGACGGTTATCAATTTTAACCGGGATGGTTGCTTCAGTTAGGTTAAGGGTAAACTTGTTTTACACGTATTTGGCAGCTATTGCGGCTGTATTATCGTAACGTTAAAGACATCGAAGATTACCCTATTTTTTAGATGTATTTCCAAGACTAAATCACCGTCTTAAATAATACGGGACAAAAAGCTTCCGGCTTTGTCAGCGCCTCACTGTGATGATGACGAAAGAGCGCCACCGCAGTGGCGTAATTGAGTAGCTGCAGTTAACGTTACAGATTATACTTTATAAAAGTACAGCAATTGTTCGTTTATAATAAAACCCCTCACAAAGTTTTGTTATTAGATAATTATATATGCAGTGAAAAGCCTGATTTAACTTTAGAAAGTACATTATACAGCCAATCGATTTTTTTAACAACGCGTTTTGTCTACTCAAATGCACCACAAAAAAGGCTTAAAAGTTGGTCACTGTCGTATCAACCCTGTACGATCACATAATTGTTAAAAGTTGTAAGGTCTCAGATACACCGTTAAAGTGAACGGAAGAACTTGGCGCCATAGCAGATCAACTGCGCGCTCGTCAGAACACATGAAGAGTTAAATATCATAAGGAAATATATAAAATTACAGTGCGCTTTTTCCAAGTTGTTTCCTGTTGTATTAGCTTTTAAAATTAGCACTGTTGGGGACTATATTCCCAACAAAATGTCATGTGCACGTTTAAACAAGCCTCACCCGTTTACGGAGTTCGCTTTATACAAGTATAGATATTTGAGAAAACACTGCACGAAACTATAAAATATGAGAGTCGTATGCGTTATGGCCATGGCAACGCACATGAGATCTGGCAAAACGGGTTGCGTCTCATTTCATTAAAATGTTTACGTTGATCAAAGAAATAAATGCATGCATGATCTCCCACTAGAAATGTATAAATATTTCTAACCCTAGGTTATGTGCAAAACTGATCATGATAAACTTTCTTTAAAACAACCTTTCTTACCTTTGAAGCGCTGCTCTCGGTCGGTTGTCTGCAGATTGAAAATAACGATAGCGAGCTGAAAATGTACATAAGAAATGTTGAGAACAGTAAATATTCAAAAACAACGAATTATGTTATTAAAAATGTATTCTAGCCTACCTATTTTTGCACTGGCGTCTCCTCGTGGTTGTCCGCCATCAGTCAAAAAGGAAGTGATCCGCATTGACCGGAAATTGGATGTACTCGGCAAAAGTGTAATTTAACATCAACTCACTGTAATTACACTGACTCTGACCATTTATTTACACCGTGAGTGCTGTTATTAGGAAAATTAACACCTAAATCAACACTTTTTAACTCTGGTAAAGTAACACTAAAAAAACAACTCAAAACAACACTGGAAATTTTGCTGTGTAACGTCAGGTGTTGTGTCTAAAGAAGTGTTGGACTCCCATCATAAAACCTTCATCGGCGGTATATCAAATTACCTCAATTATAATCAGGTATCTTTAAAGCTATAGTTATTATCGTCCTTGGTGTGAACCGGCTTTAAGGGTGGAAACTATGAAACTATGCTAGTACATAAAACATTAATATATACTTAATATACGTATCATAGGTTCAATAGTTTCAAGATCAATATCACAGTTTTACATTTGCTGAAGATTTAATCCATACTGACTATACATCATATTTCATAAGCGAGCTGCAGCAGTTTCTGTTTCAGACAAGTATAGATCTTTGGTTTTTGGTTTTGATGCACCTCATTAATCTAAATGGATTGAGCTAATTTACAGCAAAGCCATAATGGATTGAAGGTGAATGTAACCTTTCATATTCTCATCTATTTTCTTGCTTTTAAACTCACAAATGTTTTATTTTGGTTCCCCCACTTTGTCCCCCAGCTAGGGGCCCAAAAGATCATTAAGTCGCAATCATAATTTGTTCAGTAGTTCTGATCTCCTGCTGACAGGCCAACATTTAAATAAAAGGCAAGACAATACGTTTCTCACACGGATACACTTCATGTCCGCGTGGATTATCCACTCACTGCTCGCTTTCTCTCTTCGGACGGCAGCAAGGTCTTTGGGTAACAGGACTGAGCTTTAGGAGGAGTGTGAACTGTTTGAAAAAGCACTTCTGTTATCTACTGCTGTTAGATATGACAAATGTATAAAAGTCCCATCACAATAATCGGCTGCTGGTTGTGGTCCACGTTGCGTTTACTGTATAGGGGACATATGGACTGTTCGATAAATGTCATACTATTATTGTAAATAATATACACTGCATCCGAAAATCATTTTGTTATCGATATTTAACTCATTCACAAGTTTCCTCCTATGAAAAACACCCAGGGATAATTCATTTTGAAATGCATTTGAGTAAATATGATCGCAGAGTTTTTTGACCTGAGGGAGTGATTCAAACAGACCAATCACAGCACTTGCAGTCCGCGCAGGGTCCCCATTGAGTTGACGCGTTGTTACATTTTTGGAGGGGTGCGCGTCAGGCTATGGCGTGGGGTACACGGCTCTGCGTTGGCTACGGCGGAGGTCCTACGCACAAGTATAAACTGAGCGTTAGTCTTCATGTCATCATAATAAGGAATGATGATTCTAACCACAGCTCTTGACTTGTAGTTCAAACCACGCAACTTTCCAATGATGCATTGAATTGATCGTTGGAATGATGGTTTTGGGAAACACTTAAATCATTGAACTATGTTGGAACGACGGAACTTACGACCATAGTTGGCTAACGATGCTTTTGGGAAACGCAACCCAGGTCAGTATTCAAATATCAGAGGAACCCAACATCACACAACATTGACTGAGTCGAAATCATAAAACATTATATTCTTCATTTGTAATACTTATTGTATTAAGTATTGCAGAAATGAGAATCTGTTGAAAACTGGTTGTTTTATTAAATTGTTTTTAGATATTCACTGTGCTGTTGCATTTAGCCGGTGGCTGGTTTAAATGGATTGCATCTCGGTGATAAAAAGCTCATCGTCCAGCGGGCAAGTGTGGACAGACGCCAAGAATGGCAATCCTGTAAGTGCCCGTCCTTCAGAAGGCATCTACAGAGTGGTGCTAAAACAACAGTTCTTGTCATTAATGGCCTTGCCATAATAGCATAAAATAATACATTCGTGCCATTACATAACTTCAGATGTTTTAAGATATCAGGTGCAGAACTTCTTCTGTGTGGGCCGCTGTGGTAGAGTTCCTTTTTTAATCTGTAGTTTCTCTCTGTTGCAGATTTTCTTGGAGGTCGTGTCTGCTGCAGAATGCCAGAAGCCACGAAGGCACAAAATACTATGATCCAGACATGAACACAGACATGAGTTCTTAGGCGAGAGACATTAAATGTGCTCTTTAGACCATCTGCAAAAGTGTGAAGTATTATTTTCTACTTCATTTCTTTTCATTATTCACACCAAACAAGTAGACATTTGATATTAGTAGACATAGATATTTACAAGTTAAATTCTTCCCATTTTTATATACTTTTTGATCAGTTATTATCTTACAGAAAATGGTCATTCTCAGATTCGCCTTTTTAAATATTTGTAAATTATTATAATTATTCAATTGAAATATTCATAATTAATGAGGCATAAGAACAGGGGATTTTCTAGACAAAATATAATTTGTCATTTAAATGGTGTTTATTTGCCCTGGGACATGTTCTTGACTAATTGACATTTATCAATAGACACTTTGTTGCTTGATTAGAAATTCTAAGTGATATTAATGCTGCATATACTGTAAATTTGATTTTCCTTTCTGTACACAATTACATTTAAATAAATGCATTTCAATGAACAACAGATGTCAAATGTTGATTCTTTATAAGAAAATGGGACAGTTTGGACAGCTGCTTATACTGCACCTAATTTTAGACATGTCACAAGAAATAACTTTTAATCCCTTTTCTCTGGCGTGGACAAATGAAAATACCTGCTGTGAAAATATGTGGTGACAAAGCAGTGACTCTGTTTTGTCCTGACACCTCAAAGATGCCGCCAACTTTAAAACACATCAGCTATGTGATGAATTGGACTTCTGCAGAGATTTACTAAGATTTTTAAAGTGCCATCTCTGCCTTGTTATCAATAAATGACATGATCTCATTTACAAAACAGTGAAGTGGCAGGATTCATCTATATTAATTCAAATGGCAACTGCAAATACTCATTCTCATGTTGTTCTGCTGTCATTAACCCATAGGCCTGTTGTCTCTACCTTAATGTCACCGTGAGCTGAGCATCCTTTCTACTGCACTCGTTTCTCCAGAATCATTGAGAGAAGCTAAATTCCTTCCAGACCGGCACATAACTAATCATTCCTACACAAAAGCTCAAACCTTTTATATTCCAAATAAATTTCCGAGACATCCAGAAAATATTTAAAGAATCTTCATTTTGCAAATTTTGTGATGTCAACCCACACACTCTGCTTATGGTTTTAAGAAATGTGCTTTGAATGACAGCCAGATGATGTTTTAATGATCTCTGAAACTAGCGGTGCCCTCAGAGTGAGGTTATTGAATTTAGTAGGTTACTACAATAGCACATCTTTACCTTCCTCTCACGTGCCAGAAAGTGTGTTAGCTCGACACGTGAGGCTAAATCTCACACACTGACTAAAGAAAAATGGATTAGAGGACGGCTCCTCCCACATTTCCATCCCTCCTGTGCTGTCCGTGGATTCGCTGTTGGCTGAAGTGCTACCAGACTTCCTTTTCCTTGTTAACCTCCTCGCTTCACATGTGACAGACCTGCCTTCAGCTCTCTTTATCATGCTGTCTTATTATTGCAGTTCATATGCCATAAATTTGATCATCCCATTCAGTTACATGAAATAGCTCTGTTGGGGAGTTGATCTTGGGAAGTTAAGTTTATCAGCATTCAAATATACAGCAGTGTTGTCAATTTTTTGGAGCTGGATCAATGTGTACGAAGGCCGGGTCTATGGGGGCATTGCCCACCTCCAGATTTTTATGGGCCCCAAATATATCCAGCTGACAATTAAAATAATTTGAAATTAAATACTTATTATTAAATACTTACTAAATACCAGAGTTATTATAGTTTGGGTCTTAGTTTTATTTAGTTTAATTCATATTTTAAATTGGCTTTTAATTTTGTTTTTGAGTTATTTTTAGTTAAAGTTTTAGCAATATTGTTACATGCATTTGCAATTTTATAATTCATTGGTTTAATGGTTTATTTTATTATTATAATTTAAGTGCTTTTACCTCACTTCAGTTTGTTTTTGAGGGAACATATCAACTTTTCCTTTAGTGAAGTTCTTCCAATCATTTATAGATCGATATTTTATTTGATTTCAATGAACTTTCAATGAGTAAACTTTCTAAATACTCAGATTCGCTTGATAGGACTAGATGTTATAATCCCACTAATTTAGCACAATTGAATTGCCCAATAGAACATTTCCATGCCTTATGCATGACAGGGGGAGCAGTCAAGAATATGAATAGAGGAAAAGAGGTATTAGGTTTCACTGGTTCATCGGATAGGCATCCTGTGTGTTTGGGGGATAAATGATTATAGAAATACACAGCATACTTACCTTTCCTTGCCTTTATCAGAGAGACGTCTCGTGAGTTGTGTCTCCCACTTTCATCACATTATCCTGGGTGAAAGATGCCTTTTGGCTAGGTGCTGCTGATGCCCTTTGTATCGTTCCCATCAATGCAAAACATCGTCAGTTGTGCACCTCAGCCCTGAGCCAAGTGAGGCACCGCTGGTTGATCAGACCTAAGTGTGTGTCACATTGTAACAGGGTCATCTGGCAGCCCATGCTGTGTCCATCCGCCTAAACCGCTGCCAATGACTCCTTCTTCCTGCACCACTGGCCAGCTCTTGATTATCTTCCACTGGACCTGTCCTCTGAGAGTGACCTATTTGTCAGCTATGGTGACCTCTGGATTTAACCCGTTTAACAGTCAACTCAACTATGAGGACTGTCCTACTGGAGCTGGACCACAAAACCATGTCCGTCCGCAGGATGGTCTCAGCGATTTCCAAGGGGAAAGTAAGTCTATGGTTTAAATCGATGTTAACACAATGTCCTTATGTCTGAGGGCTGCCACTGCATTTCCTACCGCTGTTGTTGGGTTAATCTTTCTTTTAATCAATTTATATGGAATGAACTTTTATTATATATCTGCCCTACCAGAATACGTAACTGAACCCCCCACCACCCATCTCCCCTTCTCCCAACGGTCGAGCTATCCTAGTAAAGGACTTGATGTGCACTATTGTTAACATTAAATGTAGGCTTTGGTCATTGTTTCCAGTTGTTTTTGTTCAATCCCATTGATCTGTGACATTTCACACAATAAAACTAACTTTTTTTTAAAACTTTAGTTCAAACAATATCTTTTTTTCTTACAGTCACAGTCAATGTCAATATTTAAAACATTTACCCTTATAATGCCTTTGTCAAGATAAACACTGTTCAGCTTTCTTATGGAAGAAATGAAAGAGATAAATGTTGTTACAGAACAAATATTGATCTGGGCACAAAGCACAACAATACTGACTGTAAATAATGTTGTGGAGTGCAATGCTGTGTGCTAGCTACGGCTGGTATTACTTATTTTCACATTAATCTTCAATCCATAAAACATTTTGAATGAGACAGTTGGCACGAAACGTTGTTGAAGGAGAAATGCCCAAATTTGTTGTATATAACTATCAACAATTATTCAAAAAAATCCCTGTTTGAATATTGGAGGAGATGTATTCATCTGTGGTCGTCTCACAAAGTCTCCTTTAGGAAGATTAATGGTGGTTGTCAATTTCAATTTCACTATATTTCTATAGCACATTTCAGTTAAACATTGGTTGACCAAAGTGCTGTACAAGAGCAGAAAGAAGATAAATAAATAAATAAAACAGATAAAACACTTCATTCTACATTACAAAGAATTAAAAGCACAAGAAAAGAAATGCGATTTTAACTTGGTTTTGATTTGGGCAAGCGTCATAGCAGTCCTAACGGGTAATGGCAGGCTATTCCATAGCTTAGGACCAGCTACTGCGAAGGCTCTGTCTCCCCTGCGTTTCAGGCGAGATTGTGGTATCGGCAGAATCCATTTTGTAATCTAAGTGGCCTATCCGGATGGTGGTGAGTAAATCTGAGAAATACCTGGTAGCTAAATTGTTAAGAGCTTTATAGACAAAGAGCAGGATTTTGTAATATATTCTCTAACGGACTGAGAGTCAGTCCAATGAGAGTAAAATTGGTTTGATACTGTATGCTCTCGATTGCGGCTACCCTTGAGTAGGCGGGCAGCAGCATTTGAAGGCGGTAGATGGAGGAAAGATGTAACCCAGAGTACAAGGAGTTACAATAGTCGAGTCCTGTAGAAATAAAGCGTGAACAACGGTTTCCAAACTTCCCCTGCTCAAGAAAGGTTTGACTTTGCCTAAACTGGTACTGACTATTGTTTTCATTTGCTTACCCAGTTTAAAACTGTTAGCATGATCTTTAACATCTGAAGTAAGTAAGCCAATGGGGGTTGAGATCTGTTTGATAATAAGAATTATTCCAAGTATTTTTTCTCTGTGTTCATCAGAACAAATAAATGCAAACAGATTGGGAACAACTTGAGGGTGTGTAAATTATGTCATAATTTTCATTTTTGGGTGAAGTATCACTTTAAAGTGTCACATGAAAAAATTCAAGATTTTCGGGCACAAATGGCACAGTTTTCCAGACATGAACCCCTGTCCTCTATATGGGTGGGGTGTCAGTATTACCCAGTGCTATTATCAGGCTTTTGTTTTCAGTGGAAGTAGCTCCACTACTGTGATTGTTGATTGTTCTTTCGCTGTTAAGTTGTGAAGGTTGATCCCATTGGGACCAGATGTTATCTGGGGACTGTTTCTCAACCCGTGGGTCTGAGAGGAGACAGCGTCTTACTGTGTTGGATTCCATTGTTGCTGGGCGCCAAACAACAGACTGCCAGCATCACAGCTCCCAGAATAACAGTCGAGGTACTGGCCACCTAAACCTCCCCCAGAGTGTCCCTCCATAATGCGAACACTTATTTGCCAAGCACAGTTATATAACATTATTTATCTTCATCAGATCTATCACTGGCACGAAACAACCGCGGTGAGAAAACCACAGTGCAGCTTTTTATAAGCATCTATTCACCATGAGAACACGAGAGAGCGACATTGAGAGGAGATGTGTTGAGCATTGAAACTGGAACATGCCACAGTCTCACAGATCAGGAATGCAGTCATAAAATGTTAGGGATTTTGAGAGATTACAGTAGTGTGACAGGGATGCTCTGGGATGGGCCGTCAAAGCCAGTCACTTGCACGATGACCACATAAATCATATTTCATTCAAATGACAGTCAAATGATCATTGTTAAGGTCCTGGCTCTTTTATAAACTTTTAGTGATGTGTATAATTTCTTCATACAAAAGACTGATGCAGGTATGACGTATTTTTGTAACCCTCTGTAAAAACCTATGGATTTGTCCTATAGAGTTTTACAATTAGGCATTTTGCAGACGCTTTTATCCAAAGCGACTTACATTGCTTTATCCTATACATTTTACATAGGTAATTGCAATCCCCTGGGATCGAACCCACAACCTTGCATTGTTAACACAATGTTCTTACCACTGATCTACAGGAAAGCTACTTTTAGAAGACATTGAAAAATAAGTGCTAAACCTTTTTATAAGGCTTTGCGTCGAGTGGTTCTTGGCCTCCACGTTATGCATTTAAATCCTGTAATGCACTGCTACATGTGGATTATCCCGACTATACCAAGGTCATTTGACAAGTTAAAGCTGTTTTTTTTGTTTACAGTGTCATTTTTGATCAGATAGGTCAAAATGACATTTAATGTTCTTTAATGTCAGTTTATTTCAAACATCAAATTGACTGGAACTAACAGTGCATTAAATTGTTTTAATGCACGCCTTCCAGCCAATCAGAATTGCGCATTCAGACTATAAACACATATAAATCATTATTAAAATATAACATATTGCAATACTTAAAATAAGAATTGACAGTTTTTCTATCACGGTGACTTTAAGGAAACTCAAAGTGCATGTGTAGATGATGAAGAATAAAAGACCAGTCTGGGATCTTTATGGAACGCACAATACCGTATTGATTCTGAAGTGTTATGAACAATGTCGTCTTGTCACGGTGCACTCACCTTGCCCTCAACGTGACAGCTACACAGTGCACACGTACTGGCTATCAAGACGACTTTTTCTGATTTAAGAGCTAATCCAAGCTACTCAAGCCATGGCACGTTCACATTTTACATGTGATTCAACAAGCTGCATCATTCTAAGCAGAATCTCCAAATGGGAAACTAACAATGGGCTGTCGCTCTATCCAAGCGCTCTGAAACTCTAACATTTGTTGAGAGAGCTCCCAAAGCACGTTTTGTTTGTACGAACAGCATGAGCCGGTGCGTATTGGTGTGTGACTCGGGACTCACCATGGCTGCAGGTGTTAAGCAGGTAAAGTTCTGAGCAGTGAGCCTTGGGGAGGTCATTAAAAGATTTTTCGAGGAATTTATTCACACTGTCCAAAAGGTCACATCGATAATGCAGCTGTAATGAAAACCATTTTAAATACAAATATTCTTCTACTTGTATGTAAACTTCTGCATGATCTTTGGAAAAAGCTTGTTAAAACCATCTGGGTAAACAGAACCCATGGGTTGCTTAGTTATTAAAATAGACTTACAATGCAGACAATTGATATAACTGAGAAACTGTTTAGCAGTAAATGTGAAACTGCATAGCTGTTGATTTGTAGGTTGGCTTCAAACCCCTGGTTTAAAGCTTTCATAAATTTCTCCTTTAGGATAAAACAGTAATTTTATAATACATTGGTGAAAGCTGTTGGAACCAGAAGTGGAGTTACTTTTTCATATACAGTCTTCCCAGGTAGTTTAGTGGATCCAAGAGTATTATGCATTTGACATAAATAGGCTATCAGTTCAAGTAAACTGTACTTTCATTCTTCCCTCTTGAAAAGTAGATGATTCGTTTTTTCTTCATTCTCAATCCTGCATCATTTAGCCAATGCTATGCTACACTATGGACTATATCATATCATATGCGACTCCGCAGTGAGCTACATGTGTGTATTGATTGAATGTGCACAGAGACCCATGCAGTCTTCATCCTTTTATGCCAGTACACCCACAGACCTCCCACTGTCTGTTCACTGTTATCTGCCTGTTCACAAATACAAAAGATCCAGATTGGTTGGCACTGTGCAATGAAGCATCAATCCACTTTGAGCACCGATCACATTTCCACTAATTTCTATTTAAATAAAGTTTTTTGTGCCGTTTATTATCAGCTCTTTCAGATAAATCTTCTCATTAATGGTATGATTTATTGTTGGATTGAAGGTCCTAGACTTCATGCTCATGGTAAAAAATCAAACATACCATAATGTCATGCTTTTGTTGTTTTCTGTTATTTAAGTAGGCTACATAGCTAAGAGCTGCAAGACAAATAATAATCAGTCTGTGAAAGCCATTTAAGCAATCTCCTTCATGCCCTTGCAATACAAATCAATACAACTAACATTGCTTTGTCTTTGATAACCGTATTCTTTCTTTATTGAGTAATGTATTCCTGTAGCTCAGTGGTAAGAGCATTGCGTTAACATCGTAAGGTTGTGGGTTCGATCCCAGGGGATTGCAAATACTTATGTAAAATCTATAGCATAAAGCAATGTAAGTCGCTTTGGATAAAAGTGTCTGCCAAATGCCTAAATGTAATGTAAAACTCATCATTTGCTTTAATAGGCCTATCAGTTCAGAGTGTGCATGAAGAAGTGGATGACACTTGACACATAATCTTTCTTGCATCAATCAAATAAACAGAGGAGCAGTTCAGACGTATTTTTACACATGTTTTGAGGAGATGTTGTTGGTAAGGTATTTAAGTATCTCAGTAACTATAATATCTTTAGTTACACAAATGTGTTGTGTTTAGATTTTGTATATTGACTTCAAACATCTATTTCAACATATATATTTTTATATATATTTAGGTGAATTCTTCGCTCCAAACTAAAATATCACTTTTTCAGATAGTTCTTTGGTACCAGAAAGTTCTCAGGACAGACCACTTTTCCTAAATGTCAGGGTGTTGCAGGTCATTGTGTGTTTATTTGTTTCATTTTATATTGGCCCATTTTGGTGAAAATAATGGTGTGATACTTTGTTACCGTTTTAGTATCAGAAAATGAAGTAGGCCTGCTATGGTAAGAGAGTATACATAGAAATCTCAATAAACTTTTTAAGGGGTCTTGACGTATTTGACTGTTCTATAGGTCCGAAGTATGGCACATTCAACATTATAGCAGACAGATAGACTGTTTTATTTTTATTTAAAAAATAAACTGTAACAGTCAGGATAATCTTATTGTATCCATTAAACGAATGGTGTAAACTATAGAGACAGACGTCATCATACCTATCTGCGTTTGACAGGAAGAATATTCACTATACAGTTTCTAATTAATACAAATTGTTAAATAAGAATTTGAACGTTTTCATTTCTTATTTACTTTGTTCTCAGACCCAAAATCACAATGTTGAAAAAATTACATTAGAACGGTTTCCATCGTTTAATTTGTCAGTCCTGCACTTTTCTGGTGCTCCCCAACAGGAGCAACTCGAGACACGCTGTGAGAAATCTGTACGGAGACAAAATGTACTGACCACAGCGCTCCAGCGCACTGCTCGCCGATTGGTGTTTGAGGCGATAGAGTAGTTCAGCGCTGTCTTGTTCTGCGCTCTGATTTGACGAATGATCCAGTGGGCTTGGCCATGCTGTCGCAGTGTGTTCTCCGATTGGTTGATGTGTCCGGTGGGCAGGGCCAGCGCTGTCATTACCTACATCCACAAGCAGCGGGGAGACAAAACACAATAGGGCCACAGTAGTCGCTCAGTCGGATGCGTCAGCTGATGTTGTGCGACCGGTTAAAAATCTATCATTTTATGTAATAAAATAACAGACGCAAGATATAAACACAGTTATTGCTCAGGATGTCCAGGTAAATTATCGGAATGACAGCGGGGGTCTGCGCATCTCTTGCGTCTTGAAAGGTAGGAAACATTTCATTTTGATTGAAAGAAACACATTTATAAATTGATGCTATAATGCCTTTCATCGTTTGCCATGCACTGATGCAAATGAGAATAACACATTAACATGCGGTTTACATGTCTTACTTTAAACGAACGAGTACTTCTAATCTTTATATGCAGTATATTTTGTTACGTGCATTAAAACGGTACATTGCATTGTGTGATGCATGTACATATACACCCGAATGCAATTCCTGTACGTGTTATTGACAAAGGTCTCATTGCAGATGAAACCATCACTATGTGATCTGCATAGGAGGAGGCAATCCACTGAAGGACAATAGGCAGTCAAACACACACACACACATATATGGGCAGGTGCTAGACAGAAAGAAATGAAAACTTATGTAATTAATGTAGGTTTTCATTTATAAGTTACAGGTACGTGCCGTCAAATGTCACACAGATACCCACATGCGCACACAAACAAACACACTATGTATGTACCTGTTATTGAATGAGACAACAGTAAATGTTGTGTATTTGACAGGATGTGTCTTGAGACCTTGAAAGCCGTGACTAGGGGTTAATAAATACGTATAATGTGATATGGAATAATTCAAGTTAAATATGTCGAATAATGTGTTGCAGTAAAATAAAAATGTTCATTGATGTTTAATTGTACAGTGTTCGAAATAAGAAAGTGTGCCACTCTTAAACTGTGTTAGTTCTCCTTTGCATTAAACTGGATTTACCTTGTATTGCGCATGCCTCATTTGCATTTGCAAACTCTTAAAGTAACATAAACAAAATGTAAACTTAAACTATATAGCTAGGAATCATAATAACATGATTGTATACATTAGAAATTGATTGGATTTTGAAAATCTGATGTAACACACAGGAACAAAATAAAGCCAGTTGCTTGGATAGGACGGAATGATGGCATTTGGTAAAGCAGTACTCAAATATTACTTATAGAAATATTTTCATTTGAAGTAACAAACACAAACGCATTGATGGCAATAGGACAAGGAACAGGTATTAAACTAACTAGGGTCAATGTGATCTTACTCACTTACTGTGATTTGCCTGTGTGGTCTTGCCAGAGGGTTGAGCTGTGGATGAGGCTAGAAGCTGGAGCTGTGCATCTTTCTGCTGATCCGCTCCAGGCACGCACACAAAATGAAAAGACAAGCCAAACGCGCTGGCTTTGATGTGCTTCACAGCCCTGCGAGTGTTGTGTCGAACAGAACCGACAAACATACCAGCACTAACAGGGCTAATGGGACTTTCACTACGGTCTCAAAAAGCTCACTGCAGTCACAGAACACAGTAAAGCATCCGCTTGTAAAATGCACAGTTTGAGACTGACTTAAAGTCAGAGGTAGAAAAACAATATGTAGTTTCGCTGACGTTCACTTCTGAGGTCGCACATCGAAGGGCATCTTTGTGCATCCCACCTCTTCTATTTACTGTGGTATCCTCCTCCCTTTATTTAATTTACATTAATTCAACAACATTACCTAAAACAATATCCTCTTAACAATGCTTGACCAGCTTTTTGGCTATGGGTTACCAATAACATTGTATTCAGTAAGTAAATATGATCAATTTCGATTGTGAAATATGAATATACGAGTCTGTGTTGATGTTGTGCACTTCCCCTGCATGCCTCCTAGTACACATGCTTGGTGCTTTGATCGATCGTAAGGGGATTTGTTCTGCAAACTCATTGGACAGGCTTATAAATCTCACCTTCATGACCACACTGTAGCGCTAATGGCCATTTTAATCTTGGTTTGAGCCCTTCCTTGTTCTGTTTTTTGGGCAAGACAAATCCTCTTCATTACAGAGATGGATGGCAAAAGCTTTTGTCAAGTACAAAAGGACCTGAGACTATTTTCAGTCTCAGTGTGAATGAAATGCATCATTAGGCTATGTGTGCTGAAGTATAAAACATTACACATCAGTTCTCTCTGGTTCTCGAATCTGATTGGCTGATGGCCGTGAGATATTCCCCCAGGATCCTCACGGGAACAGACCGTTGAACCGCTTCACTGACTGTTTGTATCACTCCGCCACTAAAATAACTCTTATACTGTCCTCGCAACTGTGCTACTCAAGTAGTCAGATTGCCAGCAAACAAACACACGAGGCAGTTTATCCTTTCCAGAATTTTTATTTCTGTTAATCTTTCTCTTATTTTTTGTAAAACTGGCATACAATAAACAAGATGTGAAATTACTAACTGCACATTAATAGGTTTGGGCGATAGGACTTTCTTCCATCATCATTATATTGATCACAATTTAACTTCCAAGAATCAATATTATGTTAACACATAATATGAACAGTTACAGAGAGTAAATACACTTAGTGGCATATCTTTCTCCAAGCAAAGATGGGTCGCGTTGTGAACCGAAACTAGGCTACTGCTGTACAATGAATGAGATCTAAATGTCAACACTGCGCAAACTTAATACCGGAAAAACAAACAACATGATAATTGAAACGTTGTCAGTGTTGACGGTGCTCGGCCCTCGTTGTTTAAAACTGTTACAGCGTGGGACCCGAGGGTCTCGATCAAGATAATAGAAATGGGATCAATACAATCTCGGTGAGTTGCCTTTTAAAAGTCTCTCTCAGCACAGCGCAAGTTTGAAAGAAATGATTGTTTGGTCTCGGAAGCGAAGGTGTGCTCGGCTTGGATTCGTGACAGAAAAAAGTGGTTCCCAAAGACACTGCGATGTTGCTTCTGGTTTATCTACAAACATCGCACTGATGTATAAATGATATATCGCTGGAGTATGTCGTGTTCTTATATCTGCACGGGTGTGATGCCACCGGCACGAGGTTAGAAGATATGATGAAGATATAAGAACACTACACACACTACTACTCGAGCGATATTGTATTAACATCTCACATTTGACATGTTTTAGTTAAAGACAAAAATACATTGTATGGGTCAAATTTATCGATTTTTCCTTTATGCCTAAAATCATTAGGATATTGAGTAAAGATCATGTTCCATGAAGATATTTTGTCAATTTCATACCTTAAATATATAAAAACTTTATTTGTGTGAGTGAAATCCCCTACAACAATGCCTCTGATTAACAACTTCATAGGCAATTTTCTCAATAGTTTAATTTTTTTGCACCCTCAGATTCCTGAGTCTTAAATGGTTGTATCTCAGACAGATATTCTCCTTTTCTAACAACTCATACACAAATAGAAGTCTTATCTATTCAGCTTTCAGATTGTGTGAAAATCTCAATATCGAAAAATTTACCCATAAAACTGGTTTTGTTGTCCAGGGTCACATATTCATTGTTAAGTGTTTATCTCTCATTTATTTGAATATTTTTACACATGCTTTATATAAGACGCTTTCTGACTGGATAAGCTCAGGAACAAAGTTGCAGAACGAGTAAAGAGGACCGTCGCTCGTGAATTAAGTTTTCCCTCAGGATATCCCTGATCGCATTCGCACAGGTAAAATGAACTATTCAGTGACGTAAGCCGGTCGACCCCAACGTCATTCAATCGTGTCCGTTGAACAACAACAAACAACAGAAGCTCAGCGTTTGCTTATGTTACGGTTCGATCCTATCCTGCTGCTTCAGACCCTCCCTCAGTATAGGAGCTAAATTGTTCCCCTAAAAAGGTTCCACGAAATTGTTCCAGGGGTCCGAAAGCCCCTATAGAACCTAGATGTTCAGCCTACTTAAAGATTAGCTGAAAGTGCTCACGTCTAAAATTAATTACAGCAGTATTTATGGTCTACAAGTGTCCATACAGCATTGATCAAGCTGTTTCAAATGAGTATTACCTTTAAAGGGGTTAAATGACACCGCTAAAACGAATATTATGATTTGTTTGAGATGTAATGCAATGTTAACCATGTTTAAGATTAAAAACGCTGTATTTTCCACATACCGTGCATGTTTGTATCTCTTCTCTGCCCCGCTTCTCTGAAACGTGCTGATAAGATCATGGCTCTTAAAAGCGAGGTGTGCTATGATTGGCCAGTTAACCAGTGGGAAGTGAGGGGAAGACTGCAAGAGTGTGTGGCATAAATGTAACGCCTCTTACCATATTTGGAACATCATTTCATGTGTCTAATACATGCATGAGCAACTTATAACAAACCAAAGACACAGAAAAACAGCACATCAGCAGACAGCCCTCATCTTGTCACTTTGGTATAGTTATCTGTTTGGGTATGAAACGACCATTTTTGGCATCTGAACAGCCCTTTTCTGGTTTGTTAATATGGCCTATCATGTCAGGACTTCTCTTATTACTGACCCCCTTCCCTTTCATCTGCTGTGCATGTGAGGGTTTGTGTTTTTCAGGAGCTAGATCGGTGTTCACATAAGGGGGTCCAAAGTGTTTGATGAGTAGCCAACAACAAGGTTTTCTGAAGCTCTGTCTCCTTCTGAC
>CM017913.1:2081134-2384125 GCA_008369825.1 Triplophysa tibetana
TTCTCCCGACTCCTGAGCCTCGATTCTGAGATGCAAAGAAGAGGCACATTTTTGATGTCCTCTGTGATTCTGACAATGTTTTTGTCACTGTATAGTGTTTCTTTCTCTACCCTCCATCTCTTTATTAGCATAAATCTAGCTCCTGACGACACAACAAACTTCATTTGAACACTGAAAATGCAGAGGTCTTTTTGCTTTCAGCTGGCAGCTGTCAAAACCCCCATGTGTATGACACATCCAGCGCTGCATAAAGTCAAATGCAAGTGCAGTCTGAGAGCACTATAGATAGATGAAAGGGTGTAATTTTATGTAAAAAGTGTTACGAAGAAAAGCACTGTCTTCAACACATAGAATGGTTTATTAAGAGAAACAACCAAGAAAACATCTTGAAAGAGTGAAATGAAATTTGCTTCTAGTCACATTCCTCAGCCGTGAAAACTTGCAGCTTTCACATCTAGTTCCTAAATGAAAAAATGGAAAGTAAAAAAAGAAAAACCAAACACATCCTTACAGTATGTATAACCTCAGAATATGTGCAGATTATCATTAAGAGTTTATGCTTTATCTTTAGGAACCTATAATCTTTGTTCCTTCAAACAGAAAATCAATTGATAGAAATTGAGAGAGAGAGAGATTATTTCCTAGCACAGTTTATGCTCTTGACAAGTCACGTGGCTAACTGAGAGGTGTGTAAATTCCAAGCCTTTCGATTAGCATAGCAATGGCCAGGCATCAATCTCATTTTCTTCAAAACATGTAAACATCTAGTTAGACTCATCCCAGCCTGAAACAACACTTTATGTCAGAAAAACAGCATTCAGCTGTTGATCCACTGCACTCTTCTTCACTCTTTTCTACAGCATTAGCAGTGACGTTTTAAGGTAATTATTCTTCAATCCAACTCTTCCCATAGTCCCTGTAAGCACAGGTGGCTGTTAGCACTGGAAATGGTGTGGAAATGGAGCTGTACAAGATGGACTGTTAGGCAGACATGTCGCTGCTCGAGAGCTCATATTAAGATCTATCTGAAAGCCACTCCCCCGTTTCCTTACAGAGGCCTTTTCCTCCTACACTATGAGGCAAACATTCACAGCATGTCAACTTTAATTACACGTTGGCCTCCCGATACAGTATGCAGTACTGCTTGTGTTGAATGGAATGTGTATGATGAAGAGGGGAATTGAGATGAGGCTTCTTGTCAGAGGGCAGTTTAGTGTCGAGCATGCTGTTATCAGGTCATCTGCTGTGTCCTTCGAGATGCTTCGTGTCGATTTCCCATTCTACAATTTAAATGTTAATTGATGTAATGTAGTTTCTTCTTGCAATGGACTGTCTTCTTTAAGAAAGCAAGCGGAAAGTCAAATAAAGAATGACGAGACAGGGGGGAAAGAGTTTGGCTAAGCTGCAAATGCCGCGGCTACAGAACAGTGTGGGACTAAAACAAGCACAGTGTGTAGTCTTCAGATAATGTGTACTTTTCCTCTTTGAAGTGGTTTCCAATCTTTTCCTCATACCATGAAAGATTTCATTACAGAAAGCCAGACAGAGAGTCAGTTAAATCCACCACAGAATTACTTTGGGAAAGGCAATAATCGTTCCTGTCATTCTCTAGTCATTCAAAAATGAGACAGTTCTTTTTTGCTCAAACTGATTTTGCGAACAGAGCCTTCTCAAGACTTCATTGTCTGTCTAGAGAGGCAAACCACATGTAACATTTGTTAAACAGGAAATATGATGATGGCCAAGACTACACTCTTAAAAATAAAGGTGCTTGAAAGGTTCTTCACAGCGATGCCACAGAAGAACCTTTTTTGGTTCAGTGAAAGGTTCTTTAAAGAACCATCTCTTTCTTACCTTTTTTAATTGTTTTGATCTTACGTTTTTTATGAGGTGGCAAATTTGTAGGAATTGGGCAAAAACTTCCATAAAGAATACGCTCCAATCTCGAACCCTTCACTGGGACAAAATCGTATTGTTCCAAAATGTTTGAATGAGATCCTAGAAATCTATAAAAATTTGCCACCTTGCAAAATAGTGAAAGTAGAATGAAATGAGTGACCGTAGTTATGAGATGTTAAGAATCCTTCAGTGCATCTCTAGACATGACCTGCCCTTTAAGCCTTGTTTGTAATCGTGCCTGGCTCTGCTACGCAAGCTTCCGCAAACAGACAAGGCTTAAGTTGTTGACCGCATCCCATTGTGCTATTCCCCGAAATGATTAGAGGGAGACACAGAGTGATCTAGTCAACTAACCAAAACGTAGTAGCATGGAGAAGAAGTGGTTTGCTTGAACTACGCAGTTTACTTTGGTTTTACTTTGGTGTACTACCATAGGGCTGTTAAATGCTTCATTCTGATTGACTGAGGAACTTTCTACGGTTGTGCATTATTTTTCAGTAAAACACACATATATGAGTTGTTCTAGTTCCATATCGCTGAACCAAGTTTACCTGAAAGGTTATACTATAGCCTTCTGCTCATCACTGAATACCGAATGAATTTCCAGTGTGTTGAATCCTATTCGTATTTGTGTTTATGGTCAATATGCAATATTTATTGTTGGCCAAGCAGTCTTGTACATGCTGGCGAAGGATTATTAGTGAGCATTCTCTTCCTCTATCTCTTCTTGTAGATCACACATGTTCGGCAGGAGTGTGAGCTCAAGATCAAAGGCCTGATGCCTGCCGAGCTGCGGCAAGAGCTGGAGGACACCATTACCTCCCTTAAGTCACAGGTGATTGAACAAACAAACACACACACACGCTGCTAGATCACCCACAAATATGGTTTGCCTGTCTGCACTCTAAAAGTTATATCAACTTAATAAAATCTTTTAATAAAGTCATTTAACTGAATTTTTCAGTGGCTCGAAGATTGATAAAAATCCAACAGTTGATTTCTCTAAAATGTTCATTTTTTACTTAAAACTTTCCTCAAGTATTTCATTAACAAACTATATTTTTTAAATACACTGAATATTTTTGGTGAATTCTAATACAAATATTTGAGTTACTCCCATTAACTTTTTTACTTACATTTAAACAGTATATTTCATTGATTTCACTTTCTTTTCTTTAGTGTAAATTGTTTCAGGTAAAATCCAAGTTAATTTTTTTTGAGTGTATGTTTGACCTTGTTTTTAAGGGTAGGTAGCACATTGCTTAATGTTTTAATATTCACACACAAACCTCACACCCTTAACAGGTTCCTAAAGAAACGGGGAGCTTGCAAGGCATAATGTTGCTGGCCTGTCATCATAAATCCTGACAGGGTTATTAGGATGGTGTCAAGGGGTCTTGTATCATCCTAAAGAGATTCCCTTTTAGAGTTTATTTTGCTGAGTGTACATAATCCCATTTATTACACAACTACTCGGCAAATAATCAGTAGATAAAGCATTAGACAATACAATAACCAACAGTATATAAGACTGAAAATATAAAACAATAAAATGGTTAGTGCAAACAAGAAACTGCCCTTCAAAATTCTAAAAGAGTTTTTGAACCCGTTCAATCAACATTTAGGCACTCTATACCTTCTCCATATATCCATAAGCAAATGTAAAGGAAGTGCAGGAGGTGAGAGGGGTCAGCAAGTATCCTGTGTGCACCTCTGTTCACAGACTTCTCATATAATGCTTGCATCAATGGATGCTCATTCCACCCCACAATTCTCATGGCAGTCTGGACAATGTCAGAAAGTCTGTTTTTTTACTGTACAGAAAGGTTACCATATCTCCAGAACAGCCAGTCATCATTATTTTTGTCGATGCCACAAAGTCTTGATCTCCTCAAAAAGGACTAGATTTTATTACATTTATATCTGCCATGTAAGCATGTTATCAATGTAGATGCAAAGGTACTTACAGGAGCACACCTGTTTGATTTGAGTGTTATGAATAACAACAAGGCTGTGAGCACCAAGTGCTCTGTGTCGAACACTATCTCTTCTGTTTTTACAAACAATTTGTTGGCATCCCAAACCCTGTGTAATAAGCTACACAGTCATTTGTAAAGAGGACAGGTGCGCTCACACAGCCCTGAGGGGCACCTATGTGTGTTATTCTTGAATCTGAGTGGGTGTTATTACCCCGAGTATGGCTGGTTAAGAAAGAGTAATGCCATTTGATCAAAAAGGGTTAACATTCCACTGGCTCTTTTTGTGGATCAGAAGGAGAGGTTGGTATGTATTAAAAGCAGAACTAAAATCAAGCTAAAAACAAAGAAGCTTGCTTAAGCTTTGCTGTCCTCTGGATGTTTTAAAATCAAGTGCATGATACTGTTAACAGCATCATCAGTACCTTTTCTGATCCTGTAAGCAAACTGTTTGGGATCCTGCAATGGCTCAAAATCAACTCTGCGCCGAGCAGAGTATTTTTTTTCATTACCACAGATGTTAAAGCTATTGGTCTATAATGGTAAATTTCATTTGGACAACATTTCTCGAAGACAGGTGTGATAAGAGTTTTTTTCCACAAGCTGGGGACGGTCTAAGTGCCAATAGATTGTTGAAAAACAGGCCACCAGGCTGGGGTCAGTTCCTCAGCAAAAATCTTTAAGAAAGCCAAGATGCCATCCGGGCCTGTGGACTTTTTGGCACATACCTGTTTAAAGACAGACTGCACCACATGATTTCCATAGTAGGTTTGTCCTCCGGATTGTGAAGAAGTATTCAAAACATCTCTATCTCTGATAACATCTCAGAACTAATCAATAGAATAAGAACCGAAGGAACCGAATGTTAATACTTTCTGATATTCTCTTTCATTTTCCGTGCCATGTAAGCATTAACCCCTTTTTAACCTGCCTAAATCTGTCCCCGCAGGTCTGACTCACCTCAAACTTTTGTAGTTCATCAGATTGCTTGAAACTGTTGTTTGTTTGCATGGCTTCTCCTGTCAAGTACAGCGTGTTGTGATTTCGTTGTTATTCAACTGAAACTTATTTCCCATCAAAACTACAGCAACTTTCATTGCCAAATAACCCGCAACATCCATGCCTTCTTTTAAAATTCTTTCATGTCATACGACAGCTCTTTGTAGAATGCCAAATTCTGCTTTACATTTCATTGTGTATCTTGATCCGGTCTAGACCTTTATCTCATGCTGTCTGGTCAAAGAAAAATGTAGGCTAGCACAACAATATTTTAAAACAGTTGATACTCTTAAACACATTTTGAGCTCTGAAATGTATTGTTTACCAGTTGGATCTTTAGGGTCAGCCCCTCATGTGACCTTCTGTGTCTCTATGCCTGTGATTAGTAGGCTTCAATACCTCCACATTCTGTATTTTGTATGTTAGCACACTTGCCATCTTTCCACTAATAATGCTGAGCAGTCAAACGTTGTGTCTTTGAACTCAAGTGCCTCTGGTTTATTTGATTTCTCGGACAGGGGAGGGGGTAGCCGTTCTTCCATAGACATGGATCTAATTAGGCTTTGGAGTCTCTAGTCCAGTTCATCTCCTTATGTGCAATGATACCCTCCAACCACAGTTATACAGTCTTCAAGGGCTCTGACCGGGGCTCTTATTAGTTACATTCAGCCTGGTTCTACACAAGTCTGCGGCATGAGCGTTTTTGTTAAACGTTTCAAACCTTTTTTTTCAGGACAGTCCTGGGCCTCTCAAACAACATTTCAGGATCACAATTCAAAGACCACGGTGCATGCCTGTGAATAGCTCTGACTGGATTCTTTTGGCATAAGCAGCCACAGCTCTGTGATCTGATATGTTTATACGTTGTAATGGGTGACCAGTGTGGCCTTCCCCTGTCCTTGAGTATTTCCAGAATTGCACATTGAAGTGCATTATTTTAACAAAACCAGTGGCCCAACCAAGGAATCTAACCATAGTCATTCTTTCAGAGAGAAAGGCGTGCATTTGCAAGGATGGAAGCATTAGATTTCTTTGAGGTTTTACTGTGTACTTGGTATCTTTCTTTCCAAGAAACCCGTCCCAGAACAATGTACAATTTTGTAAGGCTTATTCAAAATTAGGAAAGCCAAAATGAACCAAGATTATTCTTCTAAGAAAAGTATTTTCAAGACATTGTGCTTTCAGTGTATCTTCTGTAGGTAATGACTTAGCAGGATAAACATTCTTAAAACATACGCTAGGCTGTTAGTAAGGTGGCTTCAAACACTTGCTCACACAAGACGGGTGATGAAGTAATATATACCATTAAAAAAGGATTTGTTCACTTTATTTTGAAGATTGTCATCCATAAATAATTTTCCTGTACTATGATTTGATCTGGTCGATTCACTACAACAGGGAAGTTACAAAGATCCCTGTCACCAATGTGCCTTCCAGCCATACAGCTGTATAATCACAAGGCTGTGGAGAAAAGCATGAAAAGATTGATATGACATACCATATCAATGGAAATTGATGGAAAACATGCCATCAATTACTACAGCTGTCATTCTAGACAGCGCTCATGCTTGTTTTTCCAGTTTTTCTTGTAGCGACAAACGACAACAATCCAAAAGGAGTCCTAAGTCCAAAGGAGTTCAAAACAAATAAATGTTTTTTGTCCCATTCAGTTCAATCCGGAGTGAGTTTGTGCAGGTTTATGACCTGCAGCATGTCTCCCACCCCTAAACTTGTGTCGTGTGTTTGGTGCAGGTGAACTTCCTCCAGAAGAGAGCCGCTGTTTTACAGGAGGAGTTGTCAGCAGGTGAGAGTCCACACATTTACATTTAGCTTGATTGTGTATTGTCTGTCTACATATTCACTTCAGTGTTTTTCCACTTGATTTCATAACCTGTGCCACTCTTTCCCTCAAAAGGCATCATACATATTGTCATCCATTTTCACTATTTCACTTTATACCAGTGTTTCTCAGTTCCAGTCCTTGTTCCCCTCCCATAATGTTTAAGATGTCTCCATACATCAAACCCCTGATTTTGCCTCCTCCAAAATAGGCTGGTCAGAATTCATGCGGCGGTGCACATGGCCAGTGATATCATAGTACCGCGAGAGCAAACATATAGAGTAGTCTTCTCTCGAACACGCTGTTTCGGTTACTCTGTTTAATATATGAATTTGCATTGGCAATTGAAAACTATGAAACCAATGTCATGTTTATAACTGCGACTGTCCCTCTGTCTCTTGTAGGTAATATAATGATGTGAGTCGAGCAGATGTGTAAGAAAGACGTCATGATGGACACAAGCGTCATCATCCACACACACTGTGATTTCATTTTCTGCAAACACCAGCATATTCATGCTCATTCATTGTATTGTTGTCTTTTTAGTTATTTATAAGTTTGCTTGATGTCCATTTGCTTTGTTTTTTTTACGAAATATGCTTAATTTTTATTAAATGTGACATTGCGTTTCAAAGTTCTTGCTTCACAGTGTTCTTGTTTTCTTATATCATCTGTTAAAGTTTAGCATTTATGTATCAAAAGGTTTTACATTGCTAACATTTTTTACAAAATACCTACGTAATACATTTGAAACACGCGACTGTGGTGCTTTTAGCTTGAGCTTTATTTTTATAGTGACCATATAGACAATGTTTGTTTATTTTGTTTCACCCGTCCAACAAACTCATATGTTGTGCTGCTAATACACTAGCTTCAATACATTGAAAGAATTCTACATTTTCAGATATTATATTTGGACCTGGCTGTTTCAGAATGCCATGTGCTTTGTGTTACTCTTCTACAGTTTGATTTAGATTCATCTCTGGCTGACTTGACCAGTCTTCTGTTGGGTATCAGGATATGACTTATTATATGGCCAGATTTAAGAAACAGGGCCAAACAGCATGAGTGCGCAATTTTTAAAAAGCGCTGATGGGAGTGTACATTTCTTTGGGTGATTTACTAACGCACACATTAAAAAACAAAGACGCAATATCTCATTTCCATAATTACAGATGCAATCTATCAAGAGCAGCACAAATTAACGCTGGGTTTAAGACGTTCTTTTTGTTGCAAATATCAGTAACTTGACGAGCGCAAACTTTAGTAAATCGCGTTGCGCAATTCATTTAAATACCCTCCTCTCATAAGGTTTGCATCTAAAACTCTTACAAATGCTATAAGGTCAACCACAAAAACAACCCTGTCCACATCTTTTCAGCGGTAATTTTTTATTTGACCAACTCTGCCAATAGCTGTGTCTCCTTTCAGAAGGCTGCGTCCTCCGGAAATCTCATTCGAAGGCTGCTTCGTCATTGAGTTTGTCTCGTTTCATTAAATAAGATTGGATATTCCGGATGCGCCCTTCAAATGCAACCTTCTTTCACAGGAATTCAGAAGACACATGAGGTGCTAGAGATAACCCACAATTACATTTCATACCACCTTACAGTGCCTTATTATACAATGCATTATATCATCTTCCATCCACGTGACGGTACAAGACATTAGTAGTGTCTGAATTTGCCCCCTATCTCCTATATAGGTCACTATATCGGCTGTTTTGTAGTGTTATCCGAATTCTGAATAAACAACTCATTCCCTATATTCGTCACTACTTTTTACCTACAATGCATTCTGATTTTTAGTGTACATCCAATGTACTTGTTCACTCATATTTCCCATGATAAAGCGTCTAATCAACGGTCTGATTAGAATCAGCTGGAGGAGATCGAGCATCAATGCGACGAATATACTTTTATACACTTTTGTTTGTTCTAGTTGACAGTTATTTTCTACTTTTTGAGAATAAACTGATTAAATGAATGTTATAAATAGCAGTGTTTTTAAAAATATATATTAAGTAATTGTATTAAACATAATAAATGTAAGTGTAAATAAATGTGGCAAACATTTGTTTTGTTCTAAAATGTACTTTACCATTTTACAAAACAATCCATAAAGCTCCACATGTGTAATATAAGTGTTATGACGAATGTCCTTGACAGTACTGTCAGACTCATTCACTTCTTCCCCATATAGTAGACTATGTAGCATCCGCTTTAAAGGGAATAGTGAATGAGTGAACAAGTAAGTGAATTCAGACGCAATTATTAGCTGCACCTCATTCGAATGCTCATTTCAGTAAAAAAAAACATTATAACATTTATTTATATTAAGACGTAATCATTTACGCAATATCTCAATACACCACGTTTATAAAAAATGTTGCTGATGTCGTTGAAAAGAAATTGAAAAACAGACAGGTGTATTTGAGTACAATATCTGAAATGTACTAAATCGGTCTAATCTCTCAAAAGACCAGAGTAGAGACCTGCCTTTCTCAGATCAAGCAACTGCAAATATGAAATTAATTAATGTATTACACATTGCAAGCTATTTATTTTTCTCACTTCCCATAAATGTATTGGAAGTGTGTCATAGAGATTTGTGTTTCTGATTGTAAAATGTATCATTTTTTGCTTAGCTCATGGGAATTCCCAGATCTATGAATATATAGATATGATGATGAGGATTTCATAGACCTTAGAAGCAAACACAATGTTTAGCCTGTTTAAAACACCTTTCATGTCGGAAGCAACTATAATGCCCTCAGTAAATGCTATCTGGATAAACACGGGTCAAGGTTTGGCAATAGAGCTCAAGACTGTCTCTACAAGCCATTTAATTTTCTCTCTTATGTTACTTTCTGTTCTATTTGGTTGGTAATATAATAATAGTTGCAAAAACAGCAACAGAGCCTTCATGCAGACAAGACCTCAAGTGTTCCAGGAAGATGTTATGAAGTTGCATATGCTAAAGCCATATTATTTTTACAATGATTTCCACAAATCTTCATTGGAGATTGCAGTTTTTCACGAATCTTCCCACTCAAATTCCTCTGAAAACCGCAGATCAGATCATGGACAAAGGTAACACGACCTGACAGATATTTATATGATGTGCACAAATCTTCGCTGTCAGAGCAGAGCGGGCTAAACATTTGACAGTGAGCTGAGGAACATCTCTGATACATGTATTGCACACCACACAACTCCTGAACTGATGTGCAACAACAGGTTTAAGCAAAAATTATTTGGAATATATTTAGTATTGTGTTTTAGTGTTTGATGTGCTTGGTGGATGTTGCCCATAAGAGCACAGATTATATATGATTTCAAAACTTTACCTTGTAGACAGAAATTAAATTAAAAGGAGAGCAAATTTTTCTTGTTCTTCCAAACATCTTCCTTGTGTTTAGCAGTACAATGACTTTTATACATGTTTGGAACAACATGAGGGTGAGTAAATGATGACAGAATTTTCACTTTTGGGTGAACTATAAGTTTGCTGCTGTTACACGTTCCATGTTCTTGTGTTATGGGCTTTGTGAAGCATTTTGTCACTTGCTTTTACCTGTGTAGTCCTTTTGTTCATTGGTGCCCTGTTGACTGTTCCCCAGGTGTGTCTTGTCATCTTGTTTTCCCCTGTCTATAAATAGCCCTTGTGTTTCAGCGTGCTTTTCTCTAATGTGCAAAGTTATATTGAATAGACGTTTCGGCTCTAAGCCTTTGTTAATGTCTTATTTTCCTATAGTAAAGGACAGCATAAATTGACAAAATTACAATTAAAAAAAATCTATTTCTATTCATATTCTTTCTATTCATATCCTTGACTGGCACCACATATGCTGTGTTTGTTCCTATACATTTTTTTTATAGATCTATAGTTGTAAAGTAATTGTATGTTGTTAAATTTATGTTCTGTGGAGTACCTGGTTTCTTGTTTTTATGTTCTCTTATCTTAATTAAAGTTTCACTGTATGTGGATCCGCCATTGCATGTCTGCTCTTTTTGTAACAGAATGACTGACCACAATAGATCCAGCAGTAGAACTCATCTTTAGAAAAAATTACTTGAGGACTACAACCAAGATTTCCTGAACCTTGATAGACATTCCCTGACAGACTTTCCCGATTTCGCTCTCATTGACTTTTATTGTTATGGATTAAATGATTATTACCAGCCCATACTAATCTACGCGTCTGTTGAATATTTGGAGTTTGCACTGCTTCTTAGTGGTTCCTTCCTAACTGTTTAAAGGCTGAAGAGGATGTCAGCCCTAAACATTTTTTTGGGGACCAGTTGGCATCAGACTTCGCTGGCCAAGGAGCTGGGACTATCTTGGAGCCCTGCATGCCCTATGTTTGTGGCAGCGATCTCACCAAAGCCTCTTCCTCCAGTGGTCCCAGAGGACCTGCCTCTGTAGTCTGCCCTGTCTGCTTCGCCCTGGCTCCCGGCTCCGCCCTGGCTTCCTGCTCTGCCTACTTCGCCCTGATGCTATGCTGCTCTGCCCCGGTGCTCTACTGCTCCACCCTGGTGCCCTGCTGCTCTGCCCTGGTGCTCTGCACAGACATGAATGTGCACAGTCCTGAAAACCACTTCTTTAGAGGGCTGTCTTACATGTTCCATGTTAATAGGAGTGTTTGACGCCGCAAGAACTGACAGGCGGATGACATCACATTATCGCGAGAGAGAGTCGAGAGCTGATTGCTCCATATTCTTTTGAATCACTCTCAATGTGATGTCATCCGCCTGTTGTTCTCTTATTAAAAAGAAGTATACTTGACGTTCATTTTTTAAGTAATGTTTTGTTTGGAGAGCAATGACTTTCTTTCCTGTGCACTTCCACGGAGACCATGCATGCCTGTTCAATGTTTAACATATTGTTGACTCATGAACGGAGATGTTAAACGGCATTATTAAAAACTGTAAATCTTTAGATGTTACTCTTCAGTGTGCCACTTTGTTTATATGAACATCTTTGTTTTCACAACATTTAATGTAGTTAATATGTAGTGAAATGAAGTTCATCTCTCTTCAATCTGTAACCAAATAATTTGACTACTTTAAATACGGAAATATTTCAGGTACCTGAAAAAATGTATAATTATAAAAAAGTGTAATTCAAATTTACCACAATTTACGATGACATTAATAATATTAACATGGGACATTTGATATAATTGATAAGACTCAAGACAGCTTCAAAGTATGCTCTGCTTCTGCAAGTCCAGCAAAAAGTAGTAATCACAATGCTGTCTTCTCTAAATGGGTTTTCTGCTATTACAAGGTGAGGGTCCATGTTGTCATTGTCAAATTTAGTTTGAGCGCATTTCATAATTTTTAATTTTTGCACAGCAACTTCACATATGTATAAAGTAGATATGTATTTATGACAAAAAGAGAACAGGAGCTGCTCCTGTTGGCCTAAGTGGTCCCAAACAGTGTAAGGTTGAGCATCAGGGTGGGCTGAAGCTGGGTCTGTTGGCTTTGGGAGTATCCGGGAATAAGACATTGGGACAAAAGAAAGGAGGAGTCAAAAATCAAATGCCCACGTATCTAAATTCAGTTGTCACTTTAGCTTTTAGTGCGTTATCCTGTTCTATACACACACACTTCACTAATTTTCAGCTCTAAAAATACATCCTACTACCGAATAGAAACGTGACGTTGGCAGCGCAATGTATCCTTGGACTTTAGGCCTCCGTCACTGCAGTAGATACTGGGAAATAGTGGAGGTACATGTACATTAACATTAATCCAAGCGACTTACATTGGTTTATCCTATACATTTTACATCGGTATTTGCAATCCCCTGGGATCGAACCCACAACCTTGAGTTTACCGCTGAGCTACAGGAAATCTTACAGGTAGATGTTTAAATTTATATTATACAGTTAAAACACATGTGTATGTAGAACGCTTGCTGTGTCATGAGCTATAATATCTCCTCTCACGAAGGTTTGCGCTTTGCTGCGTAGAAACAACACAATGGTGAAAGTGCAATATAATGAAGATGAACCACTTGACCAAATGTGGATTTGTCATTTGTATTTATTGATACAGATTCATAATTTGTGATCCGATTGAATAAATAAGTGCTCACACCGTCACAAATGTGCGAAACATGTTTAGACGTGTCATTTGTGATAAAGCTCTTTGCATCACTCCGTGCCTATAAGTAGCGCTCCTTTGAATGAACAAGGAATTTAAATACTAGTCCATTTATTTTAAGCAAGTGCATACAGCAAAAATGTGTATGTTACATTTATGCCTCTGGTGATATCTATTAGCTATCATTGTACGCTGCCGAACGTGTTCTTAAACATGGTGCCGACTGCCCAGAATGCAATGCACAATGACATAGATTCCTAAGATCTATAAAGGGTTTCAAAGCATCAACATAAAAACTTTTGCAAATAAACTGTGCATGTGCAGGTTCGTTGACTGCCTTTAACTTCCAGTACACATTCACAATTAATAGAGTGTCCGTACATTATTTCTGATAACATGCAAAAGAAACCCAGAAGAACCGTTACTTGGCTAAACTTGCCGCTCCAATATTTTGAGTAACCCGAAACTTTGCAGTGTGTTCGTGACTATTATTGTTTATACTGTAGCCTGTGTCAATCTGGTGTTTATAATATGCTTTAATATAAACCATGTGCATATTCATCATTTTATACCATTTCTGACTATATTCTCCATAAAACTGCAGTTTACCGTAGACAGTTTGAAAATGCAGGTTTAAACTGCCTCTGTTTACGTCATAACCATATGAACAATCATGTTAACAGATATTAGCAATAGATGTATAAGGATGAGTGATTTAACACCACCCATTTAGCCCCTCTAGCCTCATTATATTCAAGAGCCATCTATACTGTGTACTACTAAATAAATGGTTAAAACAGCAAAAAAACGCCATACATTTACACAGTTCACACCGTTACTGACATTCACACCGCCAGCGACTAGCAGCAACATTCCATTCTTTTTTAGTTTGGCGACACAAGTGACAATTTACCTCTGGCGACAGGAAGTGGTCGTATCTAGCTATGGTACAAAGTGAGAATTGCTCAACTTTATGCAAATCATGAGTAACATTTGGACTTCGTATCACAGACAGATGCTTGATCATAAACCAATTGGCATATGACACCCGTATGCTTTAGAAATGCTTTTCTAATGCCGTATGCTTTATTTTGTCATAGGGTGATCGGTCTGCTTCTTTGCAGAGCAGGAAAAAGTTAAACACACAGACCAATTTATGAGCCACCCTGGGGAGGACAGGGGTTGCCAGGTTTTTGTAACAACACCCGCCCAATGGCCAATCAAACTAGCCCAAAAAATTGCCCAAACGTCTAACTCAACCGCTGTCACACTTGAATTTTCCCTTCATTGACTTCCATTCATACGCATGCGAATGCGACAACCCGGAAACGTAAGCCCGTTCGGAATTATTTCTCATTTCGCTGTGTAGCAAAGTTCAACTTTGGTGAACTCTGATCTGCGAATTCGCGTCACACGAGAGCGTGAGACCAATAGAAGATCAAAACATCATAGCGTAGCGTGACCTCTGGGTACAAAAAATAACAAAACAATTAAAAGAAAAGCGGCTTGCTTTGCGGTGGCAATACAAACAGTAGGCTACCGGATGGTCAAGTTAAAAAAGTGAACCTGTAATTTTATGTGATGTGTAGTGACTGATGTTCCCACCCATTTTCGCAGCACCGTCCGAACAAATTTTGCATGTGCAAATTCAAGTGTGACCGTCACATCATAGCCTACATAAAATACATATTTTACAGTCATCTTTGACGGAAGAGAAGCAGCGCGTGCGGAGTGGTAAGGGTTAATATCAAGCGCCTTTAGTGCTAGATAAAGATGTTAGAGTATATAGCACCAAAAGTTGAATAACATCTATGTTTCTGAGAGCGTGTGTGATGTGATTTTCCGTTGTGAAGACACGCGGCACAATTTAAACAACCAAAATAGTCAAATTATTAGGCTATGTCTGTCCAGGTGAAACGAAGCAAAAATCCAGACTCGGCCTGCAGTCCGCCAATTGAGGATGACACAATAGAGTACAGATGGTTCCACCAAAAACCCATTCATTAGAATAAGATTTTTGCACTTAAAGCAAAGTTTATAGTCTGTTGACTACATAACAGAATATTTGAGGCACCTTTATTTTTACAGTGTATGAAATGGATATCTAGCAGTCAAGCAGGTTTAAAGGGTTACAGGGCAGAAAACCGAAACTCTTCTTTTGCTTAAAGCACCTACACAAAATGTTATGTTGAAATATTTTCAAAGGCTATTGTTTTAAGATGGGACTGTGTTAAATGCACAAAATTCAAGTTATGTGGTTGGTGACCAACGTCTTTTCAATGTTAAACCTCCTTATAAACTTCAATTCGTTTCGGACATATGAATTCATCTGAAGATGTATGTGTAGAGAATATAAACTGATGATTTGGATTAACGAATGTGCAGGTACAGCAGTCATATAGTGAATACCTACTGACCCAAAATGTGCAGCTTTATATGGCGTGTTATATAGGGTGCACATTCTGCTTTTATGCACTATGTGACCCTGGAGAACAAAACCTTCTCCAGAACAAAAAGTCTTATGGGTTAATTTTTCGAAATTAAGACGTTTAGATAATCTGAAAGCTAAATAAATAAGCTTTCTATTGATGCATGAGTTGTTAGAAAAGAACGATGACTGGTCATTATAATCTCAGGAATCGGAGAGTGCAAAAAAATCAAAATATTGAGAAAAGTTCTTTGAAGTTGTTAATCAGGGGCACTGTGACAGGCCATCCACTCACAAAAATAAAGTTTTCATATATTTTAGGTAGATATCTTAATGGAACATGATCTTTACGTAATATCCTAATGATTTTTGTCATAAAAGAAAAATATATTTTTGACCCAAACAATGTATTTTTGTCTTTTCCTTCAAATGTACCCGTGCTACTTAAGACTGGTTTTGTGATCCAGGGTAACATATCATTGTTTTATTAACATTTCATTGCACACAGCCGTTTAAAATCATGGCCATGTTTTATTGCTATTGTGTTTATGAGTGTGCCATTATAGGAACCTGCTAATGCGATCCAGCAAAGATAGTCTCTTTTATTCCTTTGTCTCTAGATTTAGTGCCGGAGCAGTTTCTTTTCAGTGTAGATGTGAAGGCAACGTTTATTTAGAAAGCACTTTTTTAAGACATCAAGTGTTTACCAAAGTGCTGTACAGACATAATAAGTATAATATTTAAGAGTTTTCCTGTAGCTCAGTGGTAAGAGCATTGCATTAACCACAAGGTTGTGGGCTCGATCCCAGGGGATTGCACATACCTAAGTATAAATGTATAGGATAATGCAATGTAAGTCACATTGGATAAAAGCGTCGGCCAAATGCATAAAAAAGAATAATAAAATTAATACAACAAAAATTTTAAAGCGCATGTTAAAAGAAAGACACGAAACGGCACATTAAAAAAAACTTTCATAATGAATTTAATGCAGTACTATACAATGATTTTGAGGTGTAATTTAAAAACAGAAAGAGTTTGAGCCTGCCTAACATGCAACTGCAAATTATCCCAGAGTTTCGGGGCCGCCACTGCAAAGGCACGGTCACTCCAGCTTTTAGCCTTGCACGGTGGGGTGGTCTAATGCTAATGCTTAAGAGTAAATGCTCAACAGACCTGGCACAGACTTCCTTCTTTCTGCTATGTTTGTGTCGGGTCAGATGAGTTGACAGTGCTCTGTTTCCTATCATCGATATTGATGTGTTGCATATTGACACAGATAACTCCCTGTGTAAGCCGACTGTCAGTTAAACAGATCTGGCTGTTAATGTTAAGGTCATTGTGACTGTTGGTCTGTGGTTGTATGAGCTTTCTCTGAAATGTTCTTACATTATTATTAAATAATTATGAATCAATCTCTCCTGTTATGGACAAATCCATTGCAGCAAATTAGACGGACACATACAGTAAGTGTCTGCTTTCTTATTCATGATATTGCAGTTTGATGTAGATACTAAACAGTATACTGTTACTGAGCTTGAAACTTGATGTATAACAAAACACTAAAGGATTTTTATGCCGTTTTTGTACTTTGTTTTTTATACTTGAAGTGCATTTAAGGTGCTTACAGTAGGATTTTCTTATGTTTTCATCTCGGATACATTGAGAGATAACAAAGAGAAACCTTTCGGGTAGCATCACCCACCACTTTTGGCAAAGGAGGTGAAACTCATTACTACAAAAGTGCTTGCTTTCATGGCCAAAACGGGATTAGAGAAAACATCAGACATTGTTTCTGTGTATTGTTTGACTTTAAGGTCATGCATAAAATAGGATTAAAACATCACAAAAATGCTGATAATAACCTTCAGAACCCCCCCAGCCCGCGGAGGGCTTAAGCGGCTTCAAATACACATATGGATACCTTTGTGTCAGTGATCAGCTCAAAGGCCATTCCAGGACCAAATTCAAGTTTATTCTCTTCAAATGTCCCATTTCTTACTGAATCCTCCAAAGAGGCCGTAACAAGCTGCTGAATTGTTGCTCTCTTCATCTGGAGGCTTGTAAGACACCATGTCTAACTTCAAAGTCTATCTCAACACCACACAATAATTGTATCTTCCCCGGCACCCAGCATGCCATCTGATTCTGCTGACAATAACACTAACGATACAGTTGCTTTCTTCTTCTGAGGGTCCAGTCATCCTATCTTTTGGCCAATGTACACTTAAAGGAATAGTTCACAAAAAATGACTTATGCCATTCTCAACAAATGAACACTGATTGACTGCAGATTTGCAGTCAGTAACACCAAGTTGTTTGAATCTGCAGAAGCTCCAAAAATAAAAAAATTAGAGCTGTGGACAATGGTAAGATTTTTAATGAATACTCAAATATTACTTTGTTCCTCCCTCAGAGGTTGAAATAAAAATGCTTGTTTGTCTATTGTAAGGGTTTCACAACCAGAAAACAAGATTTCCTTACTTTCTTTTGTTTTGTTTTTCAGTATAAATATTTAAACATTCACTCAAGAAAAAAACACTTAAGATATTATGAAAACAATTAAATAAAAGTTGTGCATTTTTGCTTAAAACACATTTTCTTCTGAAATAAAGCATTAACTGGTCTAAAGTGTTAGCATTTTTTCTATTTTTTTTAAAGTTATTTTTTTTTTCTAAATTATTGAATAGATAAAAGATCTTGTTCCATGAAGATTATTTGTAAGTTTCCTACCGAAAATAAAGACTTCATTTTTGTGAGTGGATGGCTTGCTACAGCGCCTCTGATTAACTTCAATGGCAATTTCCTCAATATTTTGCTTTTTTGCAACCTCAGATTCCAGAGTTTTAAGTATCTCCGAAAGATATTGTCCTATACATCAATAGAAAGCTTGGTTTTGTTGTCACACACACTATAAATATATATATACTTGAAGAAACCAGACTTAATGCATATTTGTACTGGAAAATGAGACTAAAACTTACACTTTTGTGTCTCTTCATTCTCAGTTTTAGGCACCAGTGATTGTGGATGTTCAGAAAAATGGACATTCGCACTACTGATAGCATCCATAAGCCTTCTACTTGCTTTCATTTTCTATTGTTCTCCCTTAAGTCTTTGCTCTGGCTTGTGATAAAGGGATAATCACTTCAAAGCAAACTGTTGAGAGTTTAACCCTGAGCTGAAAGAGCAGGCAGACAATACAGTTATTGAGAGCATTTAGTGATTACAGACGCTCTCAGACGTGCCCACTTTAACAGAGATGAGCAATATAAGTCACTTCTGAGCATCTCGCTCTAAACTCCAAAAAAAAACTGTTCACATAGGACACAATATACTGTATAAATAGGAAGGAATTTTCCATATACATTTTTCACAGTTGTTCAAACTATTTTTAACACTTAGCACTACATTGCATTGTGTTTTAGCATTAACAGAAATGTTTGTAAAATATCATTATTTTGGTATAAAACTAATGGCTGTAAATAGACGGAAAAAGTACTGGTAGAAAAGTACAGTTATTTGATTTTCTTACAAATTCAATATTCTTTCATGTTACATTACCTTAAGAAAACAACTATGTGTATTTTTACAAATGAAAATTACCTTTCCTAATAAAGATCTTAATTGTTCTTACATTTTAATGGTAGAAAAATAAATCTGCTTACACTCATACTAAGGTCCAATTCTCGCAATTAACAAACCATTAACTACGACTTTTGCCTCAATAAACCTAATTTGGTGCTTATTAATAGTTAGTATAATAGTTGTTAGGTTAAGGTATTGGGTAGGATTCGGGATGTAGAATATGGCCATACAGAATATGTGCTTAATAATTACTAATAAACCAATCTTCTAATAATATGCATTCTGATAATATGCATAATATTTTTGCTAATAAGCAACTTGTTAATAGTGAGAATTGGTCCCTATACTAAAGTGTTACCATAAATCCTCTTCCATTTTGACATGAGCTTGAATTGTCTTTTTCAATTTAAGACTGGCAATATTATCAAAGATCTTTCTGATTCAGCCACTACATTTGTTTAAGTTTAAAAGATTAATGAGTAGTCGTTTTTTATTCGACCTTTAAAGGAGTAGTTCACCTTTGAAATGAAAAGTCTGTCATCATTTACTCACTCTCTTGTCATTTCAAACCTGTATGACTTTCTTTCTTCCACAGAACAGAAAGGAGACATTTTGAAGAATGTTATTAAGAGCCCCCCATTCACTTGCATTGGTTACAATAGAGTTTAAATGGGGGCTGTGCTGTTCTGTAACCAACATTTTTTAAAATATCTTATTTTGTGTTCTGCAGAAAGTCATACAGGTGTGAAACGATTACACCCTTGTCAGAATTGATGAGCTTGTTTAACTGCGTAATGCTTATATTTCTAGAATTTCATTACACATTGTTCATTTTTGAATTTTTTTTGTGGTTTTGAAGCATCTACCTTGACATTGCTATAATTTAGCTTCACGTATAAATTATAATTAAATATTTAAAAAGAATCATAAGTTTAAAGAAACATATTGCTGGTACTGCCCACATGTGGTATACATTGTGATACATAGTTTACAACCCATTTTACATATAAATTGTGCAAAAAGTGCAAAATAATTAGATTTTTTAATAAAGAATTCTGACAATTTGTGCTCAGTTGTGCACAACTAGGAACAGGAATATTCATTAGCGAGGTTAATAGGGTTGCTTTTGATTTCACACGTGAATGGTTTGTTTTTGTTGCTTTTCTATTGGCTGTGAAAACAAATTAATGCAGTCAAACATCTTATACTGTCAGGAATGAAGTTTTACTGGATCTGAATACAGTAAGGTAAATGCACACCCAGCTTAGTCAGGCTGCATACAGTATGAGGCTGTAAATGGTCCATTCTGAGACAATCGTTCTTGAACAATGACTTCCTATTGTCATTTGAATTCAATTAGAGAAGAACTAAAATCTCATTTGTGGAATGTTGCCTCTGTAGATATCGGCCATCGATTCAAAAGGCAGAGTGCGGTAAAGCTGTGTTGGAAATGTTAAAGTCTTGCCTTAAGAGTTGATCAGACGCGTTTGGTAATGATAATTATATGTCTTTGTGACTCATGTACTTTATCTGGTCAACCTAGTATGACAGTGATGTATAGCGCTTGTCAGCTGCTCTTTAAATTCATCACATTGAGCACTAATGCGTGCATTTTTAAATATCTTGCTTCTTAAAGTGAATGTAGAAGATCAAAGCAAGTGCTCAGGCCTTTGAAGTATCATGAATTGAATCAGTGGAACGTCCTCCCTCACTAGTTCAAAATGCAGGACAAGCTTTTCTGCTAGTTTTACTTTTTACTCAGACATTTAACTATATTGCTACTGCAAGTACTTGCAAAGTTTCGAACAATGCCTATCAGGGTATTGGACAAAATAAAATTATCAAGTTTAATGTATTTAACATTATGCATATGGAAACAATGTCATGATGCCTAGATGTGTCTTTAATATATTGTACTTTCCAAAGGTTTTAGTTCACCGAAAAATTTGGGAAATATGCATTTCTATGTTTTGCGTTTTTGCATGTGAACAATGAAAACTTAAGTAAAACAAAAACAAGAAAACTGTTGACAAATGTCAGTGTCTGGAGAGTAATTGTCATAAAAGCAAACAAATATTATAGGCAAGGCATTATTTAAAAACATCAGTTTATTATTTCTCATATTTTAAGACATATGTTATCTTCATAGAAGGAGCACATAACATCATTTAATAGAATGTTATTGTGTTGAAAGGATCTACTGTGGCTGTTGTGGCGATGAAGGGGTTAACTGTGAATGATATGGTGATGAAGGGGTTACTGCGATTCCTGCGAGGAAAACGCGGCCTGTGTCTTTAAAGTTTCTGTAGCAACAGCAGGATCGCGGCGCGGCAGATCGCTACTCCTGACGCTCAACAGCTCGAGGGGAGGCGGCTCAAGATCTCTCCGCTTTGATAAGGTCCTTGCGCCTCGGTTAAAACTGTTTACCAACGGATTTATACGAACAGGCGAATCGAAATCACACTGCGCGCGTTTTTCCCTACGAGTTGATCAAACCCGAAGCGGATCGGTTAAAAACATTTTTTCGTTGATCTTGATGCTTTCAGAGCACGAGAAAAGGGAATAGTGTTGTATGTATCTGCCGGGACCGTGCGGTCTGCTACGCTCTTTGATGTCCGCTCTTAAACACTGAGCTCAGTGCAGACTGGAATAAGAGACAAGAGCACAGCCACATATACTACAAAGACATCTAGTGCGTTGTTTTACTGGATGAAGCGCGCTTTTAAAACCTCGCATATGCATTTGACACTACACAACTTCAGAGGACTGCGCTCAATCGGACATATTGTGGATTATATTCGTTACGTTGTTGAAAACACTGTGACTTCTTGTGGGACTGAACTCATGGATGGATGGTGAGTTAGAACTGTGTGTGTGTGCTCTCCCAGCGCTGGCCCCACGCTATTCCTTTGATCTTCTGTTTACTGACTTTGAAGTCATGTGTCGCTGTACAATGAGGTATATCGGATAGACATACCCCTAAAACGCGTCCAATACAGCGGCTTTAGCGCTGTATTGTTTTCAAGGTTAACGTTAGATTGGTGTTTTTAGAGATGTTGGATCGGAGGATCTCACCCCTCCTGATGTCACACTTTTCTTCGCTGGTTTGAAGGTTTATTTCTCATTGATGGGAAGCGGTCACTCTTTATGTCGGTAAGGGAAGACTTGTTGAAGAACTCAAAAGCAGTTTAGAAATATGGGTTTTAGACTTATGTTACATGTATTTAGACGCCGTTTAATCTTTTTAACGTATTTAGGTCCTATTGCTCACATAATATCTTGCAGGATGTTTTTTATAATCGATGTGTATCTAAGAGCAATATATCTGTAAATCTGTAATTCATGGTCGTGAATTAATCTAATTACTATACTCATATACGGTAAAAAGCGAAATATGATTTGAGCCTGTTTTAATAGCTCATTACCTTGAGTTTAGTTTTTGAATTTAGTTCCTTGGCTTTTTAAACTTGAGTTGCCGACTCCGCAATTGGGTTTGTAAAAACAATTAAAGTTTTTTTCCGCGTAAACTTCGCGTAATTATTTTTGTTTTATATAATTACTTTTTTTCACCACGATGAAGTGTATCGGGTATAATACGCGGCGATTTCAACATTTATAAAGGAGCTCGATTAAACTGTGATTGCTCTCCTTTTCCAAATCTTAATTTGGTAATGTGGTGTTTTTCCGTACGCAATAAAACCCAATAGTTTCTACTATAGTTGACGAAGCATACTATGAGAGCGCGCATTACAGATAGGAGTCAAAAGTGACTCTTTTTGAAGTTTTGGGGCGGATCTGGTTTTGATGAGATCAATTCTTTGTGTTACAGAGAGAAGCTCCCCTGCTGATTTAAGAGAGAGAGCAGATTACAGCTGCGCTTCACACTGAAAGCTTTGCTGCCGGAGCCATGAATAGGACACTAGCAGATCCTATGGTCAGCAGCTTCAGAGAAGATGCCCCTCGTCCTCCGGTCCCTGGGGAAGAGGGTGAGACGACATGTCACCATCCCAGCAAACTGGCCCCGATGAGACCTAAGGATCCTTTTAAGTCGACTACGTCAGATCATCACTGTTCCATGGCGAGGAGAGATGATGGTGGACTTGGGGAACCCGAGGGAAGCGCGTCGCCGGATTCGCCTACCGCCCGGTGGACCAAATCTTTGCATTTTCTTCTTGGTGACCAGGATGGTGCTCAGCTTTTCCGGGCATATTTGGAACGCGAGAAATGCGTAGACACTTTAGATTTCTGGTTTGCCTGTAATGGTTTCAGGCAAATGGACCTTAAGGATACCAAAACTCACAGAGTTGCCAAAGCCATTTATAAACGGTATATTGAGAATAACAGCGTGGTGTCCAAGCAGCTTAAGCCAGCCACTAAGACATTTATTAGGGATAATATTAAGCGTCAACAGATTGACTCTGCAATGTTCGATCAGGCTCAAATGGAGATCCAGACGGCAATGGAGGAGAATGCTTATCAGATGTTCCTGACTTCAGACATATACCTTGAGTATGTTCAAACAGGTTGTGAAAACCCTAACCATGTGAATCCTAATGGACTAGGAGGTCTAAAACTAGTCTGTGGATACTTGCCAACTGTGATTGAAGAGGAGGAATGGAGTTGTAATGATTTTAAATCCAAAGCTTTGGCCACCTTAGTGGGACTTTCTGCCAAAGCGTTACGGTCACCTCCCTCCCTCCGAGCGGTGGACGTTTTGGAGAAAGGCTACAGGTGAGAACTCTTCAACTTACAATATATACATGCTATGTAGCCTACAACATGAGTCTCATAAACCTACAACATTCCTAATGCTTTCATTGCACTCTTTTATGTGTCATAGACTAGGGTTCTAAACGTTGTATATTTGACAATTCCAAAAGGTATCCCAAAAGATGTATGAAATCTTCAACATTGTATTCTTCATAAACGCACTAAACTTAGCATACTGTGTATAAGTGTACTGTAAGTCACTCCAAGTTAACAGAAAAAAAGTCAGACAGTATAAGGTTTTAAAGCCGTTTATTCTTATTGTTTATGCATTGTTCTTGAATCTTGAATTGACATTAGAGGCACTTTCTTGCAAGTTTAGAGTGGTTTGCTCTCACCTGGCTTGCATTATGCCGGGGGGGGGGGGGGGGGTGTAGGCGGGTGGGAGACATCAATAGAGCAGCTCTTCCTTTCAAGTAAATATTGTCTAGCACCAGGCCCTCTGCTGGCTCCACACAGTTTCCTCTGCTTTGAAATCCTTCCGCCTAGGATCATCTGTAAGGATCAAGGATAGTTCACAATACAAAATTGGTTTTGGGTGTCAGACAGATAAAACAAGTGCAACACGTCAAAAACATCACAGTTTCAAAAAACAAAACAAAACAAAAAAGATAGTGTTGTTTTGCGTTTTGGTTACTTTGAGCAATCGGGTTGCTGTCCTTGACTTGTGTTGATAAGTTGTTGGTTTGGTTAATAACAGTACAAAAAAAGTCTTGCCTTTAATGATACGGCAGAGGGAATCCGCTTTGATAAATTAACACTTCATTCCCGTCACACTATTTAAGGTTGTAAATGAGGTGACCCATCAAGTGTGGTGCCAGACGAATGTTTATCCATCTCAAAGACAGCTCATTGTCAGGCTGATCTTGAAGAAGGCGACAGAACGTTTCATCTCTTATCTCGGCTGCCTTGTTTATGTAGGAGATGATTAGGAACTAGACGAGAATAAGCAAAGTTTCTTTTTTGATCGTGTTCGCCGATTTCTTTTTGATGAGTGCTCCTCGAGCAGTCTGTTTCCCTTTCTCTCGGGGCACTTTTTGTTCATCTAAAGCATGTGGAACTTATTTCTCTCTCTGTTTCTGAATTGAGTTATTCAAAAAACAACACACGGCAGCGCTTCCTCTGTGAGTCACGGAGACCGTGGCCTTCATCTCCTCCGTTTCTTATATACCACAGTTCTCCTCTGATTTCGACTGCCTCCCTTGCGCTTTTATCTAGGAAAAAAAACAGACGGATGGAGAATAAGCACACTTTTCAAGCGAGCGGAAAGGAAGGACAGAGGGGGGCGAGGCTCCTCATGAAAGAAAGAATGAATGAGGGGGTGAGCGAGGGAAGAATGTGAACCCAGCTGTGCTAAATACCTGACTCTGAGCGAGAACTTCCAAAGGTCAGGTTTGAGTTGGGGCCGTAGGCTACAGTCCTGCTGGGTCTCCCCTCACAACGCTGCTGGCAGTAGGCATTCTCATAAAGACAAGCCCCCCCCCCCCACTTCTTTCCGCTCTCTCATCTCGTTCTTTCTCTCTTGCTCTCAGCCTGGCTCAGGTTCTCCTCCTCCTCCAGTGGAGCAGGAATGTGTCACAGCAGGAGAGAGGGGTATGGAGAGGGAGGGAGGGCCAGCCTGGTGGGTATGTGGAGGAGGTGCCCCAGAAGAGGAAAGAGCACAAGAGAAGGAGAAATGACATGTAACGGGAAACTTTGAAGGGGGAGGGTGGGATAAAGTGAGGAATGGAGTGCATGGCCAAAACAAAAGGCCCCAGATATGCTCCGCTGAGGGGAAGTGGCGCTGGCAATTCACACAGATGTGCTGCTCACTTAACTTTCCCCCTGATCAGCCCTCACGAGCTTCCCCTGGGGGGAGGCGGGGTGAGGGACATGAAAGGGAAGAGGAGAGAAACACAAACTGTGCTGGAGTTCCAACCCCACCATGCTAAGAAAGGGGAAAAAGCGACTTGGAGTTGCTCGACCTCTCTTCCTAATGCCCCAAACTGTTGATTCGGGTTGCATTTGGCTTTTTGCGGATGCTCTATCCAAATAGTAATACAGGAAATATAATAAACAAGCCTTTCTGTTTCCTTTAGTTGGAATTAGAAACTATCAGACATTTAGTTTAAAAGATCCAATGTAATCCACTTCGATATTTAAAATCTAACTGAGAGGTTCATGGATCAAACCAGTAACTATTCAGTTACCACCCTTGAACATCACTCACTAAAGGCCAACATGTTTCATGTTTCCTTAGGTCCTACAGACGTGGTGATCCTGCAAACCCCTACCATGTCAAGTCTGGCTATGTTTTTGCCCCTGCCACCAGTGCCAATGACAGCGAGGTCTCCAGTGATGCCATGACGGACGACTCTCTGTCTATGACAGACAGCAGTGTGTAAGTCTCCATTTGTCAATATCACGCACTCTGCATATATTGTATTTTGCTGTCTCTCTTTTTCTTTATCTTCATTTTTAAACAAGTACCTACGTACGTCATTTTAGGTGTGCTAAAACGATCACAAAAGAGTGAGTTTTTGCAAAAAGTATGGCTCAGTTGTTTGTGGCTGTTAAGGAGATTGTGCAGACGCCTCAGATGTTGCATTTGCATGTAAATTTTGCGTTTATGAGCGATCCTTAGTGCATTGCTGGAGTCTTGAGGGCTGAGATTTGAGAATAGAGTGGACCCAAGAGAAGTTCCCTCACATAATGCGCTTCCTCTATGCAATTATTGATGCTAATGTCTGCAAAATTCCCTGACAGGAAATGACACTGGCTGGTTATTCCTCTGCTTTTACCTGTTCTTTTGATCTTAAAGGGCTTTCTATTTGCACTTTCCACGACAAAGTCCCCAAAAAACACTCATTGAGGTGCTTGGCAGTCAGTTTAAGGAATCGCACGAAGGTTTTGGGCCGATCACGTTAGAGCTAGAAAAGAGGGATCCAGTGTCAGATAGTCTTTCTCGAGGTTAGCCATTTTCGGAATGCAAGAGCAGGTCACCTGGGATTAGGGTGTTTTGGAGCCCCCCATACCCCAGTCCCTCACGTACACCACCCATTCAACCCCACCTCCGGCCGAAAGCAGCCCTCCCCCTATGTGTTTGTGGCAGAGCCAATTGTGTGAGTGCATAGCTAAGTGCAGAGAGTGAGAAATAAAGTGCATGCTGGATGAAAGGCTTAACTGAATCGCTTTCAGCCCATTGTTAGGCCTCGGGAGCTTAGAGGGATAAGAGGGTGGCTGGCTGCTTTGAAAATTACTTGCACTAGTGAATAGGAGATTCCCATAAAGCATGTCCAGCCTGTGACACCTTAAAGCAGGGACGCAATGGGTGTTTGAGGACGGTGGCTTGATTGAAACAAAGATTAATATTTTGTTGGGCTGCTGGCTTGTCCACACCTTTCTTGTTTTTAAAAGATTTTATAATTTTTCCAAAAACTGTGGCATAATGTGAAAGAGCAAAGCTTTCCTGTAGCTCAGTGGTAAGAGCATTGTGTTAACAACTCAAGATTGTGAGTTCGATCCCAGGGGATTGGACATACCCAAGTATAAATGTATAGGATAATGCAATGTATGTCGCTTTTAAGCATCTGCCAAATGCGTACATGTAAATGTAAGCAAAGAGTTGGTTAGCTTCTCCCTTAAACGTATTGTCCTAAAATCTTAGTCATTAATTTGGTAAGTAAAAAATATCTGGTAACTAAATAAACATCTACTTTTTTACAAGTCTGCCCTAAATATTTTAACCACATTCAGTCGTTGTATGATTGTATATTTTTTAATCTGTCACTTTAAAGCGGGGTGTGGAAAAATAGGCGCTCTGCTCTTTGTTTTTTAGAGTGCGATTTGATTGGAAATAGCTGCGATTTTATTCAAGTTAAAAGGCACAGCGCTAAATCTGAAAGAATCTCAATTCCAGATAAAGGGAGGGAGTGAGGGTAGGGAGGAGAAGAGGGGGAAATTTTGCTTATATCTTATTTATGGATTTACTTGGACGCTAGGGAATGCCGCTGCGCAGACTTCAAACATTACCTTATCTTACAAACCAGCCTTTTGATGTGTGTGAGATCACAGGCTGACTGCCGAGCGCTTGCCAAATGAAGATTGGAGCGACGGCTTTATGCGCATGACTGTAAGCCTTCAAAGACATGCTGGAAACTGCATTTGGGCTAGGTCATACACTTCAGAGTCAGAACGGAGCAAAGGAAACTGGCCTGGCTTTTTAAAAAAAGCATAGTGGTGGATGAGAAAGATGTCTGCCTTTAGATGGAAATAAAGGGCACGATTGAGAAGCTAAGGGTTTAGAAAGTGCTCTTCTGTGGATTAGATGGATTAGTAGTGTTTATGGAAACACAAGCCGTCTCCTATCGTAATTGGTAACGTCATTTAGATGGCATTATGTTGATGTTGCATGATTGAAAGTGTGGCACAATGTCTAACATGGATGAAGAACTTGGGGTTAAAACCATGGGGCTTGTAATTTTTTATTTAAACTTGGTTAGAGCGCAATTTTTTATGGTGTATTAAACTGGTTCACTGGATAAACTTAAGCTTTTTCTGTGTCTGATAGAGATGGCATCCCTCCGTACAAGCTGGGAAGTAAGAAACATCTACAAAGAGAGATGCAACGTAACATGAGGATGAACGGCCAAGTGTGTCTGCCACCATTTCTCGTAAGTGTCACTGCACTCTCCAACCCCTCCCACACACACACACCAATTAAAAATGTTACCTTCTCAAGGTTGTGATTAGTTATGTTGTTGTCCTCTTTCTTGGATAATGACTCTAAATAAACTGCCATGCCGCGCTAAATGAGTCTGTTTTATCCCGGGGCACCAAAATCAACTGTCTCTCTCCGAGAGCGCTTTGATCAGCAGATGAATGGAGCCGACTTCAAGGGAAGTGACAACTTCCAACTGAGCTGCACCCTTTTTATTCCTTTAGCAGAACCCTCCATCCCCCTCTTTCTCCCTGCCTCAAATGGTTGATTGATGTCTTTGGAGGGAGAGTTTGGACAGATAGGTTGATAAACAAGTCAAACACATCAGTGTCCACTCTTCCTTTATTTTCTTATAGTTTCTTTTTCCACCTCCTATCACTATTTCTGTACTTGGCTTCTCTTAAACATTCAGTGTCTGTATGTGGATTGAAAAGACTTGCCATCCAGTAAGTCATCTCTTCTCTTTCTTCTGCCGTCTAATGTCTCCCCTCTGATTTGGCAATGCCTGCCTCTCCCAGGATGCATCTGCTTTTAGGCAGCAGGGGCTCAGAGCTGCTGTGAGTCTCACCAGCAGCCCGCCTTGCTTTCCTCCCTCTTTCGTCTCTCCCTTTATCATCCTTACAAAGAGATAAGAACAAAAAAGCTGAATCAAAAAAGGAAAAAAATAATATTAAAAGAAGACGATTGAAAATCCTCACATGAGATGCGCACACGGGGCAGAATAATGTGGTGGCTAGCTCTAAGGTTGCCGTCTGTGATGGGGGGGGGATAAATTACCTTTGCACTTTTGATCTTCCACCGTTTGACTCCTCTAGCAGTGCCACACATCTCACCATCTTACTTGGTATTGTTTTTTTAATCTCCCTCTCTTTCCTCTTTTCTGTCACCTCCCTCTTTTCCCCCGTCGATATGTGACTTTTATTGCTGGATGTTAAGCCAGTGTCCCTGCCCCCCCTGGTGAGCGTTTGATATTTATACGAGGGCTCTTTGAAGCTGCCGAACCTCACAGGCCAGGCTGATGGCTTGGTAGCAGTACATAGGGAACAAGCCGAGGCTCCTTAGAGCGTGACCAACTGCTCATGCCTGCAACGGCCCATGCCATCGGTGTGTTTGTGTGTGTGGTGGGTGGGCAGCTGTAGACATCGACCCCTCCTCTCCTGTCCGTCCTTCGTGCTAATCTATATCTCTTTAATTTTGTTCAGAGGACACGGCAGCCACCTAAGGAGATGACACCCGTGGAGCCAGCAGCCTTCGCCGCACAACTGATAGCCAGATTGGAACGTCTGAAACGGGAACAGGAGACCATGAGCTCTCTGGAGGAGAGACTACAACAGATTCAGGAGGTTTGTATACCTGAAAATGTTTGGGCCCAGGTTACATATTGTATTAGTATGTGTCTGGGATGATTCACAATTGCTAATTGCAAAATTGCACATCTCTGTTTTCCTAGGATGAGGAAAGGGACGAGTCTGAGGTGTCTGGCAGCGGCGCGTCCCACTCTCTGGCTCTGCTTCCTCCTGGCTCCTGCGAGGAAGACCCTCAGGCCATCCTGGATGAACACCTCTCCCGTGTCCTTAAGACCCCCGGTTGTCAGTCTCCGGGAATGGTACGCCATTCCCCACGCTCTCGCTCCCCTGAACAGCGCCCCCTTCCCCGGGGAGGTCCTGGGATCAGGTCGCAGTCTCCATCCATGAGTGGATACACAGCTGCCAAGACCATTCTATCCAGACAGTCCACAAAGCACATCCATCACCACTACATTCATCACCACGCCGGGCCCAAAAGCAAGGAGCAGATTGAGGCAGAGGCTGCCCAACGGGTACATTGTTTGTGTCACGGAGCATCTGAATGTGGCTCCGCCCCCTATATCCGTAGCCGAAGTCTGGGCAGGGACCAGTGCGGCAGCCCTTCAGAAGTTTTGGGGTAAATTTCAGTTTGCTTTTTGCTCCATACTTGTTTGTTCTTTTAAAAGAGTGTCACATTTGTGTCTGCAGATTCTGTTATATGTAAAGTGTCCCTTTTCCTTCAGGCATACCAGCTCTTTATCCAAGCGTCTTTGTAAGTCTGGAGAGGAGGTTAACACTGAGGGGCTGGAGAGCACTCTTCTTCAGCTGCCTACTGGCAGTACGGACCGATCTCATAATGTGTGGCAGTGGATCCTCGAGAGCGATCGACAAACCAAGCATAAACCCCACAGGTCTGTTGATAAATCTCGCAACTTTTCGAAAACGAGGATTCTATTCCAGCCATGATCTACTGTTATGCTTTAAAATCTGTTTCCCCATAAGTATTTCTGTGGTGTACTTACAAGGTGTCAAACTTGTCCCTCTTTGCAGCACTCAAAACACAAAGAAGTTGCACTGTTTGGATTCCACGCGTGTACACACATGGGGAGGAGGCGGAAGCAGCGGCCATCTCCGTACCCACCAGCCTGCACACCCCTTTGTCCAGGACCCTGCCATGCCACCCCTACCCCCTCCAAACACCCTTGCACAGCTCGAAGAGGCCCGTAGACGCTTGGAGGAAGTCTCCAAACCCCCAAAACAAAGGTACGATTTCAGTTCTCCACCGCTTTTTATACCAGACTGTATATACAACATTGTTAGAAAGTGTCCAGATACAAATATTACAAATATACATCATTGATTGGTATTCACAGGCATTCCACATCAAGCCTTCAAAGAGAAAAGAGTCACCCAGTGAATGTGCAAAATGGCAGTCCAGTGCTTCAAACTGACGAGTATGTACTTTCATCATTCATCTTCTTCTTCTGTTGTTAAACTTTCAAGTCCATACTAAAGCGTAAAGGCAAAATTCTTCATTTCATTTTTAATTGGCTGACCTTCAGTCCAGCAGCTGTCTAAGGCTAGTGGCCGCTTTGTGAAGTGCCACTACAAAGTAGAGCAAGAGAGAGATTGAGGGCATGAATGATTTGTTGTTCATCTCTCGTTACAATGGTTTGCTCTTCTATAAATTGCATTTGATATGATTTTTACTTAAAGCGATAGTTCACAGCAGAATTAAAATTTGCTATTTATTTACTCTCCCCGAGGCCATCTGAGATGTAGGTGACAATTTTTTTGGAGTAGAACAATTAAGATTTTAAGCTAAGTCTGCAGTCCCCTGTGCTTCATATAATGGATGTAAAAGGGTGCTCCAACAAACGGGAGTTCCAAATGAACAAATGTGACCCTGGACCACAAAACCAGCATTATGGTTAAATTTTTCAAATATTTGGCCAAGAAACAACTATTTAAATCTGTGCAATCTGAGGGAGCATAAAATGTAAATATTGAGAAAATCACCTTTTGAAGTTGTTAATTAGAGGCACTGCAGCAGTCCGTTGCTCAGAAGAAATGGGTTTGATTTAACAATTTCTATTGGCTTACTGCTGTTATGACAATTAAAGAGTAGATGGACCAGAAAGCTTAAATTCTAAGCTTTACATGGATACCAAACAAGGCATGTTTCTGGACATTTTCGTTTACAATCGATTTTTTTATACATATATTTACGGACAACATATTTTCATGGAACCAGATGTTAACTTAATATCCTTATGATTTTTGACATGAAAGAAAAATCAATCATTTTGACCCATACAATGTTTTGTTGGCTATTGCCACAAATATTCCTGTGCTACTTAAGAATGATTTTGTGGTCCAGGGTCACATATATCAAACACATGTGTATCCCCAGTTCTTTCTGATGATGTAATCAGACCCATGTGGATGGGGGAAACATAATAAAATAATAGTTACAAAAATAATAGCAATTCCCAAACAAACAAACGGCTCATAGTTTACTCACTTTAATGGCGTCCCAAATTCATATGACTTAATCTAATTACAAAAGTGAAATAAGTTTGAATGCGATTTTAGGACTTTGAGGCCTAGCAATTGACATTTGTTTTGTACCTTTAAAGATCGAAGAGCTTGAATAAGGTGTCAGCTGTCCATGGCAGTTTGGGCTTAGAGACTGTGGTTACGTACTTCTTCTGTGGTGAGGAGATCCCATACCGGAGGATGATGAAAACTCACAGCCTCACACTTGGACACTTTAAGGAACAGCTAAGGAAGAAAGGCATCTACAGGTAAACCCACATTAAAAATTTTAAGACAAACGTTGACTACAGTCATGGCCAAAGGTATTGGCAGTGACATAAGTTTTGTGTTTTGCAAAGTTTGCTGCTTCTGTATTTGTAGATTATCTTCCCCACATGTTTCTATGGTATACTGGAAAACATTGATAAGCATATCTTAAGTTTCAAAGGTGTTTATTGGCAGAAAGTCTATATTTACAGTGTTGGACCTTGTTTTTCATTACCCATGCAATTCGCTCTAGTATGCTGGAAATTTGCTTCTGGGCCAAAACTGACTGATGGCGAACATTTCTTGCCTCATAATGGATCTGAGTTGATCACAATTTGTGCTCTTCTGGTTATCCACTCGCCTTTCGAGGATTGACCACATTTTCTCCAAATGGGATTGACATCTGGGGTAGGGATGCACCGAATGTTCGGCAACCAAAATTATTCAGCCGAAAATATCTGAATAAGTGAAATATGGCTGAACACATTTACCGAATATGTTGTCTGATGCGATCTTGCAGCAACCAGCGCGGAGAGAGAGACGAGTACACTTTATTCATTAAATTGGGTAAAGAAATACAATAAAAAAAAACTTGTTCGACCTTCGGCCAAGTGTTTCATTTTTATTCGGCTTTGGCCAAGATTTTTATTCCGGTGCATCCCTGATCGGGTGAGTTTTTATTTTCAAATATTAAAATGCATCTGATCATTCTGTAAAACAATTGACATTTATGTCACTGCCAATACTTTTGGCCACAACTGTATGCGTTTTGCAGTCAGCAGAAAATACGAAGATGGAGTTTTTATGTTGGATTATTTGTTTTTGACACTGGTTGTGTTGGTTGCTCAAAGCCTGCAATATTAACTGCAAGTTATGTGCAATAGCTTGGAGAAAAGAGGCGGACAGAGTGAAGGGGTGGTGCATAAAGAAATTTTAACTGCAGCCATTTGGTCACATCTGGTATTGATTTCATCTTAAGGCACATTTAATAAGCAGCCCTTTGAAGCCCAGGCCTTTCATTTTATGCACAAAGACTTCCACACATTCTTCACATACTGTATTGTATCAAGCAACGTTGGTCTCGTACACTTGAGTCTGTGTGTTTACATAAGACTAGAAGTTTTTTATTCATATATCTCACTGATATCCAAGGATCTTTGATTTAAATGGGAATTGACACACTGTCATCATGTTGTCTCTGAAAAGTCCTATACGTTGAAAGTTAAAGAACATTTGCTGGTAGTATCTATAACAGGCTCATGAGTCAACTGTTAAATACTCTGTGTTAAACATGTGGCCACAGGTTTACCCCTCTAGATGAACCTGGGTAGTCTGTACCGAGTACTAATTTGTTGTCGACTAGAAGTATTTTTTTCAGTGTTGAGGACAGCTCTCATACCATGCACATCTTTGAGGAAAACAACGTTCAAAGCTGATGGTTTTAATCGCAGAAAACGTGTGGAGTTGGGTCATTTCAACATGGCAGAATTTCAACAAAGAACAGTACTACCAGAGTTGCCAGACGATATTGGTGCCAGATGTTGCAAAGAGAAAATCTTGCCACATAAAATAAGTTCCAGTGGAAAGATTTCTTTCTCCCTTTTTTCTTTCTTTTTCTCTCTTTTTTTGTTGTTGAGCAAATAAGAGCTGTGCTGCCTTTTGAAGATCTTGCGGAGGAGGATATAGCTTATTCTCCTGAAATAAGGATGTAATTATGTGCCATGTCGCAGTATTCCAGTTAGTTATTCGTTTATGAAGCTGGGGCCGGGCAGTCGGAGAACAATAGATTGTTTCCGACATAAAAAATAATTGTTGTTGTTTCAAGTCAGTGATTCTCGTATGTGTTTTATGTGTGTTATGTGTGTTGTTTCTGTGAATTGGGATATGTTTGCTTGTAAAAAGATAATAGTAGAAGTGGGCATTTTCCATTACAAAGGCAATTATATTGGCAACCCTCATCACTCCTTGCCTTCCATGCTAAAGGAGGTGCCATTAATTAGGGACGGATATGGGATGATATAAATGAGACAAAGAGGTCATCTGTTGAGATATAACACAAGATTAATCTCAGACTCGCTGCTTTACAAAAGTTTGTGTAGACTTCATGGCTCCCTAAAATGTCAACGTTTGTAAAGGATCCCCTTCACTTGACAAAGCTCCCAATTATACACTGGAGTCCTGAAGGGCGGCAAGGTTTAACAGACCCTCCAATTTAGCCTTTACTTCATCTCTTTGGCCCCAAGTACTGTAATGTACTGCATTATGCAGTCTGTGAGTTTACACGATTTAGGTTATTTGAAAAGCCCATTAAATTTGAGTGTTGTGGCTTTATATCATGATCATATCTGGTTTACGACACTTACAAAATGTTAGGATTTTCATTTATTTTAGTCCAATGAAATCTCTAGAATGAATCCGTTTAGAATTTTCCGGTCAATTGTTTGTTGTAAAGTCATTTTGATGTATGGAAGTTTGGCAGTTTGTTTTTAACCTTGTTTTTCTTTGTTTCAGGTACTACTTCAAGAAGGCCAGTAGTGAGTTTGAGTGTGGCGCTGTGTTTGAGGAGGTCTGGGATGACTGTGCCGTTCTGCCAATGTATGAGGGCAAAATCCTTGGCAAAGTGGAATGAATGGACCAAAAGGGACTTAAACGAACCTGACAGTCAACTTCTGGGCATACCTAGCACTCAAGACTCTTAAAAAGATTTATTTTTTGAATAAAGCTAAAGTTAAATCATCCTTTAAGACATTTGGCCAGCCAAGCTGTTGAAGGAATACTAGCCAATGAAGTACAGAGGAATCAGAACCAGCTAAGAATTGTGGGAAACTGATGAGAAATCCAAGGACACACTATGACCACTGACAATGCAAACAGTCGTTTGGATTACAACCTGCCCGTGTGTCGCCAGACCATGGACTGCTGACCAACGTTTTGTGATAATTCTAGATGTTTGTATGTGTGTGGGGTCTGAGAGCGTGTACACAAATTATAATCTGCTCCTGTCGAGTAAAATAAACTTTATTGCTATTTATTAAACTGTCATGCCACTTGTACCCGTGTTCAGATGATGGACAAGCTGCTTATTTGATTGGGAGATATTTTTCCAATGTTGAACACGCATGGATAGATGTCCAGAGACATGCTCCTTAACATGATGGACATTGCCAGTAATCTCTCCGCTGGCCAACAAACAGAACCGTATGGCGGATCAGCACACTTCTCAGTGTCTCCACTGAGTGGCCCGATTATGAGTTGCATCTTCAGTGCCTTTGGTGTAAGGTCCAGAGATTGCACAGGAACCAATATCCTTTCTGCTGGAACCAGTTCCAAACCCTTGATATATGAGGTGATGCCATTTCAAAATACTTAAAAATGTTCAGTTTAACACTATTTTTGGAGATCATAGGGTGTGTGGAAAGTGTTAATGTACTGTATTAAAACAAGGCCGAGCTCCAGGGAAAAATCTTGCGATGCACTTGCATAAATGGACAAGAACGTGCCATCTCTGGTATATTAAATAGTACCTGTGCCTCCATGGATACCATGCTGTGTGCTGCCCTGTTTCAGGGTGTGAATATTCCCTTACTTTTCTGAGGGGTTTATGTTTTAGAATTTTTAAAGCTTTGAATATCTTCAATCATGACATTGTTTCAATGTTTTCTTCCCCCAAGGATTGTGTTTGTGTTTCACTTAAATGTAAATTATGCATTATATAGAGCTTTGTTTTAAAGATGACTTGGTACTTTAATTATTGTAATTATGAAGAGATGTAGCCTTTATTAAAAGTTATATTTTTAAACGAACACTAGAATGGTTTTGTGTGAATGGTTGTGGTTGAGAGAGACCTTTGGATTTGCATCTTTACACCTTATATGTTAATTTATTTGGAAGTCCCTCTTTAGCTATTTAAAATGCATCCTGAGTATTGCGTTTGTGTTGATTACATGGCTGTTTTCGAAAAGCTTACATATTTGTAAAGACTACATAGACTGCCTACAATTTTTTTCAAGATTGTTTTTATAGCGTTTTTTACAATTTGCATTGTATCGAAGCACCTGGTGCCCGTTTCAATAAGGAGGTTCAACCAACACCGAGTTAAAATCTGAACTCTGAGTTGATTTACTCAGAGAATCGCTACTCTGAGTTTTCAGTTTCAGACCAGCTGATTTGAGTTAGTTCAATCCAATCTTGAGTAAGTTCACTCTAGGTTATGCGCGTGCAGCATGGCGATGAAAAGCCATCAATTGAGTGAAGATAGCACGATTCACCATGGCAACGGCACGTGACAAAAGCACGTTATCATTTGTCGCCAATCGAATTGAAGGTACTGTTACAAGCGTACGGTGAATATGAGCACGTATTTAGAAAAAAAATATTTACTTGTTAATGCGCAAGTTTATGTGTCAATCACTTTTATATTTATTTTGTTGAAACTGTGAAAATGGGAATTATATTTAACGCTCCCGCTCTCTCTCTCTCTCTCTCTCTCTCTCTCGCGCGTGCTCTCGCTCTCTCTCTCTCTCTCGCTCTAATGTAGGTGCAATCCTTCTGCAATAAAAAGATCTCGGCAGAAGCTGAATATGAAATACAAGAACATCTTTCAGGAAAGTTTAAAGAAATAAAATGCTCTTGCTAGTAGGATGCCTGTTTGGGAAATGTTAAATATACGACTTAAAGTGGCCTTAAAAGTTAAGATAAAACGTCCAAACGGGGCTTCACAATTCTCTCCCGACATAAATGTAACTCTCTACGAATTAATGCAGCTTCCCCATCTATGGGTTCCTGAATAAACGGAAATGACATTTTAAGATCTGTGTGACTAAATTGAGCGCGATTAGCAAGATGAATCAATAAATAAATGGCGCATGCAAATTCAACACCGCTCGCGCTTCGAAAAGGTGGCGGAGATTGTAACAAACCCTGGGTTTGTGGAATAAAACCTGCTCCCGAACAGGTTAGGTTCAAGGAGTATGTTACTCTGGTTACTCACTCGGAGTATAAGATACCTCGATTTCTGAAATGGGCTTGACTTACCCCGCGGTCGCGCGTTTGACATACCGCACGTTCTGAAACCGAAAACCCTGAGTATTCCGTTTTCTGGGGTCAACTTACTCTGAGTTTGCACTTACCCTGCTTTCTGAAACGGGCCCCTGTACAAGAAAAAAGAAAAATAAATGGATATGTTGAACACTTCATAAAGATGAAGATACAAGTGCGTACACGCTAGTTAGATTTCGACTGTAGTATGTCAGGGGAGTATTCCAGAAAACAATGCTCCCTTCCGTCCAGACAAAACGTTGCAAAATGTTTTTAAGCAGAAACTGTGCACCCTGTTTTGATGGCGCAGGAGTTGCAACTATGGCAGATGAGGAGGCCATTCTTTGTGTTCTTTTTGAGAAAGTTACGGAGCCTGGTAAAATCTTTATAAATATGTGTTTAAAACTGCAAAATAGACTGGATGTTACAGACACTGCCCTTGTCTTGTATTTTGTTTCTCATTTTCAAGCACTTAATTTTTACTATAAAACTCTTACCACAAACATGTTTTCTAATATAATCAATTGTTGGGTAAACCTAGATGCAAGAGGACACATTTGTAAACGACTTTACCTGGACCTATTGTTTGAGTTGTATCTTTAGTACCAGGTGGTTTATAAACACGATGCTACTGATTAGGCAGACATTTTTGATACACCCACTAAACAAGTGAAAACCCCGCTGCACTTGTCGTTTAACCCAAAAACTGTAGCAAAACATTGTCCCTGGTTATGTGACATAACCAGGTAAGTTTAAAGTCACTGTGAAACGGATGCTGCAATTGTCTTCTTTTCCGTATCGTGACATCATCCAATTAAAACGGCTTCTGAAATTTGGAAAAAAGTAGGGCGGGACTACATGTCGCCCTCCCCTAATTGATTGGATTGTTGTAAATTGGAGCTATACACCACCAGGGGCCATTTCAATAAGGAGGTTCAAACCTGAGTTGTTTAAAACCGAGATGCGAAACTTTGAGTTTATGGTTTCAGAACAGCGTTGTTGAGTTAGTTCTATCAACTCTGTGTAGACTTACTTTGAGTTAAGTGCTTGCACCACAACTACGACAAGCCATGATCAATGGAGGTACAAAATCACAATTCAACATGGCAACAGCACCAAAAAAAGTAACATGGCGGCAGAAAGCGTTTCAGAGTAAGGCACACTTTCCGCTCTGCATACAGTTGATTTACTTATGTGCTTTAATGTGTAAATGACTCAAGTTTAAATAGATAAAAAGATAAATGTAACAATAAACAAACAAATTAATCAGTAAAGGAATGAAACAACAGAAATGATGAGTAATAATCGTCATGATTACTCTAGTAAGCCTTGTGAGACATCATGGTGTATGGGACACTTGTTAGTGTGTCAGACTCTAGTGCAAATTCAGAGTGATCATCGATTCGGTACACCACTTGTGCATTAAAAAGGAGGAGGAGATCGAGAGAAACTCTGGGTTACTAAAGAAAACCTGCTCCCGACCAGGTTAGGTTTACAGAGTAAGTATAAGTTACCTCTCTTTTAGAAAGGGGCTTGACTCTCCCCGCTTTCTCTTGTTTGACATACCTCACATTCTGAAACGGAAAACCCAGAGTTTCCCTCATTTCAGGGTTGATATACTCAGAGTTTTCACTAAACATTCTTTCTGAAACGGGCCCCAGTATTCATTGGACAGTCTGTATAGTCCTACCGCTTTTTCAGGAATTACGTCATGAAGAGAAGAGAGGCTGATGAGAGGGGGAGAGGAATTTCATGTTTTTGATTACGGATTACAAGTGCAAATCAATTTTACAAAAATATTGATGGGCATGGATAAATCATTATAATAATCACTGCAACTCTGTGTAAGAACATTTGCATTATAATGTTTAATGGCACAGTGACTTTAAATGGTGACTACAGTTCAAAATGGAGGTTACTTTCTAGGTGTGTAAGTAACCATAGCAACTCATTTTCTGAAGATGACCTTCTCCAGAGCAGGTTATGTTCCAGAGTTAGTTCATTTTAAAGAAACATTATTAAGCTTCAGAGCTTGTCTGCGCATGTGTGCAAAAGAAGAGAATCAAGTTGCCGTGGAAGCACAGATTACATATAATATATTATTATTTTATGTTTAGAGAGATTTTATAACCCATAGGCTGCACGTTCGATTCCCAGTCTGGCAGGCACGATCACCAGATAAAGTTTTATTAGGTTATCACCTATGGCATAGTGTTCACAGACTTAATTTCTCTTTATCACATTACTTCGGGTTCATAATAAATTACATCAAAAGTGCTTTCATACTATCAGTATATCTTAATAACGTTTTTCTGATCCTTATGCTCCTTAGCCTGGGTATTCACATCCCACTGACACTGAAGTCCATAACAGATTTGACCTTGCACTTTGCACATGATGTTGAACACAGTTTGGTTGTGCAAGTAAAAGGAGTCTTCTCTGTGCAGCGCTGATCATTTTGATTATTTAAGACTGTCCTGAGAACGGTTTTTAAAGCATCTGAGAGTGGCTTATGTATCTCTTATACAGGGATTTCATAAAGAGACTCACTGATTGGCTCTTAATCCCATCCATCATAGTCCAGACGGGGTTCTTGCCAGTTGGGGGTTAGAGTGTAGTGTTCTTTCCCCTGAATCCCTGCTCTCCATGCATAATTAAAATCTCACCCCCTGTTGCTCGGTCCACAAGAAACCAACTCCAAGGTGAAGGCCTTTTCCTATTGCTTTCTCAAATGGATTTCTCAAGATCCAGATTCTGGGGAGGGGACATCCGGTTGTTATTGTTGCCGTTTTGGAAAAGTTCAACGTACAAATGGCTTGATCTTAGTTCAGTACTTTAAGTGTTTGTCATCAGAGGCTTTCCTGTAGCTCAGTGGTAAGATCATTGCGTTAACAACATAAGGTTGTGGATTCGATTCCCAGAGGATTGCACATACATAGAAACAAAATGTATATGATAATGTAAGTCGATTTGGATAAAAGCGTCTGCCAAATAGATAAATGTAAATGCAAATGGAGGGGATGTGATGTTAATAGGGACATGCTTTCACACACTTGGACCAAGCCTTGGCCCTTGCCTTTGCGCTGGAAGATGTAAGCTTTTCCAAGACCGGGGCAACTGCTTTTGCCCGGGGATAATTGGAGGATAAGTATGCCCCTAGGAAGCATGTGCGAGCTCGGAGACAATGGTGTGGCATAATGAAGCACTTAAAACCCTGGTGTGAAAATATCAGCCATATTTGTTCCTATGATCTTTCTTTAATTTGCTTGCTTGTGGAACAATAATACATATAGAGGTAATTTGGCCACTGGAGTCGTGTTTGCCTGTGTGCATGCTCAGAGATTTGTTGAAGTCGTAAACGCTCTGGGGTTGTCTGGCACCACCGGGAGTTTTTTCTCTCTGGCAGACATCAGAGCATGCCTGACCCTTGACCATCACTTCCCTTTTCCCTAATTGTCCATTCCACCAAAATCTTTTTTAAAGTTTCCTGTGCTTTGATCCTAAAACCATCTATGAGCCTCATGGTTATATTTTCCTGTCCAGCCATGACCTTTCCATCTATATACCCTCTAATAACATCCCTTCATTTCTGTAGAGTTGATCGCGGTGTCGTCTGACTTAACCCGCTGCTAGATTCATGATATCAGCGCTCTCATATCCCAAAGCACAAAACTTAGCACGTGAGAAGCAACGCAGTAACCATATCATACGGTGTGTGCCAGGAGCTTGCTCTGAGGACGCTAACTGTTTCATTGACTTCATTGTATGGGGTGATAATTCCCATTAAGTACTACTCGGGCGTCTTTACAGAGCTTCTGTGTGTGTATGTGTGTGTTTGCCTTAGATCACTTTCAAACCAAAATTAGCTTGTATAGCAAACCAGGTCCATTGTCCTATCTTGCTTTTGATCCTCTAAAGAGGGGGGCTCCAAACTGGTTCTGCCAAAAATAGGTCTCTGTTGATATATTTATTTGCGAGGTAAAATCATAGCTTAGATGTGAAACATGGGAAGGGGTTGGGGTTAAGAGAGGTTCGGGATAAATGAGACGAAAGAGAGAGAGAGTGGGACAGAGACTGAGACATGGGCTACTGCCAAGAGACACATCAAAGCGCTCCCTTGATGTTTATTTTGAATGGGCACTAATGGTTTCTGAAGGCAAAGAATTGCATCAGGAAGACGAAAAGAAAGCAGACAGAAGAATGGAGCTTGGCTGCAATCCTGCAAGGACACAAATATTCTCATTTGGTGTCCCTAAAAGGAACAGCATGGTGTGGTAGTAGTGAGAGAGTCGAGAGGTTAAATAAAATAAAGTGTTCAGGTTTTCATATGGCTTGTTTTGGGGAATCATCTCATGTCTTCACTTGCTGCAGAGCTTCAGTTCAATTCCTAATGACGCTTTGCTTCATGTCATTTGAGGTGGGGCAGATAGATTTTGTGAGTGCTTCTTCAATGTCATATTTAAAGCAAATGCCTTTAAAAGAAATCCAAAATCCCTTGACCTGATATTTTGCCTGAACATACCCAATCAAATCCAGAATGCTCTCACTGCAGATATGTTAAAAGATTCTAAGAATTCCTGTTGCCTTTCATAGCTTCTTTAGCTTATTCTTCATAGCTTCTTCTTATTAGAGTTCTTTATGAGTTCTCAGTTGTATTAAATGTTTCAGATGTTTCTCCTAAAATTGCTTTCAGGGTAATAAAAACATAACATTTCAATTTAAGGTCTTTATACACCTCTGCAGATATCATTTTGAATATTATATAGTATTCCGTTAATTGATCCTCCAAAAAAGTATAAATTGGACTTTTAAGATGTATAAGGAATAAGCTCTCTTATAGTGAGGCATCTGATGCGAAAATATTGTCTTGAATTAATCAACACCGCTAATTACTTAAACCAGAGGTCTGGGCTATGCAAATTAATTTGTGACCCGTGCAGCATCATAGGTCGTAATGGGCAATAACCTAATTTTGAGAAAAATTCGAGGTGTTCAGAAAAATGTCAGGTTGTAAACTCAAATAGCACACATTTCTCCATCAGTAAACATTCATAGGCAAAACTGATGACACACCTTCAGAATCTCCGAACAATATCAAAAGGAGCACAGGTCATTGTGCATCCTAGAATCATCTACATGGCTTTACTTACTGTAAACATACAGTTTAATACAGTACACGCTTTATATGAGATAAATTTCACTATTCTGTATGCAGTAAACTGTAGCACGTGTACACCCTTTTTTACCTGTTCTGTATTTTTGCTGACTGAATACTTTTACCAAATTGGGCCAAAGGTGCAGAGGATGCCATATTTTTTACATTGCCTCCTATTGACAAATCACTTCACTGTATTGTTTCCTTTATCTTCTCTTTAAGTGGCTTTGGATAAAAGCTAAATGCCTGAATGTAAATGTTATTTGTGAAGCTGTATACTGTTTTGGGTTGCATGACCAGTTCATATTGTTCTTTGGTTTTTGAACTTTACTTGTCTTGTAAGATCATGTTCATCTGCACTACAGTAGTGCAATGATTTATTTGTATTTTTTCCAAAAGCTCATTCTTGCAATTTGCTTTGTGTGCATTCTTTTATGATGTATATTCTAATAAACACTAAGCTGTCAAATTATTCTTGAATCCCAATAAGAGATTTTAGTAACAGTGTTTTGATTTGATCTCACCAGTGTCTAGGACTATGTTGTAGTGTGGGTGATTTTGACTGCTTGTGTATCATATCTGCGGGAAAAGTTAGTTTTTTCAGCAAGTTTGAATGGTTTTGAGAAGAGAGCTTCCTTTTGACCTGAAAATAGGATGTTTGGGGAATTGGGTGAGATGTGTTTTCTGTTTTTAAAATACAAGGCATAATTGTAAGCAATCGAGAAAAACTGTAACAAGCATATTCACCAGTTCACCTTAGCAAATAATTAAAAGGGGGGCAGCGTGGTTACGCTGAGAATTTAGTATGCGTATTTGGCATGCTGTCCGGGGAGAGGGCTCCGGGGTCGGCATTCTCTCCCGACCCCGGAGCGCTCCCCCTTTGTTTGGGGCGAGGGCTCTGGTCTCTGTGTTTCCCCGTGCCCCGAGCGCTTCCCCCCCCCTTTTTCAGGTAGAAAAGAGTTTAATGGTGAGGAGTCGGCGTGGAGGTGGGATGCTGCGAAAATCTGTTTTTACAGATTTACAGATAAAGACCCCTGCTGGGGTGGCACTGCTGCGGCAGTGTGGAAAAATAGGAAAAGGCCTCTTTGTTTTGTCTGTCTTACTCTGTTTTAATGAAGTAAGATATTGTGTCGTCATCCATTACGGAGAGATCTGAAATGGTGGGGTGGATGTCTGGGTTGAATTTGGATGTGATAGTGAGTTCTGAACATCTGAGAAAACCGAAAAAAGCTAATATGAACATAGCGTCCAGTGTGCGTGGAGTGGTAGCCTTGGCGGAGAGTATTTATGCACTTAGTTAGCATTTCTAGTGTTATGGGTTTTCTGGGGTCAGGGCGGGAGGGGTGGGCTCTTTGGATGCCTTTGATTAGCATTGAGGTCTGTGAGCTGGCTATTTGGGGTGAAGGTGATCCGAATAGGAGTTTGTGAAAAAATTGTAATCCGCTTAGGTATCCTTTAATAGAACTGGCTTGGAGGTTTTTAGGTGGGAGATGAATGAGGTGATGGCTAGCATTGAGAAGTCTGGGAAAGTTAGGATGAATCTAGCGTGGAACGATTTGAAGCATTTCCAAGCTGTGAGATAAGATTGTAGGTTCCTGGGGGAGACGAGAGGATGATGTGGCTGAGAGAGACGTCGAGGAGGGGCTTCAGTGGGTGGTCTAGGGGAATATTAGTTCCGAATAGGGAGGTACTAGGGTGGGGTGTTGGTCTGCTTCTGGAGCTAGCTGCCTGAACTTCTGCTAATATCTGGTCCATAATGTTGCTGGCTACGGGAGGAGGTTCCAAGGCTGGAGCGTTCGGGGGGATGGCCATTAGTGTTGCGGAGTGAAAGGTGAAGGCGGCACGGGAGCTGGATGTGGTGTGTGGGAAAAAAGGGGCCTGTGCCCGTAACGGAGGCAGCCTCGCATTATCGATTGGAAGTGTGGCTGCAGGCCAGTGGCTAGGGAAGGATAGAGTTTGTGGGAAACAAGGGGTGGGTGCTGGAGCCGCGTACGGATGCAGCATCACGCTTTGGGCGGCTCCAGAGCCTGTGGCAAAAGGAAATGGAGAAAAAGCTTGAGCCTTCGCCTGTACCTGTAACGGAGGCAGCCTCGTGTTATCAGTTGGCAGTGGGGCTGCAGGCCAGTAGATGGAGGGAAAAAGAGAAAGTTGATAGTCAGAGGATAGGGTAGGCAGAGTTGCCGCTGACGGGCGCGTGTTCGTGCTGCCATGGCGGTAATGGACCGGCGTAGAGTCGGCAGAGGTGTTGGACTCTGGTGATCCTGTAGACAGCTGGTTGGTGGTTCCTGCGTGATCCGGGGCGCGGCTTAGACTGGCCGAGGGCGGTCCTCTCTGACTTTGTGAACGATGCCTCTTCCTCGCAGTGGTTGGGATGGTTGTTTCCTCAAGTTGTGGAACTGTGGTGCTGCGGGTCTTGTCGGCAGCTTTTGGCTTCGTAGTGGGAGCGGTTATGGGAACTCCGAGCTGGCTGGAAGTATACGAGTTGTACAACTCGACTTTGGTTGCCTTCCGGGAAAAGGGGATGTCGGCGTTGTCTAAGGCCCGCCTTAAAGCTTGGACGGTCCACTTCTTTAACTCTGGGATCGGGCGTTGAGCTGAGGTGTAGGAGGAAGCAAAGGACGCTGCAGAAGCCCTTGCTGGTGGAGCAGATGACGTCACTTTGCTTCGTTGTTTCGGTGTGCGACGGACGGCGCGGGAGGGCTGGCTGGCTCTTGAAGTCTCTGCTGTCTTAGCCGTTACGGCTTCTTGTCCGGCGCTGGTGCTTTGCTTAGCGGCCGGGTTTTCTGAGGGACCGTGGGCGGCAGACGAGTCGTCGTTGACCATTTCGTATAAATCGTTCTCAGACATGTTGCTAGATGCTGCGAAAATCTATGAGTGGAGGAGGTAAGGCGGTTTCACAATTTATAGAGCTCGCTCTGGTTTGGTAGGATAGGTGGTGTGATTGCTAATGCCGGGCAGCTGCGTGATTTCTAATGCTGTGCAGCCGGACGGCTGCATGATCGCTAATCCCGTGCAGCTACTTAGTTATTTGCACATGCTCCTCCCGAACTTTGTTAATAAAACATCATTTGGTTGTATGTTAATGCATATTAATGCCTTATTCTACATCCCTTAACTATACCAATACCTAAACCTAAAAAATATCTTATAAACTGTAATTAAGAGTTTATTGATTCGAAAGTCGTAGGTAATAGTTATGAGAGAGAATTGGTCAATATTCTTAAGTGTCGTTTCGTCTCATAATAGTTGCAAAAACAGAATGTGTTGGCAGTATCAGTTTAAATAATGAAATGAGCGGATCTAACCGCAACCAGTTATAATAAATAGCATGCCGTTTCTCAATTGCAAGAACACGAAGGACGGAATTGTGTTCTCGTGGAGACAGCTCTTGCGAAGCAGCCTTGTTAGCACGAACATGGATGGACGCTCCACAGTGGGGCTCCAGGGACTTCAACCAGGTTCAGTATGCACACAAGGCTGCATTCGATGCATCCTTGATATCGAGAACACATCTGGGTACTTTCATGCATTCTGTGCTCTTGAGTAATGGAGGTAGAGCGAGAACAGCAGGAGACAAGATCGGCGAGAACGCATATTGAGAAATGGCCATAAGTTGTTTCTCGTTTCAGAAGGCTGCATCCTCGTGTCCTCTGAAGGATTTTCAACTTAAAACTAAATGAGACGTCCTTCATAGGACATACAAGCTGTGACCCAATTCGGGGCTGCAACCTTCTTAGGTCAAGGACATAAAAACGATGACTTGTTCTCAAAGCACGCAGCCTCAAAAGGCCAAGAATCGATTGAAATGTGACGGTCTAGTCTTGCAGAGGATTTTCCAATTGCATCACCTGCTGCTCATGTTGCGTGACAGCAGCAGGACACAGCAGAGACCTTTCTGACTTTTTTAAACAAATACGGAGCCAGAAATTTTTTATTTTATTTGAGAGAATATGACATGTTTATGTACATTTACACAGCCCATCAGTATATTGAATTAACCAAAACCTTACAAATTTAAAACATAATAATGCACCAATAATGTTAATAAACAACATCAAATATAATAAGTAATCACTGAAACGGACCGTTTTTGTGAATTAGATACTTTTGTTTAACTAAAGTTTTGAATGATTATTTAATAATTTCAAGATGTTACAGGCACGCAGTGAATCTCGGGATAACCAAAGCTGCGAAGGATACATTAATTCTTCTATCCATCAAAACCCGCGGAAATAAGGTTGCATTTTGGGGTTGCATTTTATGCATCCTTTGAATCGGGAGAGCCTTACCGGCCTTCAGTCGCGCTGCTCTGATGCAATCGGTCTTAAAATGCAGCCATCAAAGCACGTAGCCCCCGAATTGGGACACAGCTACACTTCTGGTATAAAATGAAACAGGAAGTACCATGTTGATATGAGAATACATTGTGCTCTCACACCTGTCAAATGATTTTAAGAGGTAAAAGTCGGTTAATATCTACCCTAAAAAACGGCAGAAGAATCATGAACTTGCCCTACAGTTTAAAACGTTTAGAAGTCACTAATTTAGTGGTGGGCATAGATAAATTTTTTTAATCTAGATTAATCTTGGAATTAATCTAGATTAAAATGGCTCATTTCAATTCTGCCGAAGGCATTCAGAATATGTGTGCTACCCAAATAATGACTAAAAGTAAGTCTTTGAGAACGGGTTTCTCAACCCAGATGACGCATTAGACCAGGGACTCATCTCCTGTTTCCAAAATGCATGATATGATAATTTGTGATGAAAATTAAATTATGTTCAATAAAATGTACTTGTGTTTACTTCCGCATTAGCTAAGGGATGCTTTGCGTTTAGGTGGTACTTGAGACTGGAAGAGCTCCTACAGTACATTTACATTTAGCAGACGCTTTTATCCAAAGCGACTTACAAGGGGTTAGGGAGCAACAAGCGATATGGCATACAGGAGCCATAATACATTAGGTGCCACAAAGTTACTGGTTTCAACTAAAGCTAGACCACTTCCTGTTGAGAGAAAGTTTTTTTTTTTTTTTAAACGCACTGTATGTAAACCAATTCCGTACAGTAAACCAATTCCTGTTGAAGTAGAAGCCTGTGAATGAGACCTCCGGAGGACGTAGTCTTCACAAACGAGACACAGCTATAAATAAAAGAACATAAGTGCATAAAGAGTAAAACCAACATGGTTTTGCCTTCAAACCTAGTAAGGAGAATGAAACCAACGGATAAACCAGAAGGACATTTTACAGAGGTTTTTTTTTTACCTTGTCTTATGCCCCCGTTCACACCGCCAGCGACGAACCCAGGCAATGTCATTCATTTCAATAGTAGCCCAGCGAAACGAGCGACTGTGACTGTTGGGGACAGGAAGTGGGAGTGTATAGCGACTTGGCAAAGGAGTACAGTAGCTGAGCTCACATCATCCAACTCCCGTCAGTTACTGCAAGGTTCGTTTTTCAATGGACAACCAAAGCAAGGAACGCCATCTAACGACCTCATAGCAACCCAGAGCAACACAGTCACTGACGTTCTGAGCTCAGCTTTATGCATTTCAACTGTGACATTAGGGCTGCAGCACCATGGCCGTGATAACTGAAGATAAGCTTTGCGAGTTTGCGGGGCTTCATGCTAACATTACTACTAACTAACTGTGAAAATGTAGGAGCGTGACTGATCTAGTCATTTTAGGCAGATCTAAAAAAAAAAGTATTTTACTTGGAGTAAATTATTTTGTACAAAACTTTGAGTTTTGTGACTTTGGACGTCTTATATGCACAAACTGTTATACAACACACTAAATCAACTTAGACATGAAATCGCTTTCAATCACCCCTTTAACTGTTAACTAAATATATTGTGTTTCCTGCCTGTCTAGTAATGCATGATTATATGTAACCAGGCTGCTTCTGACGACTCTGCGTCGTGTAACAGAATACAAGGAACAACTGGAACTGTTGCTGATGGAGATTTTATTATGAGGCCTTTAGATGGCTCTGGATGGATTAAAGAGAGTACAGCATGAGTAAATGTTTCGTCTGTGACTTTTCACCCCTCCTCAGCACGCTGAAAGCAATCTCAATACACGTCACAATAACAAATCAAAACAAAATGCCTAAAACACATTACGAAGCGCATAAAGCGCAAAATGAATTGTTTCAAACACTTATCAAGAATAATACAAAAAGACTTATACAAAATAATCTCCTGCAGCTAGTTTTAAATCAATCATGAATTGAAATATGAACAATCGATACAAAATGGATTTAATAAGAAACAGAACAGATTTAAGCATACCTGGATGGATTAAAGAGAGTACAGCATGAGTAAATGTTTCGTCTGTGACTTTTCACCTAAACAGATTAAGAGCAGCTATTTAATCCGTTGAAGTCACAACGTTTTGTTGACGAGCACAAACATATTCAAACCGCTGTACTCGGTAATTAAACCATTAATACAATCCATCCATTCACAAAACACTTTCTAATACATCCATAACACAGTGAACAATAATATTACTGCATGCCGTTGGCTTAATCAAACTTTTTGAAACTTTTATAAACATGTGCTGAGAAAGCATCGCTAGTTGCTTACCTCTCCTCAGCACGCTAAAAGCGATCTGAGGACGCAGCGTGAGTTTACCAGAAATGACGTCATCACGTAATGCAGATACAAAACTCTTTTCCCAAAACACCAAAAATAAAATACAAAAATAAATTTGTTGTGTTTTAATGTGTTTTAATTATTACTAAGTAAAAGAGTAAAAATTGAAAAGAGGGATGATAAGTGAAATACATTAATATTTCGAGTATATAATGTTTGTCTTTTCAAAAGTTAAATTGTTTTTCATTATTGAGGTGGCTTGTGCAACTTCGGTTAAACAGCTTAAAAAATAGTCACATGATTTTCGGTAAGGGAAGATAGGGAGCATCGATGCTCTGATGTGTTGTACGAACGTTTCATTGCAAAATTGCTGACTCTATGATCCATGACCTGACTACTGAACAAGGGAGCTGATTGAGACACACCCATTATATTAGATCCTTACAATACAGTAGATCTTAAAACAACCTGGCTCAATGTCAATCAAGTTTGTCAGGTCAGTACCCATGACATGCAATTCTAAACCCAACTGCCAGCTTGTCTGTTGGTGTTTGTTAGCATTTGTCTGTGTGGTGTGATTTGGCCTTAAATAGCATCTGTAATGCAGGAGATTTAAAGTTTCCATTTGCTTTGCATTTAATCACATTTATCTCTAGGAGAGACAACTGAGATATCAAAAAGATCTGATCTGTGATTTTTCTTACGGGTCAATTTACTTTGTGTCTTAGATTTTGCACTATAAAGGAATACACAGTAACTGTATCCCTAAAGATGATAGTTTCACAATATTTTTTGGGTTGACTTCAACATCTTCAAAAATTTTTTTTTTACACATTATAAAGCAAGATACATTGTTATTTGTGGTTACAAAACTAGAAAGGGGTGCGCACTAGGAAATCTCTCTGCAGAAAGCTCACACATTCATGTCCCTCTCACATCCTCTCAATTGAGTGGATAGCTTCAGAACAATTCTCATTCTGCCTTTTATATTGAAAGGTCATCACAATATTGTTGAAATACCACTTTCTGCACTTTCATCATGAAAGGTCACCCTGTATACCCAAAGAGCCCCTTGGAGTCTTTAAAGGTAAGCGACTGTGCTTGTTGCCATTGTCGTGTCAAGTACTCCCTTGAGCAAGTCTCTCTTCTTCTTAGACTTTTAGATAAAGCTGTCCTTTTGGAAAATTCGACTTATCTGAGGTTAAAGGTCTAACAGACCAACAATTTTATCCGTAAATCTAAACAGTTTGTCATCTTACATCCTCATATTTTTAAACTGTGGCTATTCAGTCATGTTTATCCTAACCTTAATACAACCCAAGCAAATGTAATAAAATATGAGGCTGTGTTCTTTTGAAGGTATGAGCAAAGAACTACTAACTGAGATTCCTTACACTACATGCATCAAAGTAAATCGTATAAAGATTTTTTTAAGTCAGAATCAGAAAGAGTTTTATTGTCAAGTGTGTTTATACATGAAAGGAGATAGTCCTGGGGCCCGTTTCAATAAGGAAGTTCAACCAACACCAAGTTAAAATCTGAACTCTGAGTTGATTTACTCACAGAATCGCTACTCTGAGTTTTCAGTTTCATACCAGTGGATTTGAGTTAGTTCAAACCACTCTGAGTAAGTTCACTCTAGGTTATGCGCGACACTTTTGTCACGTGTTCATTTGTCGCCAATCGAATTGAAGGTACTGTTACAAGCGTAAGGTGAATATGAGCACATATTTAGAAAAAAAAATATTCACTTGTTAATGCGCAAGTTTATATGTCAATCACTTTTATATTTATTTTGTTGAAACTGTGAAAATGGGAATTATATTTAACGCTCCCACTCTCTCTCTCTCTCTCTCTCTCTCTCTCGCTCTCATGTAGGTGCAATCCTTTTGCAATAAAAAGATCTCGGCAGAAGCTGAATATGAAATACAAGAACATCTTTCAGGAAAGTTTAAAGAAATAAAATGCTCTTGCTAGTAGGATGCCTGTTTGGGAAATGTTAAATATACGACTTAAACTGGCCCTAAAAGTTAAGATAAAACGTCCAAACGGGGCTTCACAATTTTCTCCCGACATAAATGTAACTCTCTACGAATTAATGCAGCTTCCCCATCTATGGGTTCCTGAATAAACGGAAATGACATTTTAAGGTCTGTGTGACTAAATTGAGCGCGATTAGCAAGATGAATCAATAAATAAATGGCGCATGCAAATTCAACACCGCTCGCGCTTCGAAAAGGTGGCGGAGATTGTAACAAACCCTGGGTTTGTGGAATAAAACCTGCTCCCGACCAGGTTAGGTTCAAGGAGTATGTTACTCTGGTTACTCACTCGGAGTATAAGATACCTCGATTTCTGAAATGGGCTTGACTTACCCCGCGGTCGCGGGTTTGACATACCTCACGTTCTGAAACCAAAAACCCTGAGTATTCCGTTTTCTGGTGTTGACTTACTTTGAGTTTGCACTTACCCTGCTTTCTGAAACGGGCCCCTGGAAGCTTCCATGCAGAAATACAGACAAAGGACAAGGATAAGAATTAAACTTTTTCATAACGGAGTCAATGTCCCAATTGAGGTCCTGAGAGATGGTGCCGCAACCAGAATCACACCACTGCTGCCACAGTGTTGTTCATGATGGTTAGTGGGGGGAGTGCTGGGGGATTTCTCCTGAAGTCCACAATCTTCTCCACTGTTTTGAGCATGTTCCAGGTTGTTGTGACTGCACCAAAGAGCCAGTTGTTCCAGTATATACACTCACCTAAAGGATTATTAGTAACACCTGTTCAATTTAATGCAATTATGGTGGTGGTGTAATGGTGTGAGGGATGTTTTCTTGGCACACTTTAGGCCCCTCAGTGCCAATTGGCCATCGTTTAAATGCCACGGCCTACCTGAGCATTGTTTCTGACCATGTCCATCCCTTTATGACCACCATATACCCATCCTCTGATAATGCATCACTAGATTTAGTTTGTTAACATGTTAAGCATATACATTTAGATATATCAGGTGAAATTGTATCAAACATTTTTTACTTCTACTGATTCAGAAACTATAAACCATTTTTCTAAAATATTTTCATTCACATTATGTTAATCAGGGTTGGGTATTGTAATTTTTGTAAAATAACTTTTCCCTAGAAAAAGCATAGTAAGGGACTACTCAAATTTAATTACAGTTACTTCTGATGTAATTGAACTAAATGCTGTGCAACATATTCAATAATGGAAACGACATCAAAACTATAAGTCTAACTTTAAAATGTATGCTTTAATGTATCCTTCTAACTTTTGTATACTTTGTTCAGGTAATACATATAATTTATGTAATCATTAATTATTTATTTGAATGAATTAAATGAGATAAGTTTCATGTCTCTCCTAGAATCAATTCTAATCAAGGTTGATGTAGGATAAAGAAAGTAATTAGAAATAAGTGATTAGATACTTTTTGGTGAGAGTGATCTGTACTGTAATCTAATTACACTACTGAATATGTAATTAGCAAATAGTAATTATCACTTCATGAGAGTAACTCACCCAACTCTGATCTTAATGTTTCCTAAGCAGAATGTGGCACAACATGTATTTAAGTTTATTTATTAATATTCTAGACTAAAATCAGTTTGTTTTGTCTCTATCTTTCATTTTCAGGCTCCTGAAACACCTGACTGGCCGACACATCTCTAGTTTTTGACTAATACTCAAGTGGTGGGAATCTGTGATCATGGCCTGCAGATTTGAGCCCCATGATACAACAAACTGCCAGATCCTACTTCCATTTAACCAGAAACTCAACAGCATAATCACACACAAAAACATTGGATGTATCTGCCACTTAATTTTACTACTTGTCTGACTGCCCGGTTGGATCGCTTGCTATATAAATTTGTAGCTTGGGTAACTTCAATTGTAATGTATTTTAATAGTTATAATTTATTTATAACCTCTTCCGTTTTTTCTTAAAGTTCTACTGCTTTTGAGCTTAAATGTGCTAAAACTTATTTATTTTACTAATTTCTCTGTTAATTTTTATCTGTAAAGCTGCTTTGCAACGATGCAAAATTGTGAGAGGAACACAATGATAATATGTACAAATATATTGCAATGCATGGTATGTTTAATGTTCTGAGCATTAGGAAATAAAAGTATTATTTGGTTTACATGACATTTACATTGCTTGTTGTAAAACTGTAAAAAATCTTAAAATGCTGGAAAAGAGAAGTATCTTACAGAATAAATAACAATGATAATAAATAAATACATATCAAAAAGTAAATGATTCATAAAAATTACAAAACAAATACCCTCCTATCTTCTGATAATAAATGGTTTCTTTATAGCACCACTGAAGTTCTTTAGCATTTTTTCAGGGTAAGGTTCTTTCGAATAACTCATTTTTTTGGTACTTTATATAACCATTTTTCTTAAGAGTGTACACTGTAAAAAAGCTGCTGTTATACTACTCACTGCTTATATTAAAACAGTAATTTACTGTAGAAAATAATGTATGGTGACCATATTTCAGCTTTCAAAAAAGAGAACTGTCAGTGGGGGCAGGAGGCAGATGGACACCCACAGCGGGGGAAAGATCGGGATGGGTGTAAATACTTGACAAATGCGTTAACAACATGAAACTGTTACTGAACTTTAATACATAAAGTAATACATCTTTTCCATTCAACTTTTGGCCTTCAGCAGTAGAATAATAACAAATAAATAAAAAAGTTTAGCATTAAATGACAACTTTTTTATAAAAAAAACACTGTCTTTTCAAGGCCATAGGTTAAATTAAAAAGCCCTTGGCATTAGAAAAAATGGGCATCGTTAAAGCTATTCAGATGCCATGTGCCACCCACTGAAAAGCAAGCTGCTTCTCTCGCTATTGGTTGTTGCCGTGTCGCTACCCGATCCGTCCCGGGAACACGATTTGTTCCGCGCATTTGCGAACTAAGCGGGTGCTTAGGGCCTCGTCGCCACTAGAGGGCCCCCAAGAGCACATGAAATTACAGCTTTTTTTTATGTATTCACGACACACATCAATTTTCTCACACAGGGCCATACCCACAAATGTCTCGGTGGTGTGTGTTAAAATTTGTGAAATTACTGACTTAACACAACATTAAAATATCAGAATAAGTGAGCTGGCAAATCAAAGGAGGCAGCAATTATTTGTTACTGAGCCGAGCAGTGAACAATCAAATGAAAGAAGACGAAGCTACTGTCACGTCTTCAGCTGTAATTAATAAAGACGCTTCTGATTTAAAGTTAAAAGAGTGCTTTGCAACACACAACCTACTGTAAGTGACTAAAAATGTATTATTTGCAACTGTTTCGTGTTTTAACTCAACATTGGAATGTTGAGTAACCGACAGATTCACTGATGAAAATGACAAAATGGAGATTTAAATTAAAAATATGTAATTTATAATTATCTGTCAACTCAGCTTTTTATTTGGGATAAGGTTAAGAATAATTGTGTGTATATTGTAAATTCATTTAATGGTTATCAAATAAAACACAAACCAAAATCATCCTCAAGGATTGTGTGGCTTTAAAAGGGTCTTTATAGATTGTGGTTATTAAAATGATTTTCAAAAAAAAATCTTTGCAAATAGTTCATAGCATTGAACAATAAGTCCCTGTATAGTCTGTGCTCAAAATTTTAAGGGACAGTTCCCCTCAAATATAAAGTAATGAAATACTTTATACTATACTATAAAAAAATACTATACAATGTTGATAATCAAAATACACTTTTAATGCAATGATTATGTGTTTTTGTTTTTATGACATACCTATATCCCAAACACAACTACAACTAATAGAATTGTTAGATTTAAAGTGTGCGTGCAAATAATAAAATATCAACAATAGTCAATTGTGTTGGGGGCTGTAACGATACACTCCAAAGACTGCAGACAAGTAAGTATCCACCAAACTATAATTATTATGAATTCAAACTTAATTTGGAGAACCAGATTAACAAACTAATTTACATCGAGTTACGTACATTTAAGACACAACAAAGATCTTGGGGTTCTAGAGGAAGCAAGAGTTTCCTGACCATCAAATGCGGCAGCAATTCCCCAAGGCAGCAGTGATTTTTGGCAGTGGGACCATTTAGTGGAACAGCAAGGGGTGATGTATCGGCGTATCCAGCGCCCTGATGGTGGTGAGTAGGTCTTGCAGGTAATCTTACCCTCTGTCTTGCTGTGTGACATTTTGAGGGGACTGCACCAAGAATATGGGCATCAAGGCATTGAACGCACCGCAGAATTGGTGCGTCAGCGATGCTACTGGCTGGGTATGACGGCAGAGGTTGCTCGATGGTGCCAGAAGTGTGAGCGGGGCCAGAGAAATTGTAACTCCCCCACTGGGGCGTTTCCGTATGATGTATCCTCATGATTGGTTCCCACCTTGGTAACCCATGACCTTCCCTTGGTGGACTTCCAACTCGCTTATAACTACTTCAGTCTGCATACTTTTCCCATGAGCTCTCCCCCGATGGTGAGACCAAGCGGGTGTCTCCACTAGAACTCCTCCCGATGGTAGGAAGTGGTCTCTGTAGTGCGTTTCCCATTGGAGGAGTGCACTTACCCGTTGGCCTTAAGGCTGCCGCCCGTGAGAACCAAAGGTAGAGGCTTTCCACCTTTTCTAAAAGCTCTGGGACCCTCTGCCTACCTATCCACTGGAAGATTACAATTTCACGAAAGCGCTCACATCAGGACAGTCACCGTCGCTTCACTAGAGATTGTGATACGGCACAGCGTTGCAGCGTTTTTCAATAGGAGCCCAATCTGTTGGTTTGACACAACGTCGAGAAACCGAGAGAAAGGGAACGTCTTGGTTACGGATGTAACCTCAGTTCCCTGATGGAGGGAACGAGACCTTGTGTTCCTTCTTGCCACAAACACGTGTCAACCGCTGCAGTAGTCGTGAGAGGCTCTCAGGCTCCTCAGAACTAAGGTGAATGAATGCAGCATGCCGTCTCCAATTTATACCTGGATATCCGGGGGCGGAGTCCGGCTTAAATTTCATTTGCCAATTTCATTGGCCTTTTTCTAAACAAGTCGAAGTGATAGGTTCTCAAGGGCATACCCCATCTGTCGGTTCAACACAACGTCTCGTTCCCTCCATCAGGGAACTGAGGTTACATGCGTAACCAAGACCTTTTCATTGGTTATTTCAAGTCATTTGATTAGGCCTTGTACAAAATTGTCCTCCTTTCAGATTGTGTGAGTTTTGTAATAAACATTTCTATTTTTCTAATTTGTTTTGGGTTCATTTATGCTCACTCCACTTCTGACCCTGAACCTGTGTCCTTGAGTTCCAAGTGTTTTCCGGGTGGCGTAGTCGAGTAGTGTAGTGACAAATAATCCTTGTCCAGTATCCTTAATCCATCCCAAGCCACAAAAGTAAAAAAATTGTCAAATCAAAATATAGTAATTGCACTTTCTTCTTTAAGTAATCATTTCAGCTCCACAAATTTGAATTATTTTTATTCAAACCCAAGTCAGACTTCTTACTAGGTAAACTTGAAGATGTAATTTATAAGACAGTGTGAAAAACTAGAAGAAAATGTGAAAATTCGGAAATATGTAAAACGCATAAAAAAAACTTTACTTACTAACTTGGCACTCAGTTGCTTATGTGTTGCTAGGTGGTTGCTTTGGTTTTGCTAAGGTCATTGCAAGGGTTGCAAAGTGGTTTCTAGGGTGCTTTAAATGATTGCTAGTACGGATGGGCATCGCTCTGTGGAGTACTAAAGTTAGGTGCGTCTTTATACAACACGGGCTGCGCAGAGACAAGTCTTCTTTACACAGATATAAAGTAAGGCAGCTCTGCCCCAAACCGTGCGCCCTCTTTGTAAAGCACAAGCTTCACAGTACAGCGCAAGTTTATAAACCCCTCAGTTCATATTTGGTTACAACAAAACTCAAACATTTCTTGGAATCACGACTCATCTCTTGATGTCTGTCAGTCATTGGCGATGGATGATGGCATCATCTATTAGTCCAAAATTGCTAGGGCACGGCTCGATATGTTCACAAAGATTTTTTTGCCTGTAAGACGAACATCATATGCACAATCACTTATAAAAGTCATAGCACACCTCTCTTTATTAAGCTGATTTGTCCAGTGTAACATGATTCAAAGTAGGGAAGGAAGGAGTCGGGAACCTCTGGCGGACGGCGGCAACTCCCCCGCTCCCGCTTGGATGGTAGCCACCCCACCTCAACCCAGAGGCGCGGCAGCACAGGTCGCCGTTCCACCGAGGCTTTGACGCTGGCCGCACTGTGCACTTCCGTTTCCCCAGAGCCACCGCTTCGGGCAGCCACTGGCGGACGCCCTTCGTCCGCGCTGCCCGATCTCTCCGGCACCGCGAGGCCACTCGGCGGCAAGGGCTCTCCGACAGCATGTCTCTCCTTCCTCCCGTGTTTGTAACATGATTCAAAGTAGGGAAGGAAGGAGTCGGGAACCAGAAGACATTTTAAAACATTTATTAAAGTAAAATAACAGCCGGCGGCCTCTCACGGACGACCGCCGGCTAACAAACAAACCAAAACATAACAGCCGGCGCCCCCTCATGAACGACCGCCGGCGAACAACAACACAGTAAAACATAAATACATACACAAAAATGTTCGGGCCCGGTCCTCTCCCTCTTCGACAGTCCGGGTCGCTCGTTCTCTTATATGCTCCCATCTCCTCCGTGATTCGAGCCCGGTGTGCGCACAGCTGGCGCTAATTCACAATCACTCACCCGACTCGAACCACGGTCTCGCCCTGCCTACTCTACTACATCCAGAAACATAAAAATATAATAATAATAAAAACATCAAAGACTTTGTGAAAAAAGTATTTAATAGGCTACTCAAGCAAAAGTCTGGGGCAACCCCTTTTAAGACAAAAGCATTGGATCAATGTCTTCATTTGCGAATACATTTACAATACATATACAAAAATGCTAATGATTTTGAAGGTGGATGACCTTTAAGATTAGCTAAATTCAGTAAAGTTATCAGCCTTTATTAGTTGGACATATTAAGCTTGATTTTCAAGCTCCAGGCAGCAACAGAACAAGCCACAGGACAATGACCTAGAACATCAAAACGCCACACATCACCCTCTGTTGTGTTTGAAGACTTGAGCTACCTTTGAACGTTTGTTATTTGGCTCGAAAGGAAGATGTCAAAGAAAGGAATCTTAACTATGAGGCTTTGCCACAGCCTTGAAGATTTTGAAATTAGTGTTTAAAAAGAATTCAAAGCATAACGCACACAAAGAGAAGACGCCTGAAATTTCGGTACTCTGGGGTTAAAAGAAAGATCCTAGATGAGAGATACATGAGGCTGACTTTGGTGTTACTTCAAAGGCTTCCTTCACAGGCACACAAGCTAATCGCAAGATATGAGGATCTCAGAGCCTGTGTGACCCTGACCAGCTGGGGAACTGGGGACAAAGCTTTATGTGTGTGTGTGTGTGTGTGTGTGTGTGCGCGCTCTCAATTTAAGAGGTTTGCTTTGCACCAGTGCTCTCCCCCCTTGTTAAGAATACAATGGTTGATCTAACTCGACCTCGATCAGGCTGTCACAACCACCGTTGAGGAACATTACTTTTAAAAGCAATCTGTTATATTATTGTTGTACTACTATTAAAGTAGCTAATGAAGTTCCATGCTTGCTTTTATGGCAAGAACATTTGCATTATATTTCAGGGGTGGGACACAATTTCACCAAATCACTACAGGAGCTCACATTATGAAGAAGGTAATTGCTCTTTTTATTATATTATAAATTTTAATTATTCTTTGCAAAATCCGCCATCAGGGTGGCCCAGTGGAACCAGTTTCCTTATTAGGAGGCCCTGCACACTGCGGTCCACAACCAACTCTTTTTGGTGTTCTTACCATATCAAGGGGCAATATTCAGATCTTACACTCACTCCACCACAGCATGCCCTGCAGTCAACGTGTCCATTCCTCATTGGCCAGAGCCGCAGCCGAAGTTTACCAGCTACGTCCCACATACTACAAGCACCATCACAACAACACCAGCCACCAAATCCTCCTACCGTTTATGTACCTCCACTCAGGTCTACCAAAATTTCAACAGCGCCAAGTGCACAAGGCAGCGCTGCTGTTTTTGTATGTATGCAATTACTGGGGTGGCCGTTATATGCCCTGTATTTAAATCTGCTAATAAAAACACAAAAAACTACTCGTCGACTCCCATGAATATTTGTCCTTTGTCACTTGAATCGTCTCAACACCCGGACTCCACCTTTACCGAATGTATAGTGTCTTGTCTCCAGAGTTAGGTATCGTTGCAATTTCTGGTTCCGGTTCCAGTTTTGCCTGATGATTCCCGGTTCTTATTCCAATAAATTTCATAAGATTATTATTTACTATTTTACCTTAATTTAAGGTGCCTTAAGATGTTTTTAAACTATCAATAACATCCAAATAGTCTGATGAGGGCTAAGACATTATTTCCTGTTAACTGTCACACTTGTAACCATGTATGGACACATTCATACAGTCTCTATTTTACAAATAATACTGCACTCAGGAAAGATGAATGAATGAGGCATTTATGTAACGCTTTATTACGTATTGCTGTACACCCAAAGTGCTTTACAATCATATGCGGGGGGTCTCTCCTCACAAACCAACAGTATATGCAGCATCCACTTGGATGATGCGATGCCAGCTACAGTACAGCGGCGCCAGTACGCTCACCACACACCAGCTATCGGTGGAGAGGAGAGAGAGATAGAGCCAATTCAGAGGGTGGGGAATATTAGAAGGCCATGATTGACAATCAGTTCCAGTTCCACCCATACTCTTTAAGAGAAGTGCGATGGGATCTTTAATGACCACAGAGAGTCAAGACCTCGGTTTACCGTCTCATCCGAAGGACGAGTGAGAGAGTGAGTGCTTTCTGTCACGGTTTACGTGGCAAAGAAAAACCCAAATGCAGGCAGCGGTCCTGAAGGGGTTTAACAAAGACAAGACTTTAATAAATACAAACAAAAACCCACAAAGGGGATACAAGGACTGAACTAATAAACAGAAACAAAAGATTTCCCACGTGGGGGAAAAACATAAAGGCAGGGTCAAAACTAACACTCACAACTAATTTCCAGACAAGGGGAAAAGTAATCCACCATGAAGGGTAATGTGGCAGTACGAGGAAGTGAAGGTGTGGTGATTGACATTTGGGATAGCCAATCAGCGACCAGTGCCGGCTATTTAGATATGGTTGGCAGCAGCCTGTAATGCGTCACGTCCGGATCTTTCCCTGTGGGTGATTGGAATATTCTTCCCTGCACGGTCCGGGAGGCAGACACACTCTGTCAGTTTAAATCTAGACTAAAGACTCATCTTTTTAATCTTGCATACAATACTCCTCCATAATATTAATCCTCAGAGGATTTAGGCTGCATTATTTAGATCAACCGGAACCAGAAACACATCCAATAACAAATGATGTACTTGTTGCATCAAAGAGTGCAGAACAGTACTCTACTCTCAGCCAGTCTTGTCTCTTTGTTCCAAGGTTACCGCAGGATGCAGTTCATGCCCAGACCCGATGGCAGAGCTGAGAATGGGAAGCGGTGACCTGACAAGAGCTAAGAGGATAGAGCTGGATAAAGGACGCCACAACTTAGATTTTCCTACAACATTTCAAATGTTATTAGATTGGGAATGATAATCTTAAATCTATCATTTACCTTATTAAGTTTATTTTTTATTTTTATTTAGCCTTGTTGTGCAAGCACTGTTGAGCTTGTGCAGAGGCAGCAGTTTTTGCCAGAGGGGAACTGGAATCCCCTGGTTGGGCCTGGGTTCTCCTGAGGTTTTTTTTCTCGATGGGAGTTTTGGGTTCCTCACCACCGTTTGCATATTGTTTTGCACTATCTGCCTGGCCGGGGGGGCTGCTTTAGAATTCAGAAATTAGACATAATTAATATTGCATATAAGAATTTATAGTCCGTTTAATATTTGACCTGTGGTTCTTTCTCCTTTATCGCCAATGTGTGCTTTCACTGTGTGTGTGTGCGTCTCTGTCAATGTGTGTGTGTGTGTATGTATGTTTGCATATTGTGTGTGTGGAGCATTTGTATGTCTGTCTTTGTTGTTTTCACCTTTGTCTTGTTTTTACAGGTATATGCCTTTAGTTTTTTTACTTGTATTCAATGTGTCTCATGTACAGCTGCTTTGTAACAATGAAAATTGTAAAAAGCGCTATATAAATAAAGTTGAGTTGAGTTGAGTTGAGTGATTGTGTGCGGTAGTTGCAGGTATGTGCTGTTAAGCATGTCGCAGCCTTTTCTTCCTTAATCACCATTCCTCGGTATTGACAATTTGTTTGTTGCATCCTAGCCTGTCCTTTTCGTCTGGTATGTCGCTTGCGTTGTTATAGTGGATTTATTGACTGCTCTAAATTCAGGTATGTAAACATATTTGATAGTTAACTCATTGAGGCTTGCCGTTGGCGAGGGGTCTAAATGTGTAGACCCTGTACTCCAGTTTAGCAACGGGTCGGGTGAAGACTGTGTGTCCTGGCCTGTGAACTGTGTGCGGTTAATTGACGTGGTTTGGTAAGTTACTAACGGATGATTTGTTGGGAAATTCTAACGGGTAATGGTTATTTCTAATAACAATGTTTATTCATGTCATAGGATCCTCCCTTTCTGGAATCCTCCCCTTCTCCCTTTGTTTTGTTCTCGTCGTCCTGGACTGTTAATTCGACAACCTGGCCGCATTTTTGCTGCTAAAGCTCCGTACTCTACTGCTATTAAACACTGGGCGCTGTGATCGCTGCCGCTGGATTTTTGCTGCTAAAGCTCCGTTAACGCTACTGCTATTGGACACTCGCCGCTGTGATCACTGCCTCTGAGTTACTGTCGCTAAACTTGATACAACTACCGCTATTGGTGTCTGGTCTTCTGGATTAGGGAGGCTCTACAGTTGCTTCCTCTATGGGCCACGCCTACATTGGTCTATGTAATCCTGTTTTGTTGGGAGCTTATTGATTGTTTGATTATTTCTTTGTTTTTGTTTTACTCTGTACCATTCCCCTTTTGTTTCTTATTTGTTTCTTATTTAGTTCTGTATTTATTGAATGGGTAGTGTTTGTTTCTTTTTATCTTTTTCTTTCAGTAGCTGGGGTCCCACGGGTGGAAGGTCCCTAGTGGTGGTGGTGGTGCTACTTTAAGGTTTGCCATGTCGTGTGACACTTGTGACGTGTGTGATTGTGTGATCTGAGCTCACGGGTATGTGCTTTTGTTCAATCAGTACGGACGACCTTCCCTGTGGTGTGTACCCCAGCCCTGTGTGTGTGCACGCTTAATTTCTTTACGTGATTGTTTTGTTTAATCTCTTTATTTTTGGGTTATTGATTTCTCTTCTTTTATATGCTATGGTGTGCGTGGCCCATTAAATTGAGCTGCTGGTAGTGGCCGTTTTTGCCCAAGCTGGGTTATTTTATTGTCTTTTATACAAATGTCTATGTAATAAACCTCATTGTTTTACCGGATACCCATGTTCTCGGCCTACCTTAATTTATGAAGAGAACGAATCTGTGTGATCTTAATTTGTGGGGTTTACTTTCAGTTCCTGGGTTTAACCCTCCCGGGTGGCGTAGTCGGATCTTTTAGGAATAAATGAACTGGTTCATATGTGAACCTGTCCCATCATCGCCCTGCCACATTCTGGCGTAGTCGGCAGGATTTTCTTTTTGCAGAGACGTGGGTATCTTGTGGTGTGTTCTATTTCTTTTTTTTCTGATTCTTCTCTCTAATCCAGATAGTAGCAGTGTTTGTACCTTGTGGGTCCGCGCAGAGGGTAGACCCTCTGAGTTTGTATTCCTATCAGTAGTGGTAAGTGTGATTGCAATTATGTACGATGAATTGTGTGAGCTACGGGAATTAGTAGCCCAGTTAAGGGCTGATAATGAAAAATTGAGGCAAGACCAAGAGGCAATTGTACAGCCTAGTCCATCCAATGCCCCCAGTGCAGCTGTCGTAGACCCTCCACTTACTGGTGCGAGTGCATCAGCGACTGATCTGTTTGTGTTTGTTCCTCGGGATCGCAGGTGCCCGAAATTTAATGGCAAGTCCGGCATTATGATCGAGGAGTGGGTAGAGGAGGCTCAGGCTTGTATGCGGCTTTGCCATCTCTCAATTATTGATCACGTATTTTTTTTGGTTGATCATTTGGAAGGAGAAGCGAGAGAGGAAATTAGATATCGGTCTAGGGACGAAAGGAAGGATCCAAATAAAATTATTGAGGCGTTACGTGAATTGTATGGTTCCATGAGATCGTATGTATCTTGCCCACTGCGATGCTGCTGGCTGTTCGCGGCGAAGCTATGCGTTGGGAACGGGAGGGGATGCCTGGTGGGGCACGCGGTAAAAATTTAAAATCTTCAGCCACCGTTGCAATCAACCCGGCCTAATCCGATTATTCGCAGAAGGTGCCAACGGCCCAGGCATTTCGCCAGGGATTGCGATCCAGAGCAGAAACTTTCCAGTTTTCCAACAGTGCATGCAGATTTAGCATTAAATGTGCAGTCACAGCCCGGATGGATGTCGGAAAACTAATTCCCCCTGAGCTGCAGAGCCACAGCTTGGTCGGGGAAAGGACAGGCTCGGATGTTCAAATTAAAGCCAATTTTATGTCTCGGTTTATGTCGACTTGTCCACAACTTGATGTGTGTATGGGAGGGGTTACTGTAACTTGCCTGGTGGACACTGGGTCCATGGTGTCGACAATTACCGAGAGTTGCTTTCCTGACCACGTGACCCAAAAGAAATTTTGGGTCACGTGGTCAGGAACATCTTAGGTCTAGCAATGGTTACAGCTCCGTGCTGCAAATGGCCTTTCGATCCCTTATATTGGCTATTTGGAGCTTGATGTACAGCTTTGTGGCCGAATGGTGTTAGGTTGTGGGGTTCTGGTTGTCAGGGACCCTCCGGGTGGGTTTTGCGCTCAGGTCCCCCGGGTGTTGGGGATGAATGTCCTGAGCCGCTGCTACCAGGTACTCTTTGGTCAACATGGCACACGTCTCTTTTAGTTACAGGCAGTGTCATATAAGTGTCTTATTCCTGTTTTTCAGGCTTTACAGCATTGCCACCAGATTGAAGTCCAACCAGTGTCCGAACAAGGCGTGTCGTATCCCAGGGGGGACCATGAAACTGGCAGTGGTAACATGCTCCACACAGTATTTCGGTTGGTATAGTTTTGTTTGAGCCATTGGGTTCAGGTCTCCCAGCAGGTTTGTTAGCATCCCCTGCTTTAGTACAAGGTGGTCCGTGGTACAGCTCATGTGCCAGTGGGTAATGTAGGCATGTGGTTAGCTTGCCTCCAGAGGTCATCGAAGTTCCCGAATTGTCAGCCTGGTTTAATACCCAAGTGGTGCAGGCTTCATTGTCTGTTCAGAATAGAATGATCAGATTAGGGAACTTGATTTGTCGGTATTGTCTATGGAAGAACAAGGTAAGATAAGGTCCCTCCTGGACAAGTATTCATCTGTGTTTTCTCTACACAACGGGGATTTGGGATGTACAAATCTTATATCCCACGATTTCTCCTTGCTAGATGAGGTCCCTGTGCGGCAACATTATAGGCGGATTCCACCTTCGGATTATGAGGTAGTGAAGGCCCACATCAACCAGCTCCTTGAAGCTCAAGTAATTAGCGAGAGCCCTTACGCTTCGCCCATTGTGTTGGTTAAGAAGAAGGACGGTAGCCTGCGCATGTGTGTAGACTACCGTCATTTAAACTTTAAGACCAGGAAAAATGCTTTCCCTCTTCCTCGTATAGAGGTGACATTGGACTCAGTGGCGGGAGCAAGCTGGTTTTCTACCATTGATCTTGCCAGTGGGGTACAATCAAGTCCCTGTTAGTGAGTCAGATAGAGGGCTTTGTAATGCCCCCAGCACCTTCCAAAGACTGATGGAACAGTTGTTTGGGGACCAACAGTGCCAGTCTCTACTTTTGTACCTTGATGACATTATTGTGTTTTCCTTCTCTGTTGAGCAACACCTGGCTCGGATGGAGGTAGGGCTACAACAAACGATTATTTTGATAGTCGACTAATCTAGCGATTATTAGACCGATTAATCGACTAATCGGCTATTATTTCAATGACTGATCAGTATGTTTTTAATGATTATTCAGCTTTTGCAACTATTTAAAACATTGAGTTATAGATCCATCCATCCATTTCTTCCGCTTATCCGGGGCCGGGTCGCGGGGGCAGCAATCTAAGCAGGGATGCCCAGACTTCCCTCTCCCTAGACACTTCCTCTAGATCTTCCGGGGGGACACCGAGGCGTTCCCAGGCCAGCCGGGAGACATAGTCCCTCCAGCGTGTCCTAGGTCTTCCCCGGGGTCCTCTCCCGGTGGAACATGCCCGGAACACCTTCCCGGCAAGGCGTCCAGGGGGCATCCGGAAAAGATGCCCAAGCCACCTCAGCTGGCCCCTCTCGATGTGGGGGAGCAGCGGATCTACTCTGAGCTCCTCCCGAGTGACCGAGCTTCTCACCCTATCTCGAAGGGATCGCCCAGCCACCCTGCGGAGAAAGCTCATTTCGGCCGCCTGTATCTGGGATCTTGTCCTTTCGGTCATGACCCACAGCTCATGACCATAGGTGAGGGTAGGAACGTAGATTGACCGGTAAATCGAGAGCTTCGGCTTGCGGCTCAGCTCCTTCTTCACCACGACAGACCGGTACAGCGACCGCATTACTGCAGAAGCTGCACTGATCCGTCTGTCAATCTCCCGTTCCATCCTTCCCTCACTCGTGAACAAGACCCCCAGATACTTGAACTCCTCCACTTGAGGCAGGGACTCTCCACCTACCCGAAGTGGGCAAGCCAGACTTTTCCTACTGAGAACCATGGCCTCAGATTTGGAGGTGCTGATTCTCATACCAGCCGCTTCACACTCAGCTGCAAACCGTCCCAGTGCATGTTGAAGGTCCTGGTCTGATGGGGCCAGCATGACGACATCATCCGCAAAGAGCAGAGATGAAATCAGGTGGTCCCCAAACCCGACGCCCTCCGGCCCCTGGCTGCGCCTAGAAATTCTGTCCATAAAAATTATGAACAGAACCGGCGACAAAGGGCAGCCCTGCCGGAGTCCAACATGCACCGGAAACAAGTCTGACTTACTGCCGGCAATGTGAACCAAGCTCCTGCTCCGGTCGTACAGGGACCGGATAGCCCTTAGCAAAGGGTCCCGAATCCCATACTCCCGGAGCACCCTCCACAAGATGCCGCGAGGGACACAGTCGAATGCCTTATCCAAATCCACAAAACACATGTGGATTGGTTGGGCAAACTCCCATGAACCATCCAGCACCCTGGAGAGGGTATAGAGCTGGTCCAGTGTACCCCGACCGGGACGAAAACCACATTGTTCCTCCTGGATCCGAGGTTCTACCATCGGTCGGATTCTCCTCTCCAGTACCCTGGCATAGACTTTCCCGGGGAGGCTGAGAAGTGTGAACCCCGATAGTTGGAGCACACCCTCCGGTCCCCCTTCTTAAAAAGAGGGACCATCACCCCGGTCCATCAGTCCAAGGGCACTGTCCCCGACCGCCACGCGGTGCTGCCCCACAACATCCAGAGACGTGAGGTACTCAGGGCGGATCTCATCCACCCCCAGTGCCCTGCCACCGAGGAGTTTTGAGTTATAGATCATTTACGTAATGAATTAAATCAATTCAGCTTTTAAAAGCTGAATTGATTTAATTCATTACGTTGAGTTATAGATCATTTGCGTAATGAATTAAATCAATTCAGCTTTTGAAATTTGTTTTAATGAACTTGAACCAACTGGTTGCTTTCTTTAAGTTTGCTGATTCTGTCCAACTCGAATCACACAAATACTCTATACAAACTTTTAAATACACATAAATAAATCAGCTACATTAAAGGCTCATTTTTTTTAAATGTAAACAAATCTCTTGACAGAACCATTAAGCAGCATTTCTATGATAACAGTTCAGTTTAAGTTTTTCCTGTCAGCCTTTTAAAAAAAAAAAGTTGCCAGCCTACGCCAGCGTTTTTTTTACATTTTAACCAAAATGTAATGGCTCACACTACATTTTCTCTAAAGAATATATGGACAAACAATATGTCCAATGAAAGAACAGAGTCTCTGCTTTTAATCAAAGGAAACCGTATTCTTCAATCTTGATTTGACTTAAATGTGGGTAGGTTTCTTCAAAAATGCATCACTTTCTTCAAAAATGCATCACTTCGATTGAAAGATAATTTTGAGATAATAGGTTTTTTGTCAAAGATTCCACACAGATTACACTCAGAACAATCATTAAAAACCGATAAGAAATATACGTTCTAGATTCTAGGATTCTGTATTTTCCCCAAAGGTATGTAACAGCGCCACCTGCTGTACAACAGTATAAACACTGATTGCCGTTATAACTCGTTTGGCGGGGAACCGTTTTTTTTAAATGACGAGATAAATCATCAATCATGTCGGTGAAAGAGTTAATGAAAAAGATCAAGTAACAGAAGAAAATGTTTTAAAAATAAAGTCAAGATATAATACTCCTTTCACTTAACAACCCTCTCTTATAATCATTTTCCTCTCATGTAATACCTTATAGTGTTATGATAATCAAAACAGGCTTGACTTTTCAAAGCTTTTTACTTTGCAAAACAAATAATAACATAACTGTAATTATATGATTATCGTTGTTATTATCATTACTGTTATTATTGCATTCTCTCATAAAAAGATTTACCGCTAAATTAGTTAGTTTGGTCTAGATAGAGAACACTCGCCTCTCTTCTGCTCATTCTCAGGGATGTTTCCTTTTTAAATCCTCCAGCTTGCAGGTTTTGCTGCCGTGAAAGGCAAGTTCCGCCTTGCTTGCATTGCACACAACCGCATTTTTTTGTTTTCATTTTGGTAAAGCTTTCCCTCACTTTAATGTGTTCGAATTCGTCTGTACTCCGCCATAATTCTCGTCGTGTGTCCCTCTACTGCGATAGCATTCGGGAAGGCTGCATTATGCTCTAGCGCCACAGTGCCGTAGCGGTCAAATTGTGATATTGCAGGCCCTTAAATTAAGTCACGTAATCAAACAACTACTCGACAACAAGAATATTTGTCGACAATTTTTTATTGTCGACGTTGTCGACAATGTCGACTAATCGTTTCAGCCCTAGATGGAGGTAATGTTTAACTCAACTCAACTCAACTTTATTTATATAGCGCTTTTTACAATTTTCATTGTTACAAAGCAGCTGTACATGAGACACATTGAATACAAGTAAAAAAACTAAAGGCATATACCTGTAAAAACAAGACAAAGGTGAAAACAACAAAGACAGACATACAAATGCTCCACACACACAATATGCAAACATACATACACACACACACATTGACATAGACGCAGACACACACAGTGAAAGCACACATTGGCGATAAAGGAGAAAGAACCACAGGTCAAATATTAAACGGACTATAAATTCTTATATGCAATATTAATTATGTCTAATTTCTGAATTCTAAAGCAGCCCCCCCGGCCAGGCAGATAGTGCAAAACAATATTAACCGGTTGCTTAGTCAAGGGTTGAAGGCAAAGTTGTCCAGTGTGCCTGCTTTCAACGGGAGGTAAAATACTTGGGCCATGTGAATTCATCCGAAGGGGTTTCCACAGACCCAGGTAAGATTGAGACTGTTTCTCAGTGGCCTCTGCCTACCAGTGTTTTGGGGTTGCGGTCATTTCTAGGGTTTGCTAGCTACTACCGACGTTTTGTGGAGGGGTTTACAAGGCTGGCCGCTCCCTTCCACCGATTGGTTGCCCAGTTAGCAACCCCAAAACATTCAAAGCATGCAGCTCGTGAGTTTAGTGAGGCCTGGTCTATGGAGTGTCAGAGTAGCTTTGCGGAATTAAAGTGTGGCCTTACCACAGCCCCTGTGCTTGCTTATGCTGACTTTTCACTCCCTTTTATCTTAGAGGTGGATGCCAGCCATGGGGGGCTTGTGGCAGTGCTCTCACAAAACCAACAAGGTAAGTTGCGTCCCAAAGCGTATGGTAGCCGAGGGCTTAGGCCCACTGAGCGCAATATATCTAACTACAGTTCTATGAAGATGGAGTTTCTTGCGCTCTAGTGGGACATGACTGAGAAGTTCCGGGAATACCTACTAGGGCAAAAGTGTGTCTACACAGATAATAACCCTCTTCGCTACCTGGCCTCAGCTAAGTTAGGTGCCATGGAACAACGTTGGGCCACTCAGCTGGCGGCGTTTGACTTTGAGCTTAAATTTAGATCAGGTAAGAGATCAAGGTGGATTGGTGGCTCAGGCAAACCAGATTGTATCATTTACTTGCCATTCCACTAGTGATATTCGTGCCCAGCAGCAGGCCGATTCAGTTATCGGTGAACTGTTGGTGTTTTGGAGGCGGAAGTCGCCGCCTAGCTCCGAGGAGCGTAAGAAGCTCTCCAGGTCAGCTGTGATTTTGTTTCGGCAGTGGGACCGCTTTATGGAGAAAGAGGGGTTACTTTATCGTCGGGTGTTTCGCCCCGATGAGGTTCTCCAATTGCTATAACCGGTGGCCATGAAGTCTGAGGTGTTGACTCAGTGGCCCCTTGTAACTTCATGGGACATCTGTTGGCTGCACGGCCAAATGAGATTCTGGCCTTGGATTTCACTGTGCTCGAGCCCTTAAGCTCTGGTTTTGAGAATCTGTTAGTCATGACCGACATTTTCACAAAATACACTCTGGCTATACCTACTAGAGATCAACGAGCGGAGACCGTGGCACAGGTCTTGGTGGTGGAATGGTTCTCCAAGCTGGGGGTGCCTGGTCGATCCATTCGGACCAGGGCCAAAACTTCGAGTCCGCCCTTATTCGGCAGTTGTGTTGTTTGTACGAGGTTGAAAAGTCACATACTACCCCCTATCACCCAGCTGGAAACGGCCAGTGCGAACGGTTCAATCGTACGTAGCACAATCTGTTGCGCACGTTGCCCATATCGAAGAAGGGTGATTGGCCATCTTGTCTTCCCCAGGTATTGTGTGCCTATAACACTACTCCTCACCAAGCTACAGGGGAATGCCCTTACTTTTTAATGTTTGGGCTGGAGCCTAGACTTCCAGTTAACTTCCTGCTCGGAAGAGTTGAGGAGCCATTGGCGGGTAGTGTTCATCAGTGGGTTCTAGAGCATCAGGACCGACTACAGGTGGCTTTTGAGGGTGCTCGCGAGCGGTTGGGGGCTGTGGCCGATCGTCGAAAGGTCAGGTATGACCAGCAGGTAAGAGAATCACCACTGAAGGAGGGTCAGTTGGTATATCTCCGCGATTATAGCGTGAGAGGTCGACATAAAATCCACGACCTGTAGAGTTCAGTGCTGTTTCAGATCTTGAAAGCTCCTAAAGAAGGAGGTGCAGTATATACTATTGCTCCCATCAAAGACTTGAGTAGACAAGACAAGACCGACTGGGTAACAGACAAGATCTAACAACACATAGTGAACATGAAAGGGGCAGACAAGCAAACAAGATAACAGGGTTGGGGTGACACAATAAAAATAACAAACATGAGAGGGGGCGGGCGCACACAAAAGTCCATGGGGAGAAGTCCAAAAGGGGTGGGGTTGGGAAGTCTCAGCCCGTTGGTGCGCGCGAGAGCTAGGAGCCCCGGGGGTCTTGACGGGGGAAGTCCTGGGGGAAACGTCTTAGTTCCTGGGGACTTAACAGGCGCAGGCTTGGCTTCCGGCTGGAATGCTGGCAGGAACGGACATGGTGAGGCCAGATGGGTTGCCGGCTGGAAGACCGGCTGAGTCACCGGCTGGAAGGCCAGGAGAGTTTACCGCTGGACAGGGCTTGACACTCTGCTTCTTTTGTTTTGTTACTTTTGTTCTCAAATAAAGTTCACCTAAAGACTTAAGACTCCTTGCTCATTGCCTCCTCTACAATTGGATTTACCTAATTGAGAAACTAGTTCAGTAAGTTAAACCAGGCACTTTGAAAGTGGGAGACCTGTGTACAAGCCTCATCCTCACAGCAAGACTGAACCATTAGCATGAATCCAGCAGAGGAGACTTTGCCACTCTTTAATGTGGATTGCATTCTGGCTGCCATCTGGTGGCAAGCTTCAACGATACAGCATCATGAGCAGATCCTTTCTGAAATCCTCTAATGTTTATGTCTTCAGCCTTCTGCCTCCTGGCCCCATGAATTGCAAGTCCTATCAGCGGATTTTTCTTGAGCAGCAGCAACTCCCCTGTCAGAACCCAATTATTATCAGCACCAGAACGATTTGATGGCAATCCTGAGAAGTGTAGTGAATTTGTGACCCAGTGCACCCTAGTGTTTCAGCTACAGTCTGGTTGCTTCCCCGCATGGTAGCCCACATCATTACCCTCCTCACTGGAAAGGCATTGGACTGGGCCTATGCCTTGTAGGACCAACAGTCCCCCCAAGCCAAGATTTAGAGAAACTAATCCATGCTTTCATCACCAGCAGGGTGGATTACTGTCATGGACTCCTTACAGGTCTTCCCAAAAAGACAATCAGACAGCTGCAGCTCATACAGAACACTGCTGCCAGGATTCTGACCAGAACCAATAAATCTGAGCACATCACTCCAATCCTCAGGTCCTTACACTGGTTACCAGTTACTTTTAGAATAAACTTCAAAGTATTATTTATTGTCTGTAAATCACTTAATGGTCTAGGACCCAAATACATCTCAGATATGCTCATTGAATGTAAACCAATCAGACTTCTCAGATCATCAGGAACGAGACAGTTAGAGATATTAAGGGTTCACTCAAAACAGGGCGAGTCAGCGTTTAGCCATTACGCCACCCGTAGCTGGAATCTGCTTCGTGAAGATGTCAGACATTCAACAACAGTAGATACTTAAATCCAGATTAAAAACACACTTATTTAGCTGTGCATTCACCACCTAAGCACTGTGCTGGTTTACATCAACTGCACTTCTATTTCTAATTTATTTTTATTTTGCTCTTATTCTTTTTATATATACACTCACATTTTTAATCAATTTTATTGCTGTTTTATTGTTTTTTAAAATCTAAAGTTTTTGTGATCTTAAATTTTAAAGATACGTTTTATTTCTTTCTGTCAATCATTTTATGTAAAGCACTTTGAATTGCACTTGTGTATGAAATGTGCTATATAAATAAACTTCCCTTGCCTGCCCTCTCACTGCGGATAGTTAAAGGACGACCACCATTTGGCCTGCAAAAGAAATGTTGACTATCGACTGCTTCGACTCTCTCAGGGAACTTGGAGTGTCGCAGAGTTCCCCTATTAAGTTTCGTACACTAGCTTCAGAGAGTGGTTGGGATCAAGAAGCCTTGAAAGCAGAGTTCCACGAAGCGTTTTGCTCTCAGATTAAGGATGAGTTGGCCTTTAGATACCCTGCACCTGACCTGGAGTCCTTCATCAATATGACAATCCGAGTAGATCATCGCCTTTGTGATCCGCAATAGGAATGACGCCGGGAGGCCGGGGAGAGCCGCCCTCAAGAAACTGCTGAACTACCCTGTAAACCCAATGATCTGGAAGAACCCATACAACTGGGAAGACTCAGATTAGCCCAGACAATAAGAGAAAGATGGTTGACAGAGCTACAATGTCTGTACTGTGGCAAGTCTGGCCATTTCCGTTCCAGCTGTCCTGAATTGTCGGGAAAAGCAAGATCTTGTCCAGGAAAGGGGGAACTGGAGCGAGAGTGGAAGTCTTTCCCCATCCTATTGCTTCGGGAGTTACAATCCAAGCCACCATCTTCCTTTACAACCAGTTTCACCAGCTTGGGGCCTTCATTAACTCTGGAACTGGTGGTAATTTCTTGGACCTTGCTTTAGCCATACAATTAGGAATTCCATCTGTGCTTCTTCACAAGCCCCTTACCAGACCTTTGGGCTCTCGACAGGTTAGTCACTGTACTCCATATCTTCAATTTCAAATACAGGGTTTCATAAGGAACAAATGCAATTATTTTAATCTAGTCACCTGAACTCCCCTTAGTTATTGGATTCACTTTGCTAGTCTGTCACAACCAACGTGCAACAAAATGTGTTTCCCCCCGGCAGGGAAGGTAAGTACAGCAGGTTGATCCGGCCTACAAGTAGTCACCCGCAAAAAGATGCCCTATACACCATTTATCTCAGATAACATTTCATATTTGCTCTGGAACACCACATACTGAAATACATCACCTCACACGCTTTGTGATCTAGCACTCAAAATGATACAAAACAAAGTTATACAAAACACATTCTTTTTTCAAAAGAGATCGTACCACTCCACCAACTGGATTCAAAATTCTGATAGATTGAGTCATGTTCTCTATCAATCTATTTACTGGTTTCACAGCCTTACCCACTCTGGTCCAAACTCACATTTCACTTGGACTAGAAAGCTGCTCAACAGGTGAAGCATAAAAGTCACTGTGGCAAACTGCTTTAGATCTAGAACTACCTTCCTCAGAAGCGCTGACATCGATTTTCTCCTTGCCGCAATTATCCTTTGAAGCAAGTTGCTCATGTCCTATCAAATCGGGGACTGTATCCAATGATTCAACACTATTGGACAACCTTTTCTGAAGGTCGTCAGAAGCTTCATTTGTTCCACCCAACTTGCGAATCGCTCAGACAGAGAACACAAATCAGGTACAGGACCAACAACACCATCGATGGACACATTCCCACTGTTAGGGACAGATCCACCATCATCCCCAAATGGCCGAAACTCCTCCAGCTCAAGTGGAAGGAAATTTGCTTGCAACAAATTTCATAACAACAAAACAGCGACTCCCCCTTAACCATTCCCCTGACAGAGGACCTGCTCTCTCAGGGGAAGGACACGTTCTGGCATCCCAGATCAGACCTCTGGAACACCCATGTCTGGTCTCTAGACGGGACGAGAAGATCCTGAGATGGCTACTCCTTCTCTACGGCAGAGACCATCACCCAGGCTAGGGCCCCATCTACTAGGCGGTTACACGCCTCTAGACGGCGCCTCTTCTCGTCCTGGTGTCTCTCTTAACGAGAAAGACCCACTGAGGTGCTCGATCAGGATTGTGTTTTCCTTCTTACGAGACTGGAGACTAACATCTCACCTCCACACTGCACGAGTATGTAGACGCTATCTCCACTTATCACGACTCAGTTGATGGAAAGTTTCTAGGGCAACACGACCTGGTCACCAGGTTCCTAAGGGGCGCGAGAGGGCGGAATCCGCCTCATCGGGTAGAGGGTAGGGGACCTCCAACCATTCTCTGTGTCACCGGATTGCCTTAAATTTGGCCCTGGCAAACTGGCCCGACGGCATTCCGATCTCAGAATCTCCCATGCCCACTGATACTCCACACGGGGTATAGCCTGGGCACTGGCCAGAAGCGCCTCTCTAGCAGACATCTGTAGAGCTGCGGGTTGGGCTACACCCAAACACCTTTGCAAGGGTAAACAACCTACGCGTAATCCCGGTGAAGGCCCAAGTCCTGCGTGGCGTCATGTAGGACTGGCATCCGGGGGGGCGTGTGCCTGCGAGAAAGCACCTTCCAACCCTCCAAGAGGTTGGGTCAGTGTACTATCTACCTTTTTTCTCACCCAAACACTTGGCTAAGAAACTGGTACCTCACCAACCTTTCTTTTTTCCCCAAACACGGTTAAGAACAGGCTTTCCATCCATCACTGAGCAGGCACCCTCTGGGGGTTGGCTGTGCAGAGGAGCCTTCCCCCTTAGGCCGGGATACCATATAAACTCTAACCGGACCTAGTGCTACCGGACGCTGTAACACCCCCCCACGTGGGTTGTTCCGTCTGATATATCCTCAAGAGAAAGGTTCCCACTCTTGGTAACCCATGAGCTTCCCCAGGTGGACCTCCACCTCACGGTTAACTACTCAGTCCGCACGTTCCATGCGTTCTCCTCCAAGGACCGGACCATCCCTATATCCACCATATTACTCCCCGCGGTTAGGAGGTGGCCTCTGCAGCGCATCCCTGATTAAGAGTTGCGCTTACCCGGTGTAAACCCGAGCCGGACGGCCTCTCGACTGTAGAGAGCTAAGGTCCCGTCCGTGAAAGGTTACCGGTCAGGGCTGTACCCATCTTTCTTCTAGAAAGCTCTGGAACCCCCCGACCACCACACTGGAAGGTTACAGTTTCGCGAAAGCTTCAGCTGACACGCCCAGGCCTGTTTCTGTCGCTTCACTAGAGATTGTGACGCGATACAGCGTTGTGGCGTTTTCCATAGGTAATCCCATCTGTTGTTCTCGACACGACGTCGAGAGACCGACAGAAAGGGAACGTCTTGGTTACGTATGTAACCTCAGTTCCCTGATGGAGGGAACGAGATGTTGTGTCCCTTTTGCCACAAACACGTTTTGTATTCTGCTGCAGTCGTGACAGGCTCTCAGGCTTTTCAGAACAAGAGGTAAATGAATGCTGCACGCTGGCTTCTTTTTATACCGGACATCCAGGGACGGAGACCGGCATCCAAATTTCATTGGCCTTTTCTATAGTAGTCAGAGTTGATTGGTTCTCAAGGGCGAAACCCAGCTGTCGATCTCGACACAACGTTTTTAAGACCTTTTAAGACTTTTCACTTTTCACACTTTTCAAAGTGCAATTCAATCGTTCCACCAGCCCCTCCGTTTGTAGGTGAAAGACGCTGGTGCGAATTGATTTATTACCCAATAACTCATACAGTTCGCGTATCGTAAATGACATGAACTCCGGGCCCGAGCCGTGAGGATTTCCCGCGGGAGACTAAGCAAAACAGTGCATCCGCACTGTTATCCTGAGGGCACCGCCTCAGGATATCGTGTTGCATAATCCAACAGGACTAAGGCAAAACGATGTCCTCTCGCTCATCGCTCTAATGGTCCGATGAGGTCCATACCAATTCATTCGAAGGGCACCTGCATTAACGGAAGTGATCGCAATGGCGCTTTAGGGGAGGGCAGTGGATTTACGAGCTGACATTTCCGATAAGATGCACACCACCTGCGCACGTTGTCGTGAATGCCCACCCAAAAAATCCAATGTCCTGGCATTGGATTACAATGAGCCGCCTGGAAAAGCATTTCCTGACGGCTCTTCGAAACTAATAATTGGCCTGTATCTTCCTTGGTCTGAGGGTCTTGGGTCACCCAATACAACCGGTTGTTTATAAAAGCAAAATACGGATAGCAAAGCAGTCGTGTGGGATGGAGCGGCTGGCCGTCGATGCAGCTGACCTGCTCAAATGGCCCTTTTAATGTTTAGTCCTGAGTCTGTTCCAGTGGAAAGTCAACGCGCTCCGAAAGGATCAGCCTCTCGATTTTGCTCTGTTCCCCTGGTTAAGTTACCGACGGACCCGGTTCAGCTACTCCTGCCTGCAGGAGTGCACCCTTTCCCCGCTTCCTCTTTCCCCAAGAGACATCCGCACAGAGAAACCCCAATAATTTAGGAAAAGCCGGCCCTAAATTGTATAGACGGAGACATTACCGGATATTTCACCACGTCCCCGTGTACCTTAACCGCGCGGCTTTTATCCAATGCCTCGGGCCAATCAGGCTTTGGTGGATAGAGGATTGCCCGCAGCTCTGCCATTGCAAAAGGCAAAATGTGCTGTATCTCACCAATTGTTGCGGTTGGTTAATTACTATAATATAGTACAGTTTACTATAGTAAATAGTAAATCATATTTAGTTATTTAATTTATAAATTTGCTAGTTATTACAGCAGAATTTACTGTGTAGTAATTAATATACTACAGTTCACGATAGTAAATACTGAAGTATACTACACTGTAAACCCAAAAGTATAACTAACTTATAATGGAAAGTACCTGATACTCAAAATGTGAAAAAAATGATAACTAACTATTATTTTTGAGTTCAATCAACCTATATCAGATATTTAAATAAACAGCACATTTTTTACACCAGCTCTACTGCTTTTGCCAAGTGGTTGATATCCTTAGGACCACATTATGTTGACCCTGGGACAACATTTAAATCAACCAGATCAATCAGATTTCAGAAATAAGTTTACAGTTTATTTTTTCCAAATCTTCCAACCAGGATTAGGTGCTTCTAGACCATTGTTTTTCACATATTATTTCCCTCTGATTTTATGGGGTAAGTTATGGTTAGGGATGGGGTTTGGTGTGGGTTTAGGTTTTATTTATAAAAATGTTATCCTTAGGTTAACAAAATATTTTGACCTGAGGACATCATCCACTTGGTAAAATCAGGTCGAGGTTTTACAACTACGCTAAAGTTTAGAGGACTTGAATAAAGATTCAACCACACTCAAATATTTTAAGTTCAAACATAACGCCCTCTAGTGGCGGATTTACCAAAATGGGACTACATATCTGAACGTCCTGAGACTCTTTCCCTCTTTCCCCTTAGGACACCTAGAGTCCTAGACGGCTGCACTCGCAGGGCACAGCAGTTTAATTCGACATCATTCCAAATACATGCATTTTTACTTTGAATTACGATGGCTACAAAAATATGCCAAATGGTAAGAGACTCAGATTTTTAACCCAAACGTCGAGCGTCATTACCAGCAGGGATTGTAGGTGGGGGGAGTAAAGGATTAGCTCTCTCTCCCACCTTCAAGACCACGTCTGAGGTGAGACCTTTGAGATAGGCACCGATCCCTCCAACTGCTCCCAAAGATGAGGGCACTGCAGCAATGGCTGCTCACTGCTCTGGGTGTGTGTTCACAGTGTATATGTGTTATTCACTGCTGTGTGTGTGTGTGCACTTGGATGGGTTAGATGCAAAGCACTTATTCCGAGTATGGAATACCACACGTCACTTCACTTTCACTTTTTCAGCTGTTTAAAATAATGTTCCAGACTAATTAAAGTTGTCAGTACTCAAAACTTTGAGTTGCATCAAATGAAGATGAACCAAACACTAAATATATATATATTTATTGATTTAAATTCATGTTTATATACAATTTACAGTTACTCAAAATAACTAACTATATGCTAACTGATGATATTTAAGTTTACAAACTTAAAAAATAGAGGCAATCAGTTGCCTCAAATTTTTGGAGTTAGTAGAACTTATCCGGGTTTACAGTGTACAATATTATTTCATATGTGAAAAATTTAATTAATCTGTATATACGTTATGTCTTTCTCTTCCCATCAACTTAAACCGATAGCTAAGAATAACACACTGTGAGCAAGACCAAGCTTGAAAGACACAAGAGTTAGTGTGAAGCTCCTCCACCTCAACTTTGAAGACACACTTCAAAGGCTCCATGTTTTCAGCGAAACAATAATGAGCTGTGGAAAAAATGAAAAGAGAAACAGTTTGTAGGTGAAATACAGACGCCTTGTGTTATTTACTGGTGGCCAATAGGACTTCTGAGAATCTGATACGGTGCCCTTGACCACTGCTGTCTGAAAACCAGCTGCCAGTTTGGTAGAGATGCAGGTTGGTATTTGAGGTTAATTTACAGCTGTCTTTAAAGGCAGCTTTCTTCCGATGAAGTTTTAATAAGCCTTTGATGTTGTTTAGCAAATGTTGTGTGTTTTCTAAAGCATGTTCCCTCTTTCAGTTGTGAAGTTCACTGTGGCAGAAAAATCTGACTTTTTATTTACTTCATTGTCAATTCAATGTGCATGGCAACATTATGTGGGTTACAGTTTTTATTTACCACAGGACTGTTTGACACACAGTATAGGTACTGGACACAGATGTAGATTACAGTGGCATGTTCACATTAAAGGCATGGCAAGTGATCCTGTCCTGAATTTTTTTATTCATGTTGGTTGGAAATCTCTTTGTATCCTGATAGCAATCAAGAACTTTAATGGTCAAATAATGTTTTTATAATTATATTTCGTCTGTGAAAGGTGTAGAACCAAAAAAATGTTAGCCCAATCAATGCGTACTGGCCGAATGCTGTGACTGGTCATGTGTAGATTTTCTGCCATCATATTGTGCATACCACTGCGCACCCTGTTCAGGCAGACATCATATGTCATCAGCACTGCAGCGCGCTCACGTTAGCTATTTCAATGCAGGAAGAATGGCAGGCAATCTGCACATTAGTTTGATTGCTTTCAAGGTAACTTTATTGGAAACACGATTTGTTTACTATTAGGAGATATTTGGATATGATTTTTAATCATTTTTATTGCTGATGGATTGATTTGTTAACTATTAGATCTTATTTGTTGTCCATGTAAGTTGTGTTGAGTCATGGCAAAGCCTTTGGCAATATGCTGATCTGTTTCAATTTCATGATCTCTTGACATGCATGCCTTGAATCTTTTCCTAATGCTGTGATGAAATTGTAACAGTTCTGTCTAGTATAAAACTTGCAACACTAATTGAAGAGCCGGAGATCTGAATTCTCCATGTGTTTATTAGGTAATATCATCTTTGGCCTCAAATGTCTTTGCCTGAATACATGTTAGACTTCTGCCCTCTCTTTTTCAAATTAACCTGACAGATGCAAATATTTAATACGAATATTTATATTAAATGGAGAGTGAGTACATTGCCACTTTAGTATATGTCTTCTTCAGGGATTGACAATAACACCCGCCAACCTGCCAAATGCAGGTAGATTTCAGGTGTTTCTTAAACACAAGCACACATCGTAGTACTGTCTGAACTAGAGCAGGTTCTAAGCTTTGGTGGTTTCAATTATTCTCAACAATAAACAGTAAAATTAAAATGCATTCCAGTCTAAGACTTGAACACTATGACCCGGGAAGTCCTTATATACTTTAAATTCAAACATTGAAGTGACCACGGTCAGCTTTTCTCTGCAGCGAATCACACAGGTAAGAGCTGTGCGCTGTGTTTGGCACTGTGCCAGCACATTGTGACGTAGACGCTTGTCATTTATTGAAACTCTTTAGTGTTTTAAACACATAATGTCTATTTCATATTTCGAATAATTGGTCCATATATTAGACGCAAGTGCTAGTAAACTTTTAATAATGTATTTAAAATAGTTTAACTTCTTTGTAGGCAGCCATTATAAACCTTTCAACCTTAAATTTAAGACGTTTTCTTAATCTCAAAGCTATCCAATTGTGTACAAAATAATAAAGCTTACTATTTTCCCTGGTCTCCCTCAGGCTCCTGTCCCAGCCATTCATTTAATGTTTGGAGTAATGGGTGAGCTTGCATGTTGTAAATATAAAGACTTTAACTGCATAGTAGCGCATTGCTCTAATAACCTGGCATCAAATGATGGTCTACCTTAAAAGCAAAATAGATTTACACATGTTAAAACTTACATATAAGAAAATCCACATTTCTACGCATGCGTGGTAGCCCTTATGCATGCGGTTGTCAGTCGTTTCATGAATGGAGGAATATAAGACGGAGCGGGAGGCCAAACTCAAAATCTTTTTTGTGAAACATGTCATTTAGAAACTCATATGAGGTATTTTTGTGATGATTTCAGCTTGTTTGCTAGTATGTCTAAATGCATTCCATGTGGGCCTATACAATATCTAAGATAATTGTCATCTCGCGTTACTCAGCCTGCTGCCCTCCCAAGACTCTGCTATCTTCTCAGTATTCTCAACGGCGAACACGTCTAGTAGTGCTCCTGATTGCATCGCTGCCAGCGGCTAGTTTGTATCCTCTGACACTTGCTTCACCTCACATTTGTTCCTGGTCTTAATATTAGTGTATTTTACTATCGTTACCTATCACTGTCGTTGCCGAATTATTTATAACTTTATTTTCTAAACCAATATTAATTGAAGCGTAACGCCTCTAGCATATTAGCGTGTTAGCTTGCCTTCTGTTTACACTGTGGAATATCATCTCCCCCTGTTTGTCCTGTGTGCTTACTGTTTCTCTTTTTAAGTGTATATACTAAGACTCATCAAGCAACCTTGGTAAGTTAGGATTGCACTTCATACCCGGTGAGTCATGGCTTCTATTCCTATTGTTGTTATTTGCACCTCATGTCATATGTTTAGCTTAGCCTTCTCTGTCAGCGGCGAGGGTTTTACATGTGATAAATGCAGGGAAGTAGTTAGGCTGATGGAGAAGATCTTAGAATTAGAGTCTCGCATCCAATCTTTATTTGAGGATAGTAAGAGTGTTAGGACCGTAGAAAACATTTTGGATGCGAGCAATGTTAGTGCACACAGCTCGGTTCCGGTTGAAAATCCCCTGCAGCTGGGAAACTTTGTGACTGTGAGACGGCCTAGTCGCAGGACAAAACATCACTCAACCGTTCCGATTAAAGTCTCGAACAGGTTTGCCCCGCTCAGTGACGCACCGACTGAGAAACCTGTTGAAAGTGCCCTAGTGATCGTTGATTCTATTGTCCGGAACGTTAACCTAGAGGCACCAGCCACCATTGTCAAATGTTTACCGGGAGCCAGAGCGCCTGACATCAAGTCAAATTTAAATGTGCTGGCTAAGACTAATCATAAATTCAGTAAGATTGTTATTCACGTCGGCACAAATGATGTTAGACTCCGTAATTCGGAGATCACTAAAGATAATATTAAAGAGGTGTGTGAGCTCGCAAAAACGATGTCAGACACAGTAATATTCTCTGGCCCCCTCACTGCTTACCGTGGTCATGAGATTTATAGCAGATTATCATCACTAAATGGCTGGTTGTCTGAGTGGTGCCTGCAGAATAATATAGATTTTATAAATAACTGGAAGAGTTTTGAGGGCAGATCTGACCTGTTGAAACGAGATGGTCTCCATCCCTCCTGGGATGGGGTTTCCCTCTTCTCTAGAAATTTGGCACACAGTCTTAATAATGCTAAAGTCTGACTACCTAGGGCCCAGGTCAGGAAGGAGACAGAATGGCTTAACCAACTGTCTGCTTGCCGTCTCGCGTTACAGAATACACAAAATATGCAACATGTAATAATCCCTTCTTACAAACAACATAAAATAGAGACTGTGTCTGTCCCCCGGATTAGCAAACATAAGATATTGCGTAAACCTCTTGAAAGTAATTTAATAAACGTTAAACAAATTAAACATGAACAAAATACAGATAATCAACTGTTACGACTCGGATTGCTTAATATTCGATCTCTCTCAAAATAAAGCGCTTTTTGTTAACGATATGATAACCGATCATAAAATAGACATGCTTTGTTTGACAGAAACATGGCTAAAGCCAGATGATTATATTACTCTAAATGAATCCGTTCCTCAAGATTATTACTATAAACACGAGCCTCGCCTAAAAGGTAGAGGGGGAGGTGTCGCTGCACTTTACAATAATTATTTTATCATCTCTCAGAAGTCATGGTACTTCACGTATCGACACCTAATACCAAGGACAAAACATTTTTAAATTTTATTCTAGCTATTGTATATAGGCCTCCAGGGCACCACACAGATTTTATTAAAGATTTTGGTGGGTTCTTATCAGAACTAGTACTGGCCGCAGATAGAGTCCTTGTCGTCGGTGACTTTAATATCCATGTAGACAATGATACAGATGCCTTGGGCATGGCTTTCAAAGACACTCTTAACTCCATGGGCGTTAGTCAACATGTGTCAGGACCCACTCACCTTCGTAATCATACTTTAGATTTAATACTTTCTTATGGTATAAATGTGGACGATGTTAAAATCGTTCAGCAGAGTGAAGACATTTCGGATCATTGTCTGATATTATGTTTGCTTCAATGGCCTACGGCTGCAATTCAAACTCCTTGTTACAAATATGGTAGAACGATTACTTCAACTACCAAAGATGCGTTTCTCGATAATCTGCCTGAATTGTCTAAAATATCTAGCATGTGTAAAAACGTTGACGATTTTGATACTACTATTGAAAATTTTAACTCTACCTTCTCGGAAATAATAGACATAGTTGCTCCTCTGCGTTTAAAGAAAATTAAAAATAGCAGCCCATCACCGTGGTATAATGAACACACTCAGACTCTAGAAAGCGTCCCGGAAAATGAAGCGCAACTTTAAGAAAACTAATTTAAAGGTCTTTCGTATAGCATGGAAGGATAGTACTCGAAAATACAGGAATGCCATGAAAACGTCTAGATCCGCCTACTTTTCATCACTAATAGAGGAAAACCATCACAACCCTAGGTTTTTATTTAACACCGTGGCTAAATTAACAAAAAATAAGTCGTCAGCGACGTCAGATTCTGATTATCAGCATAACAGTGATGAATTTATGAACTACTTCACTAGTAAAATCCAAGATATAAGAGAAAAAATTATAACAATGCAACCTGTAGTGAAACCCGTTGAACAAACTAACTACAGCACCCCTAAGGAGAAATTGCAATTATTTTCTACAGTAGATCACGATGAACTGTCTAAAATCATTAGATCATCTAAATCAACAACATGCATGCTAGACCCTATACCTACAAAACTACTTAAAGACATGCTCCCAGAAATTATAGATCCTCTTCTTAGTATTATAAACTCATCTCTGACATTAGGACATGTGCCTAAAGCATTTAAGGTGGCTGTTATAAGGCCTCTTTTAAAAAAAAAAACTCGACCCTAAAGAAATGAAAGCTCTCGCGCAAGTTCTATCAGGAAGACTCCCCGCATCATAATTAATTACCGGTTAGCCTATCATCCCTCAGCACGTAGTATATAAGGATGGTACTTACCCTCTCTTTCGTTCGCAGAAACTATCGCATGTGTGACATAGTGTTCGTCGTAAGTTAAGCAAACCAATCATGTTGAAAAACCTCTAGTCGATTGCGACTTCACAGATTATGACGACGATCCACCTCCTACTTTCCCCTCAAACGTGCGACTAGTTCGCACATCCAGAACGGGAATTCCCGTGGGCTCAACGGCCAACGGAAAAATCACGAACACTTTAGAGCCGCAAGGTATTCCAGTGGATAAAAATATCATGCCGTTGGCTTCTAACATCTGGGCAAATCCTGCTGTCCATGGACGTTCCGGAATCTTCACGACTATAGTTCTCATAAACAGGTTCTGCAAATAGTCCAAGGACTGTCCGGAAACGCTAAATCTAGGAAACATGCTAGGGGTCTTTGAGAGATTTATCGGGAACCCCGCTTCCAGTTCTGCAACAGGTAGGCCTACAACAATTGCTTTATCCCCGGATTTTCCCAACCTACTCGAGTTGATAAATCCCTCGACATCCTCGTCTACATCCTCAAACGTCTAAGCGACGGCTCCACCGATGGTGCAGACTTCAACTTTCGTCGAGCAGCTCTGAGCGCTACTCAGTGTAATTTGTCGACGGCAGCGGCTGCCCAATACTTCGGCGGACGATTCGGCCACCGGCTGCGGCTTCAGTTCGCACCAAATATGCTCTAACATCATTAAAGGTAAGGACGCTAATTTAGCTTCCTACTGACGCCTTTACCTGCGTCTGAACGGCAAATGGTGGACTGTGGTGACGTGGCGGTTTTCCTCAGAACTTCAGATTCGAGGCTACAACCCAATCTATCATTTTCTGAGTTTGTAAACGCTTTTGGAGTTACAGAGACATACTCTGCCACAACTTCCCTGGGCGCCGTGAAGAATTGGACACTTATCTTGCAGCGATGGCGGACTTTTATCAGAGATACGGATGCTCCATTTTCTATGAATATCATCAGTGCCCTACCTTATAAGCGATATAGCCAGTTGCACGGGGCCTCCTTGGCCACTAGAGAGCCTCTGCCGTGCGTGAAAATTGAATTTACATGCTATTTATGTCAGTGTCATTCATCATGTGCGTTAACTTTAAACTGTGCTAAGATTAAAAAATGGAAATTCGGCACTATCAGTCTGGTGCAGAGAAGAGAAAGAAGAGGAAAGAAGATGAGAAAAGAAAGGATCAAGAATAGGGTAAGTGTGCATTCCCTGGATTCGAACCCACGATGTTAGCGTTGCTGGAGCGACGCTCTGACCACTGAGCTACAGGAAAATGTGACGGTTTGTAAAATTCATTTCAAGTTATTTATATAGCGCTTTTCACAATGTGTATTGTTTCAAAGCAGCTTTACAGGGGAAAACGTGAAAAACAGGAAAGGTAAAACACGGCACAGTGCATGGTATTTATACAACGAGTATATCATTCCAATAAATAATATCTAATTTCTAAATATATAAATAAATGTAGTGTGTTGTTTGCATTAGATCATGGGGGAACTCATTTTGTAATCAGTTTAGAGCCCCAAAATGCTAGGGACGGCCCTGAATATCATAGATCAAGTTCCACTAAATCTGCTTCGTCTCATTGCTCAACTCATGGCTGGCTGGTCCATCATCGACACCGAGTACTGGTGCGTTACTTCGGCGGTCAGGAAACTTGGACCTGTGTAGTATGCAGCTCTCACCGATACTCTGCCTCGCTCTGCCCGGAAACTCTCGCGAGTCAAGGTTCTGTTGCTGTCCATGGTGATGACCCCGTAAGCTCAGCCTACGACAATAGCGGGCGGTCAAATCATAACCTTGACAACTCTCGGATTTGTAACAATTCAATGAGTCCGTATGCACGTATTTTAATGTATATTTTCGCACATTCGTAGTTCTACAAAGAGCCCCATCCGAAATACGTCTGCCTCATACGGCTTCTACTGAAAGGTCATTCTAAAGATTCGCAAATCATGGATTAACGCCTTCCTATCGTTTTTCCCATTCTAAAGGAACTGGTTTACTCGCTGCGCAAGGGCTTAATGCGTCAGGGGAATTTACTAAACGACTCCCGAAGTTTGAACCATTTCACTTAACCTTTCCAGATGTTACCTTCTCACCGAATCACCTTACTATTTTCCTTAAACATTCGAAGACCGAAACACTACGCACAGGCTTAACAATACTATTTCACGTTCTAATGGAGATATTTGCCCCTTCACTTCCATGGTAAGATACCTCCAAACCCGCCCTGGTCATACAAATTATCCCCCCTATTCATGTTATCAAATGGCTTCCCCACAACAAAAGAAGTGGTTCAGGACTCATCTTGCAGCAGCTCGGGAGAGTGGTGGCAAGTCTTCCCAACTTTACACCAGGCAATCATTTCGGATCGGCGCTGCTACTTCAGCAGCCGCCCGTGGGATTCCGACTTCTTCTATCAAGGTCCTGGGCAGATGGTCATCTATGGCATTCGAATCCTATATACGACTAGATTCTATAACCATCCTGGTTGCTCAGCAGGCGAACTTAAGGTACTACTTTGCAATTACTGGTGGTGGTGGTATAAGTATAGGTTACTTATTGCACGGCTTGGGCAAGCCTCATATCAGCCTCTGTAAGATTTGAGTTATTTCTCCGGCTCATGCAAGCCATTCAGCCTGTGCAGGCTCCCGGAAATCAGTGGCTCGTGTAAGCCCATTCAGCCCATGCAGGCTCTGTTGTTTTATGGTTGTTGTTTATTTTATGATTTCCTTTTGTGCTTTTGCAGCCCATCCAGCCTGTGCAGGCTCCTGGAAATTACGTTGGGGGAAACCATTGGCTCATGCAAATCCTTCAGCCGTGCAGGCTTCCGGAAATCAGTTGGGGAAAATGTTTGGCTTGTGCAAGCCTATTCAGCCTGTGCAGGCTCTGGAAATATGTTGGGGAAAATTTTGGCTTGTGCAAGCCTATTCAGCCCGAGCAGGCATCAGAAATACGTTGGGGAAAATTTGGCTGGTGCAAGCCCATTCCTGTGCAGGCTCTGGAAATATGTTGGGGAAAATTTTGGCTGGTGCAAGCCCATTCAGCCCGAGCAGGCATCGGAAAATACGTTGGGGAAAATTTTGGCTGGTGCAAGCCCATTCAGCCCGAGCAGGCATCGGAAATACGTTGGGGAAAATTTTGGCTGGTGCAAGCCCATTCAGCCCGAGCAGGCATCGGAAACACGTTGGGGAAAATTTTGGCTGGTGCAAGCACATTCAGCCCGAGCAGGCATCGGAAATACGTTGGGGAAAATTTTGGCTGGTGCAAGCACATTCAGCCCAAGCAGGCATCGGAAATACGTTGGGGGAAATTTTGGCTGGTGCAAGCCCATTCAGCCCGAGCAGGCATCGGAAATAAGTTGGGGAAAAATTTGGCTGGTGCAAGCCCATTCAGCCCGAGCAGGCATCGGAAATACGTTGGGGAAAATTTTGGCTGGTGCAAGCCCATTCAGCCCGAGCAGGCATTGGAAATAAGTTGGGGAAAATTTTGGCTGGTGCAAGCACATCCAGCCCAAGCAGGCATCGGAAATAAGTTGGGGAAAATTTTGGCTGGTGCAAGCCCATTCACGAAAATTTTGGCTGGTGCAAGCCCATTCAGCCCGAGCAGGCATTGGAAATAAGTTGGGGAAAATTTTGGCTGGTGCAAGCACATCCAGCCCGAGCAGGCATCGCAAATACGTTGGGGAAAATTTTGGCTGGTGCAAGCACATTCAGCCCGAGCAGGCATCGGAAATACGTTGGGGAAAATGTTCGGCTTGTTCAAGCCCATTCAGCCTGTGCAGGCTCTGGAAATACGTTGGGGAAAATGTTTGGCTTGTTCAAGCCCATTCAGCCTGTGCAGGCTCTGGAAATATGTTGGGGAAAATTTTGGCTTGTGCAAGCCCATTCAGCCTGTGCAGGCTTCCGGAGAATTTGAAGGCTTTTAGAAGCCCAATTAGCCGGTGCCCACCATCAATAGAAGGCAGGCATAATGTTACTTCATGTTTCAACCATGGCTAACCGACACTTACTTTCACCTATAGGAACGGCAAGGAGACAAATCATCCGGTGGGTTGATTTTGTTTACTTTCTCTTTTGGGGTAGGCTCCGCCCCTGCCTTATCTCCAGGCAGGAACATCGGAACCATATTCCATGATTCATTCATCGGACGGGGCCTATGCCCAAAGATCTTTAATATTATGTTTAATAAATCTTATCTATCGTTCTATGTTTCCTGAGTCTTTCTGGTAGAACTAGGGAATTACAGGCCTATATCTAATTCACCATTTATATCTAAAGTTCTGGAAAAAGTAGTTTCAACTCAATTATGCTCCTTCCTCCAAAGGAATGACATTAATGATGAATTCCAGTCTGGATTTCGAGCATGTCACAGTACAGAGACTGCTTTGATCAGAGTTACAAATGATCTGCTTTTAGCGTTTGACCGTGGCTGTATTTCGTTATTGGTGCTGCTAGACCCCAGTGCTGCATTTGACACCATTGACCACAGCATACTTCTACATAGACTCGAAAATTACGTCGGCATTAACGGAATAGCATTGAAATGGTTGAAGTCTTATTTATCTGACCGTTTTCAATTTGTAGCAATAAACAATGAGGTGTCCCGCAAATCACAAGTCCAGTACGGTGTACCACAGGGCTCAGTTTTGGGGCCTCTGCTCTTCGCATTATACATGCTACCTCTAGGAGATATAATAAAGCGACACGGAATTAGCTTTCACTGTTATGCTGATGATACTCAACTTTATATTTCCTCGAAGCCTCATGAAACCCAGCAGTTTCATCGAATAAAGGATTGCATAGTTGACTTAAAAATGTGGATGAGTAACAATTTTTTACTACTAAACTCGGACAAAACAGAAGTGTTACTTACTGGACCGAAAACCGCTATACGTAACAACCAAGAATACTGCTTAACGATTGACGGATGCTCCATAAAATCCTCGTCATCAGCTAAGAATCTTGGCGTTGTATTCGATAGTACTCTGTCATTTGAAAGCCATGTCGCCAACACCTGTAAAATTGCATTTTTCCATCTTAAGAATATATCTAAACTACGTCATATGCTGTCACTGTCAGATGCAGAGAAATTAATTCATGACATCAAGACTAGATTATTGTAATGCACTGTCAGAAACTGCAAGGGAGAACCCAATTGCAGGCAGGACTCAGGGATGACGGGGTTAACAGATAATTTATTTTACAAAAACAAGACAAAAAGGCAAAACAAAAACCCACGAGGGGGAAAACAAGACAGGTTAATATATATAATTAAAGACAAGGACACTGACTTAAACTAAGAACACAAACACTTGAAACAAAACTAAACTAACACTTACTAGAACTCGGGATAACAGGAACAAGGAAACAAGCAAACAGCAACAGGAGATACAAGATGAAGCGCTACAGCAAGACAAGGGACTTCATACAGTTTACAGCAAACAACTTTCAAGGTAACACTTACAGTGAACAGAACAGCTACAATGCACGAGCAACAAGACAAAGAAACAAGAGGACTCTTTATGGGGAACAAACTCAGGATAATTAATAGGGACCAGGTGACACAGATCAAACACTAAGGGGAGGTTAACGAGACTGAAAGAGCGGGAACACAGACGAGACTCGAGGAGAGTATGGAAAGCCACAAGTGTCAAACACATCTCTCCCCACATGAAACAGAGGATCCTGTATGATTCCACCTCTAGTTTAAGAAATACCTGACAAGATGAGGTGGAATCATGACATGCACTTCTAGGTGGATGCCCTGCAGGCCTATTACAAAAACTGCAACTTGTTCAAAACGCGGCAGCTCGAGTTCTTACACGTACAAAAAAGTATGAGCATATAACCCCGGTTCTGTCAACCTTGCACTGGTTACCTATAAAGCATCGCATTAACTTTAATATCTTGCTTATTACCTATAAAGCCCTACATGGTCTAGCGCCGCAGTATTTGAATGAACTTCTATTGTATTACAGACCTCAACGTACATTACGCTCTCAGGCGTCCTGTCAGTTGGTAATACCTAGAATTTCAAAATCAAGTGCAGGTGGTAGATCCTTTTCTTATCTAGTGCCTAAACTTTGGAATATTCTTCCCTGCACGGTCCGGGAGGCAGACACACTCTGTCAGTTTAAATCTAGACTAAAGACTCATCTTTTTAATCTTGCATACACTACACCTCCATAATATTAATCCTCAGAGGATTTAGGCTGCATCATTTAGATCAACCGGAACCAGGAACACATCCAACAACAAATGATGTACTTGTTGCATCAAAGAGTGCAGAACAGTACTCTACTCTCAGCCAGTCTTGTCTCTTTGTTCCAAGGTTACCGCAGGATATAGTTCATGCCCAGACCTGATGGCAGAGCTGAGAATGGGAAGCGGTGACCTGACAAGAGCTAAGAGGATAGAGCTGGATAAAGGACGCGACAACTTTGATTTTCCTACAACATTTCAAATGTTTAGATTAGATTCAGATTAGATTCAACTTTATTGTCATTACACATATACAAGTACAGTATATGTGGATGGGGTCGTGTGTGCCTCCTTTCGCCTTCCTGAAGTCCACGATGATCTCCTTTGTCTTGGAGGTGTTAAGGAGCAGGTTGTTCTTTGAGCACCATGTGGCCAGGTGCCGTACCTCCTCCCTGTAAGCAGTCTCATCGTTGTTGCTGATGAGACCAATCACTGTTGTTTTGTCTGCAAACTTGATGAAGGAGTTCGATCCATTCACAGGCCTGCAGTCGAGTGTGAAAAGGGAGTAGAGAAAGGGGCTCAGCACGCAGCCCTGTGGTACACCAGTGTTGAGGGTGATTGTGGTGGAGCAGATGTTGCCTAACCTAACAAGCTGAGGCCTGTTCGTCAAGAAATCCATAATCGAGTTGCAGGTTGAGTTGTTAATGCCTAGGTTTCCAAGCTTGATGATTAGCTTGGAAGGGATGACAGTATTGAATGCAGAGCTGAAGTCTACAAACAGCATGCGTGCATAAGTGTCCTTATTGTCCAGATGTGTGAGCACAGAGTGCAGCGCCATGGACACTGCATCATCTGTGCTCCTATTGCTACGGTAGGCAAATGTGTATGGGTCCAGTGTGGAAGGTAAAGAGTCTTTTAGGTGTGACAGGACCAGCCGCTCGAAGCACTTCATAACAATGGGTGTGAGTGCCACAGGGCGGTAGTCATTCAGGCATGTCGGGCTGGAATTTTTTGGAATGGGCACAATGGAGGTGGATTTAAAACATGCTGGAACCACTGCTTGGGCGAGGGACAGGTTGAAGATGTCCGTGAAGACCCCAGCGAGCTGCTCCGCACATGCCCTGAGTACACGACCAGGGATCCCATCAGGGCCAGCAGCTTTGCGCGCGTTTATCCGGCTTAGTGCAGTGAAAACATCTTTGGAATTTAGTGTGATGATTGGGTGATCAGTAGAAGGTGTAAGCCTGGTGGCGGGTTCCTTATTGTCTCTCTCAAAGCGTGCATAAAAGTCATTAAGCTCGCTCAGGAAGGCGGTATCTGTGGCTATGGGGGTGGAGTGGTTGGTTTTGTAGTCGATAATGGCCTGGATGCCCTGCGACATGCGCCGAGGGTCAGAATTGGAAATTTTTTATTAGATTGTTAATGATAATCTTAAATCTATCATTTTTTATTTTTATTTAGCCTTGTTGTGCAAGCACTGTTGAGCTTGTGCAGAGGCAGCAGCTTTTGCCAGAGGGGAACTGGAATCCCCTGGTTGGGCCTGGGTTCTCCTGAGGGTTTTTTTCTCGATGGGAGTTTTGGGTTCCTCACCACCGTTTGCATATTGTTTTGCACTATCTGCCTGGCCGGGGAGGGCTGCTTTAGAATTCAGAAATTAGACATAATTAATATTGCATATAAGAATTTATAGTCCGTTTAATATTTGACCTGTGGTTCTTTCTCCTTTATCGCCAATGTGTGCTTTCACTGTGTGTGTGTGTGCGTCTATGTCAATGTGTGTGTGTATGTATGTTTGCATATTGTGTGTGTGGAGCATTTGTATGTCTGTCTTTGTTGTTTTCACCTTTTTCTTGTTTTTACAGTTATATGCCTTTAGTTTTTTTTTTACTTGTATTCAATGTGTCACATTGTACAGCTGCTTTGTAACAATGAAAATTGTAAAAAGCGCTATATAAATAAAGTTGAGTTGAATTGTGCTCTCAAACTAGCTAACGGTTGCTAGAATGCTAAATTTATAATTCTGTGCAATCTGAAAGCATACAGCATTACATTTTTCGTTGACAGTCATGACATATTTCTCGAATACAAACTCTATAGTTTTGCCTGTAACTAGCTATAAAAGCTAACATAAAGTACGATTGTAGAATGTAACGTTAAAGTAACAATTTTGAAATTGTGTAACGTAATACCACACACATAAATCAGGTGAAGCCCAAACGACATTTAAAGATATGTTTGTATTAATTGTTTAAAGATTGATTTACAATCTTTGCTTTTATTTTGGAGGCCAGGGAGACCAAACTGGTGCAAGAGTTAGACAATAGAAGAGTTAGATAATGAAGAAAAGAGTGAACCATTTCTTACAACTTAAACACTTTGCCCAGTCATAAGTACACCAGAAAATATTCTCTTTCTATAGTCTTACAAAAATGATGAATATGTTTTACAGTCAATGCGTTATTTAACATGATTATTTATCCCAAAAGAAAAATAATTATTTATTCACCTTCATGTTGTTTGATTTATGTTGTATACTTAAATTTGATTGGAAAGTTAATAACTCATTAATAACAATAACTAATTTAATTTATACAATGTATTCTGCCTTTACTAGTGCGGGTGAACTAGATTTACAGATAGCTAACATTCTTCAATAAAGAAACCAGGAAACATCTTGTTCGTTTGGTGTGTTTTACTAAAGGACTGTAAAACTGTAACATACAGAAACAAAGAGAATGCATATTAAAATCTCAATAGAGTTTATAGACAATGCAACTATAACATAAGTAGCTTAGAATTAACTAAACCCTCAAAAAACGATCTCGTAAGCGAGCGGTTAGCACTATGCTAAAATACATGGAAAATGTCATAGGGTTGCTAACAGTGCTAGCGCCACATTTTCCCCTACAAATAACGAATAGAAAACATGCTAAAATAACTAAATTTGGAATCAACAGGAAGTTAAGATTACTATCAAACAAATACTCACAGACAGATATTTTTTAGGGACCAAAATAGATGTTTACAGACTTAACACTCTGTATTGACATGCTGTGGAACCGATAGAACTGCCCTACGGAAACTCTGCAAACACAAATAACTCTTCCCACAAGGGGGCAGCACACAATGTATCGTTCAATGAAAATTGTATTGTGTTTGTGATAAAAAAAATTGTATTCTGGACGATCTACTTAGTGGGCTAAAATCAGTCACACCTTGACTTTCTTCCAAATAACGCACATTTCATTCATAATATTAAAGCACAGGCCTATAATTTGCATGGTTTGTTTTTTTCTGAATTGTGTGTGTGAAATGGCTAATAACAAAAGGTAATTCAAAACGATCATGTGGAGGTGAAGTGGTTTAGTCTTGACTTCTGGTCGTGAGTGACAGTGTTGAGGGGATGGAAAATCTGTTGATTGTCGAGTGCAAGATAAACACAGCGAGAGGAAGAAAGAGAAAGAAGAGGAGAAAAGAGCAAAAGATAAAGGTATGCTACGTTCTCTCTGTATGATTACGATAACGTTATCCATGTCATCAATGAAGGGCTAATGTTAATTGGTGGTAACGTTAACTCCTAGTTTGTTAGCCTTCTTGCTATGATGCTTGCTATGCTTATACAACAATAATTCGGTCTTCACTCAACAAACACGATATCTAATTTCACCATAAGATTGTGATTTGCAACAAAACTGTTACAAGTAAGGTTATTATTGTCCTGTAGCTCAGTGGTATGAGAACTGCGTGAACAACGTAAGGTTGCGGGTTCGATCCCAGGGTATTGCAAATACTTTTGTAAAATGTATAGGATAAAGTAATGTAAGTCGCTTTGGATAAAAGGGTCTGCCAAATGCGTAAAAAAATAAATGTAAATTGATTTCCATCATTGGGGTTAATTTTGGGCCCTGTAATTAGCCCACAAAATTAACATATGTCTAGGAAGTATCAAAGACGAACATTTGCTATAAATCTGTTGCATGACAAAGAATATAATTCGAGGCAGTAACCAAGGAGCTAATTGTTCCTCCCTTAGATTAGATTAATATAGCGTCGAATGAGTCATGACAGACATTTGTCATGTAAGGGCATGTTCTCATGATATGACATGGTCAGAACCCAATTGCAGGCAGACACAGATGGTAGAGGTAACAAGGATGTTTATTAGACAACAAACATAAAACAAAAACCCACGATGGGGTAAAACAGGACAAGATAACAATAACAATGAAAGGTACACCGGAACTAGACTAACTACACTTAAACTAACAAAGACTTAAATACAATACTTGACAGGACAACAATGAACTAACACACAACTACACTTACTTAGACACGGGGTAACAGGAACATTCAGGAACATTCTCGGAACATTCTCGGAACATTCTCGGAACAGCAACATCTAATACAGGTACAAGAACAGGAACATGTACAATGCACGAGCACAGGACAATGAAACATGAGGACTCTTTAAAGGGAACAAACACAGGATAATTGACAAGAAACAGGTGCTGGGGATTAAGCACTCAGGGAAAGCTGACGAGGAGTGAGAGGGGCGGGGCCAAAGACGAGACACGAGAAAGAACTCTTGTTCTTTTCCACATAAACTCTTGGTCTTTTCCACATAAAACCATCAGGCAATGCCATGGCTCCACTAGGGACAGGAATAAAATATGACATGATAGTGGAACCATGACACATGTTTATTTAAATTTGCAATTCATAAGAGTTATACTGTAGCCTACTGTCTTTTGATGTCTTGTCTCTTTGATGTATATTATTCTTAATATTTTATATTATTGTTGTTCTCCGCTCATGTTACATCATGATTGTACATATGTTGCCACATTTATGTATATAGAGTATATTTAAGTTCTGATAACTTATAATGTTTTGTGCAGAATTGTGTTTTTAAAATGTTCTGTTGAAGGATTTGTGCAATTGAGAAATATAAGGTTCCCTTTCTGTCGGTCTCTCGACGTTGTGTCGAGAACGACAGATGGGGTTCGCCCTTGAGAACCAATCAACTCTGACTACTATAGAGAATGCCAATGAAATTTGGCGAATGAAATTTGCATGCCGGGCTCCGCCCCCGGATATCCGGTATAAAAGGAAGCCGGCGTGCAGCATTCATTTACCTTTTGTTCTTCAGAGCCTTCGCTCATTACTATGAACAGAACGAATTCAATGAATTCTTCTTCTTCTGCTGGATCTACGACGTTGAGCAGCGGATCGTCCCTGCCTGCAGCGACCTTCCCCTGGGCGTCTCGGCGGTTCCGGAGGTGTTAGAGATTTTTTCTAAAAAGGTCCTTTTCAGGACTGACTGAGCATTCTCCAGCGCGGCATGTCCCGCTGTTCTCTTGGGTGCGGCACCCTCATCGAGGAAGGGGACGGACATGATCGCTGCGTTAGGTGTCTGGGCGTCCAGCACACTGAAGCAGCGTTCGTTGACACATCTTGCCTGCACTGCGGGCAGATTGTCATTCAGAAGTTGCGGTCACGGGTCACTGTCTTCCTACACGGGCTGTGACAATTGGTGGCTATGGCCCCAAAGTCCGCGACATCGGGGCTACGGCCTCGAAGTCCGCCTGTATTAGCAGCGTAAGTGATATGGGGAACTCTGCGAACGTAAATCCGCCAGCCAAGTGCTCACAGGCCGTTAGCACCCCGATTCGCTATTCTGAACGTTCCCCAACCGGCGGTGGCATACCGCCCGGATCCTCAGCCACGCACTCGGAAACGATGTGTGACGTAGATGAGATGTCGCTCGCAGCATCGGAGGGAGACTGGCATCCGAATCTGACGAATCCGAGCTCCACCCCCAGCGGTCGAGTTCAGGAGGAAGCAGAAGTGATGTCATCCGTGCTAACCCGGGAATACGTGGTTCCTGAGGTCGCCAGAGACTCTCCCAAGTTTCAGGGCATCATCTCTCCCTCTGTCAGAGGCAGGGACGCCTCCGTACTTCGGGTAGAGGTCACCACCCTTCTGGTAAATCAGGCATCGAGTTCGTCCCTCAAAACCAAGATGTTCAGTGGGTCAAGACCCGCACTTCATCGTTCCCAAGAAAGACGGCGGGTTGCCCCCAAAGGTCTGCGTACCCTGAACAGAGCACCTTCACAAGCTGCCGTTCAGGGTGCTCACGCAGAGGCGCGTCCTGACATCTATCAGGTGTCAGGATTGCTTCGTGGCAATCGACCTGAAGGACGCTTACTTTCATGTCTCGATCCTTCTCAACAGCGGCCGTTCCCACGGTTTGCCTGCGAGAAGCGGGCATATCAGTACTTTCTGCCTGAGGGGAAGAAGGCGAGCGGGTACTAAACTACCTCAGCGACTGGCCTACCTTGGCACACTCGCGAGATCTGTAATGTACACAAAGGGACCTGGTGCTTCGTCACCTAGATCGATTGGGACTCCAGGTCAACCAAGAGAGGGGCAAGCTCTCCCCAGTGCGGAGCATCCTCTCAGGGGGCTTGACAGGGGAAGTCCTTGGGGGAACTGTCTTAGTCCCCTGCAGGACTGTTGGTCTGGACCCCGGCTGGAGTGCCGGGCTGGACATCGGCTGGAAGGCCGGCTGGAATGCCGGACAGGACACAGGCTGGAAGGCCGGCTGGAAGGCCGGACGGGACACAGGCTGGAAGGCCGGCTGGAAGGCCGGACGGGACACAGGCTGGAAGGCCGGCTGGACGGGACACACGCTGGAAGGCCGGCTGGACGGGACACAGGCTGGAAGGCCGGCTGGACGGTCGGAAGGGACACAGGCTGGAAGGCCGGCTGGAAGGCCGGACGGGACACAGGCTGGAAGGCCGGCTGGAAGGCCGGACGGGACACAGGCTGGAAGGCCGGCTGGAAGGCCGGACGAGACACAGGCTGGAAGGCCGGCTGGAATGCCGGGCGGGACACAGGCTGGATGGCCGGACGGGACACAGGCTGGAAGGACCGGGCTTAGGACCGGGCTTGGTTCTGGCTCCTGGACCGGGCTTGATTCCGGCTCCTGGGAGGAATCTGCGGCCGGGCTGGCCGCTTGGACCGTCACCTCCCCACGGCGCCCCCCCAAAAAATATTTGGGTCTTGATACCACTGGACTCGGGACCACCGGACTCGGGACCACCGGACTCGGGACCTCCGGACTCGGGACCTCCGGAATCTCCTGGGGTCGAGCCGCCTTCCGGAGTTTCCTTCTCCCCCGTCTGCGAATGGAACTGGCAGACGGTAGAGTGGCTGCAGGGGGTGCTGCGGATGAGGGTGCCGAGCTCCCCAAGGTAAGGGCGGCCAGGACGCGGCCCTCCGGGACGGTAGCCACGGGGGTGGACACCCAGTCTGGCACTAACGGCCAGGGATCATCCCGGTTGACCACGTACCTGATCATGTCGCCCATCCACAGGGAGCTCAACATCCTCATCTCCGAACGCTTGAGAGGCTCGGTGAGGCAGGAGTTAAAAATAACCTTGAGCTCCGCCTCATCGAACTCAGGCTCCCTAGCTGCAGCAAAGAATTCCCGGGCGAAGTTTCTGATCCCACGATCCCCTTGTTTTAAACCCAACAGAAGTCGGGTCTGGTGGGACCGCAAGGAATCGTCCGCGGTTGCCTGCTGGGTTCTGTCTGGCGCGTTCATTCTGTCCAGAGACTCTTTGGACGAACCCAATTGCAAGGCAGACAGGTAGGACGACAGGAGGTGAAGGGGTTAACAGATTTATTATACAATAAACAAGACAAAAGGACAAAACAAAACCCACGAGGGGGAAAACAATACAGGATAAAATAATAAAGTTAACAAAGACACTGACTGACTAAACTAGAAAACAAACACTTGAAACAAACACTAAACTACACTTACTAAGACACGGGGCAAAAGGAACAAGGCACAGCAAACAATGAACAACAGGAACAAGGCAAGACTACTACATCAACAAGGTATACATCTACAACGACCAGGCAACACATACAATGAACGCGCACAAGACAATGAAACATGAGGACTCTTTATAGGGAGGGTAATTAACACAAACTAAGAAACAGGAGGGTAGGAACGATGACGCGACTCGGGGATAGTATGGAAGGCCACAAGGGTCAAAAACATCTCTCCCCACATGAAACAAAGGATTCTGTATGATTCCACCTCTAAACCAAGAAATACCTGACTAGGAGAGGTGAAACCATGACACACGAAGATTTGTTCATTCTATGCTGTGAGAACGTCGACATGTTTCCGTCAGAATCGCTTATACCTCCTCCTTTATCCAGCAAGAAAAACACCCATAAGAGAAAAAACTCTGAACCCGCACCCACTCCGGCTGAGGCTTACGTTACACCTAAGCGGGAAGCTGGTCCCGCCGATTTAGCCCGAACAATCCACTCGACGATCCAAAGCAACGACCCAGAGTTGTCAGCATTGTCAAGTATCCAGTCTTCACTCTCCGACATGAACTCCAGGATTCAGGCTCTAGAATCAGGTTCAAAAACCCGCGATCTGGCATATCTCCGTTTCCACGGCCCGTCAACATCACAATCCACATCGGCTAGATTGCTGCAGCCCTCGGCTGCTGAGCAGGATGATGACGTCATTCCAACGGCTGTCCCGCGGAGGACCATGGGAAGTGCAGTTCCCGTGTCCACCGGCTCTCCATTCTTTTCGCCGGCTGCTGTAATCTCTCATCAGCTGAGAAGCCAAATCCTAGCAGGTAACGATGTCAACCTTATTAAAATATTACTGGGCTCAGAATCATGCGACAGACGTGTTGTAGATTGCGGAGATGTGTCAGTTACGCTTAAAGATAGCGACCCCCGACTTTCAAAGACACTAACTCTAGCTGAATTTAACATGGCGTTCGGAGCATACAGAGATGTCATATTCGAAGTTTATCCTGCTCGTAGGGCAGAGTTGGACACGTATTTTGCCATTATATCCGACCTTGCTCTGACCTATGGTGGAACTCTCTTCTATGAGTATCATAAATCCTTATCCGCCATGTACATTCAGCGATTCAATCAAAGACTGGACTGGTCGTAGTCGTTTGGCCCTTATCAGCAGACATTTCACTGGTCACCAAGCTCTTTCCTGCTCTATTTGTGGCTCTCACTCTCACACATTCAATCTGTGACCAAAAACTGTGTCCCTGCAACCGCCTGGCCAAAGTCCCCAGCCTGGGGATTCTAAGGTGATGCCATTTGCAACTCCATTGTGCTACAATTTTAACGAAAATGTTTGCAAATTCTATAGTAAATATATTCATGCTTGTAGTTATTGCGGGGATGGTCATCCAAAATCATTTTGCCCAAGACGAACTCGCTTTCTGAGGAAAGAGAAAAAGAAATAAAACCTTCAACTCCAATCAACGTCCCCAAGCTGGGAAGAGCATTGAGAAATCATCCCAATCGCTGTTTCGTCAATTATTTATTAACTGGTCTCGTCCACGTTTTTTTTGCAGGATTATGTCTGTTACTCAAGTCCTCTTTTGTCTGCAATAACTTGCTTTCTGTTTCTAAAGAACCCGAAGTAGTAGATTTATTGCTAGAGAAGGAGGTTAAGAAAGGTTTTATGATCGGGCCGTTTGATACATCCCCCTTCACAACCCTTAGAATTAATCCCATAGGAATCGCTACCCGTAAATATTCTGGAAAAAAGCGATTAATCATTGATCTCTCCGCCCCGCACAATGACAAAACTCCAAGTATTAACAGTCTTATTCCTCCCGCTCCTTTTTCTCTGTTTTATGCCTCTGTTGACGACGCAATTAAATTCATTAAGCATGCAGGGAGAGGTGTTTTGCTAGCCAAGGCGGATATATCACACGCCTTTAAAATCATGCCTTTACATCCATCTCAATGGCATTTATTTGGTGTCAAATGGAGAAATAAATTGTTTTTTTCGGTTAGGCTTAACTTCAGATGTTGCAGCAGTGTAAAAATATTTAATTCACTGTCAGAAGCGTTGTGTTGGATTCTTCTTAACAACTGCAAATTGCTTTTCGTGCTTCACTTTTTAGACGATTTCATGCTAGTAGATTATCCACAACCACACTCCAAGCCAGATCGCTGTATCTCGGCACTTAAACGCACATTTTACGACCTAGGGATTCCCCTCTCTGAAGAAAAAACGGTAGGTCCCCTCAAAGTCATCCACTTTCTTGGCATCACTTTGGATTCCAATCTCATGCAAGCCTCTCTTCCCATCGAAAAATTAAATCGCATCAGAGAAGTCAGGAGAAATGCTCGCGTGTCAACGTCTCTTTCTGTCACGGAATGTGTGGTGATAGAACCCAAATGCAAGCAGACGGTGGTGAGGTAAAACAAAAATACTTTTATATTAAATGGACACCAAAACACAAAACAAAAACCCACAATGGGGTAAAATAGAGGGGATAAACAAAGACAGCCAAACAGGAACGTAAAACTCACGGAGGGAAAACCAACTGCAACAAAATCAACAAGGATCACAAAACAGGAACAGGACGCTGGAATTGAACGCTGGGACACAGCGTATGGATAATTCCTTGGTACAAGATTTCAGACAAGCAAGCAGATAACAAAGTTACAAGTAAACAAACGAGCACAAGACAGAGAATACCAGGGCTTTAAATAGGGAGACAAACAAAGGATAATTACAATAGGCAGGTGTGGGTAATAAAACACTCACGGGAAGCTAACGAGGAGACGAGAGGGACGGGGCCATAGACGAGACACGAGAAGGCGCATGACAGCCAATATCTAAGCCATGCCATGTCCTTCTCACACAAAACCCTAGACTTAGCCATGACTCCGCTGCAAGAATAAGAATAAACATGACATGATAGCGGAATCATGACACTTTCAAAAAGAGATTTGCTTTCGTTGTTAGGTCACCTCAATTTTGCCATGCACATTATTCCACAGGGCAGGTCCTTCATAGCAAGGCTTCTTGACCTCTCCAAGTCTGTCAAGGATCTTGAGGACATTGTTACCTTAGATGCAGGCTGCAGATCAGATCTCAGCTTCTGGTCTTTGCTCATCGACAATTGGAACGGCATCTCCTTTTTCTATAATGACGACCTTGAGTCTTCCGCAGCCCTTAAATTGTACACAGATGCTGCTCCTTCCATCGGTTTCGGGGGGGTCTTTAATGGCCAATGGTTTGCTAGCACCTGGCCAAAAAAACAAATCCTTTTCTTTTGTGACAATGAGTCAACGGTTCATATAATTAACTTAATAATTAAGGGTCGATCCTCAGTGCCATTCATAAATAGGTTCATCAGGCGCCTCACTTGGTCATCAGTCATCGGTAACTTCAAATTTCGGGCAGCTCACATTCCAGGCTTAAATAATCAAGTTGCTGATTCTTTGTCTCGATTTGAATTTCAGAAATTCCATCTTCTATGCCCGGATGCAGCTCCATCCAGCCTGGTCTGCCCCTCTTTCAGTCAAACCGTACTAGATTAGACACGACCCTTCAATCCTATCTGCACTCTGCAGCTCGATATATGCGTAAAGGTCTAGCTAAATCCACATTAAAAATGTACGACTCTGCCTGGTTTCACTTCAGTTCCTAATGTGCCACTTTTTCTGTATCTGTTCTTCCAGTTGATATGTCATGTGTCAGTGCTTTCATTGTTCATTGTTTTGAATCGAGGAAAATGCAGCCTTCTAGCATAAAAAACATGATTGCCGGCATCCAGATCCACCTGCGCTGCCTGGATCCATCCACCAGCAGCCTATTAGGAAATTCATCGATTCGTCTTCTGCTAAATGGTCTCAAAAGAGAAAAACCCCAAGCAAACGATAAGCGTCTCCCTTTTTCACTCTCACTCTTACGCAAGATAATATCACTGCTAAGAGAAGGGTGCTTTGGGCCTTATTCTGATCTATTGCTGGAAACCATTTTGCTCACGGCATTCTATGATTTTCTTAGAAGTGGCGAGTTTACTACTCTAAGAGATTCTTTCAATCCATCACATGACCTAACAGTTCTAGATTTATCAATCTATGCTCACCACTTCACCCTATTTCTTAAACATTCAAAAAACGGATAGAAACCAGGAAGGAACTGTCGTATTCATCTCTGAAAGTAACAATGCATTTTGTACTTTGTCTTCCATGTTGGCCTACCTGAAAAAACGTTTACAAGCTGGTCCAAGGGACCCACTATTTGCCACAGAGGAAGGAAACCCTGCTTCCCGGCGCTGGTTCGCCACCCATCTTCGTCTGCTTTGCCAATATTGCGGGCACAAACTAGGAAACAGGAGGGTAGGAACGATGACGCGACTAGGGGAGAGTATGGAAGGCCACAAGGGTCAAAAACACCTCTCCCCACATGAAACAAAGGATTCTGTATGATTCCACCTCTAAGCCAAGAAATACCTGACTAGGAGAGGTGAAACCATGACAGAACCCCCGCCTTAAGGAGCAGCACCTGATGCTCCTTAAAGGCACGAACAAGACAAGGCAGACTGGGACATTGACAAGAACCAGACAGACAGGGTCAACATGATAAGGGGGATACAAGACATGACAATGAGTGGATTAGGGTCTGACAATAAAAATAACAGACAAGGTAGGGGGGGTGGTGCCAAACAAGAGAACATGGGAAGTCCAGAAGGGGTAGGGCTGGGTGGGGAAGTTCCAGCCCTTGGGGACGCGCCAGAGCGTGGAGCCCCAGGGGGCTTGACAGGGGAAGTCCTTGGGGGAACTGTCTTAGTCCCTGCAGGACTGTTGGTCTGGACCCGGCTGGAGTGCCGGCTTGGAACATCGGCTGGAAGTCCTGCTTGGAATGCAGTACAGGACAACAGGCTGGAAGGCCGGCTGGAAGGCCGACGGGACACAGGCTGGAAGGCCGGCTGGACCGGGACACACGCTGGAAGGCCGCTTGGACGGGACCAGTCTGGAAGGCCGGCTGGACGGTCGGAAGGGACACAGGCTGGAAGGCCGGCTGGAAGGCCGGACGGGACACACGGCTGAAGGCCGGCTGGAGTCCGGCGGACACAGGCGGGAAGCATTCTGAAGGCCGGACGGGACAAGCAGGCTGAAGGCCGGCTGGAAGGCCGGACGGGACACAGGCTGGAAGGCCGGCTGGAATGCCGGGCGGGACACAGGCTGGATGGCCGGACGAGACACAGGCTGGAAAGCCGGCTGGAAGGCCGGACGGGACACAGGCTGGAAGGACCGGGCTTAGGACCGGGCTTGGTTCTGGCTCCTGGACCGGGCTTGATTCCGGCTCCTGGGAGGAATCTGCGGCCGGGCTGGCCGCTTGGACCGTCACCTCCCCACGGCGCCCCCCCCAAAAATATTTGGGTCTTGATACCACTGGACTCGGGACCACCGGACTCGGGACCACCGGACTCGGGACCTCCGGACTCGGGACCTCCGGACTCGGGACCTCCGGAATCTCCTGGGGTCGAGCCGCCTTCCGGAGTTTCTTTCTCCCCCGTCTGCCAATGGAACTGGCAGACGGTAGAGTGGCTGCAGGGGGTGCTGCGGATGAGGGTGCCGAGCTCCCCAAGGTAAGGGCGGCCAGGACGCGGCCCTCCGGGACGGTAGCCACGGGGGTGGACACCCAGTCTGGCACTAACGGCCAGGGATCATCCCGGTTGACCACGTACCTGATCATGTCGCCCATCCACAGGGAGCTCAACATCCTCATCTCCGAACGCTTGAGAGGCTCGGTGAGGCAGGAGTTAAAAATAACCTTGAGCTCCGCCTCATCGAACTCAGGCTCCCTAGCTGCAGCAAAGAATTCCCGGGCGAAGTCTCTGATCCCACGATCCCCCTGTTTTAAACCCAACAGAAGTCGGGTCTGGTGGGACCGCAAGGAATCGTCCGCGGTTGCCTGCTGGGTTCTGTCTGGCGCGTTCATTCTGTCCAGAGACTCTTTGGACGAACCCAATTGCAAGGCAGACAGGTAGGACGACAGGAGGTGAAGGGGTTAACAGATTTATTATACAATAAACAAGACAAAAGGACAAAACAAAACCCACGAGGGGGAAAACAATACAGGATAAAATAATAAAGTTAACAAAGACATTGACTGACTAAACTAGAAAACAAACACTTGAAACAAACACTAAACTACACTTACTAAGACACGGGGCAAAAGGAACAAGGCACAGCAAACAATGAACAACAGGAACAAGGCAAGACTACTACATCAACAAGGTATACATCTACAACGACCAGGCAACACATACAATGAACGCGCACAAGACAATGAAACATGAGGACTCTTTATAGGGAGGGTAATTAACACAAACTAAGAAACAGGAGGGTAGGAACGATGACGCGACTCGGGGGTGGTATGGAAGGCCACAAGGGTCAAAAACATCTCTCCCCACATGAAACAAAGGATTCTGTATGATTCCACCTCTAAACCAAGAAATACCTGACTAGGAGAGGTGAAACCATGACACACGAAGATTTGTTCATTCTATGCTGTGAGAACGTCGACATGTTTCCGTCAGAATCGCTTATACCTCCTCCTTTATCCAGCAAGAAAAACACCCATAAGAGAAAAAACTCTGAACCCGCACCCACTCCGGCTGAGGCTTACGTTACACCTAAGCGGGAAGCTGGTCCCGCCGATTTAGCCCGAACAATCCACTCGACGATCCAAAGCAACGACCCAGAGTTGTCAGCATTGTCAAGTATCCAGTCTTCACTCTCCGACATGAACTCCAGGATTCAGGCTCTAGAATCAGGTTCAAAAACCCGCGATCTGGCATATCTCCGTTTCCACGGCCCGTCAACATCACAATCCACATCGGCTAGATTGCTGCAGCCCTCGGCTGCTGAGCAGGATGATGACGTCATTCCAACGGCTGTCCCGCGGAGGACCATGGGAAGTGCAGTTCCCGTGTCCACCGGCTCTCCATTCTTTTCGCCGGCTGCTGTAATCTCTCATCAGCTGAGAAGCCAAATCCTAGCAGGTAACGATGTCAACCTTATTAAAATATTACTGGGCTCAGAATCATGCGACAGACGTGTTGTAGATTGCGGAGATGTGTCAGTTACGCTTAAAGATAGCGACCCCCGACTTTCAAAGACACTAACTCTAGCTGAATTTAACATGGCGTTCGGAGCATACAGAGATGTCATATTCGAAGTTTATCCTGCTCGTAGGGCAGAGTTGGACACGTATTTTGCCATTATATCCGACCTTGCTCTGACCTATGGTGGAACTCTCTTCTATGAGTATCATAAATCCTTATCCGCCATGTACATTCAGCGATTCAATCAAAGACTGGACTGGTCGTAGTCGTTTGGCCCTTATCAGCAGACATTTCACTGGTCACCAAGCTCTTTCCTGCTCTATTTGTGGCTCTCACTCTCACACATTCAATCTGTGACCAAAAACTGTGTCCCTGCAACCGCCTGGCCAAAGTCCCCAGCCTGGGGATTCTAAGGTGATGCCATTTGCAACTCCATTGTGCTACAATTTTAACGAAAATGTTTGCAAATTCTATAGTAAATATATTCATGCTTGTAGTTATTGCGGGGATGGTCATCCAAAATCATTTTGCCCAAGACGAACTCGCTTTCTGAGGAAAGAGAAAAAGAAATAAAACCTTCAACTCCAATCAACGTCCCCAAGCTGGGAAGAGCATTGAGAAATCATCCCAATCGCTGTTTCGTCAATTATTTATTAACTGGTCTCGTCCACGTTTTTTTTGCAGGATTATGTCTGTTACTCAAGTCCTCTTTTGTCTGCAATAACTTGCTTTCTGTTTCTAAAGAACCCGAAGTAGTAGATTTATTGCTAGAGAAGGAGGTTAAGAAAGGTTTTATGATCGGGCCGTTTGATACATCCCCCTTCACAACCCTTAGAATTAATCCCATAGGAATCGCTACCCGTAAATATTCTGGAAAAAAGCGATTAATCATTGATCTCTCCGCCCCGCACAATGACAAAACTCCAAGTATTAACAGTCTTATTCCTCCCGCTCCTTTTTCTCTGTTTTATGCCTCTGTTGACGACGCAATTAAATTCATTAAGCATGCAGGGAGAGGTGTTTTGCTAGCCAAGGCGGATATATCACACGCCTTTAAAATCATGCCTTTACATCCATCTCAATGGCATTTATTTGGTGTCAAATGGAGAAATAAATTGTTTTTTTCGGTTAGGCTTAACTTCAGATGTTGCAGCAGTGTAAAAATATTTAATTCACTGTCAGAAGCGTTGTGTTGGATTCTTCTTAACAACTGCAAATTGCTTTTCGTGCTTCACTTTTTAGACGATTTCTTGCTAGTAGATTATCCACAACCACACTCCAAGCCAGATCGCTGTATCTCGGCACTTAAACGCACATTTTACGACCTAGGGATTCCCCTCTCTGAAGAAAAAACGGTAGGTCCCCTCAAAGTCATCCACTTTCTTGGCATCACTTTGGATTCCAATCTCATGCAAGCCTCTCTTCCCATTGAAAAATTAAATCGCATCAGAGAAGTCAGGAGAAATGCTCGCGTGTCAACGTCTCTTTCTGTCACGGAATGTGTGGTGATAGAACCCAAATGCAAGCAGACGGTGGTGAGGTAAAACAAAAATACTTTTATATTAAATGGACACCAAAACACAAAACAAAAACCCACAATGGGGTAAAATACAGGGGATAAACAAAGACAGCCAAACAGGAACGTAAAACTCACGGAGGGAAAACCAACTGCAACAAAATCAACAAGGATCACAAAACAGGAACAGGACGCTGGAATTGAACGCTGGGACACAGCGTATGGATAATTCCTTGGTACAAGAGTTCAGACAAGCAAGCAGATAACAAAGTTACAAGTAAACAAACGAGCACAAGACAGAGAATACCAGGGCTTTAAATAGGGAGACGAACAAAGGATAATTACAATAGGCAGGTGTGGGTAATAAAACACTCACAGGAAGCTAACGAGGAGACGAGAGGGACGGGGCCATAGACGAGACACGAGAAGGCGCATGACAGCCAATATCTAAGCCATGCCATGTCCTTCTCACACAAAACCCTAGACTTAGCCATGACTCCGCTGCAAGAATAAGAATAAACATGACATGATAGCGGAATCATGACACTTTCAAAAAGAGATTTGCTTTCGTTGTTAGGTCACCTCAATTTTGCAATGCAAATTATTCCACAGGGCAGGTCCTTCATAGCAAGGCTTCTTGACCTCTCCAAGTCTGTCAAGGATCTTGAGGACATTGTTACCTTAGATGCAGGCTGCAGATCAGATCTCAGCTTCTGGTCTTTGCTCATCGACAATTGGAACGGCATCTCCTTTTTCTATAATGACGACCTTGAGTCTTCCGCAGCCCTTAAATTGTACACAGATGCTGCTCCTTCCATCGGTTTCGGGGGGGTCTTTAATGGCCAATGGTTTGCTAGCACCTGGCCAAAAAAACAAATCCTTTTCTTTTGTGACAATGAGTCAACGGTTCATATAATTAACTTAATAATTAAGGGTCGATCCTCAGTGCCATTCATAAATAGGTTCATCAGGCGCCTCACTTGGTCATCAGTCATCGGTAACTTCAAATTTCGGGCAGCTCACATTCCAGGCTTAAATAATCAAGTTGCTGATTCTTTGTCTCGATTTGAATTTCAGAAATTCCATCTTCTATGCCCGGATGCAGCTCCATCCAGCCTGGTCTGCCCCTCTTTCAGTCAAACCGTACTAGATTAGACACGACCCTTCAATCCTATCTGCACTCTGCAGCTCGATATATGCGTAAAGGTCTAGCTAAATCCACATTAAAAATGTACGACTCTGCCTGGTTTCACTTCAGTTCCTAATGTGCCACTTTTTCTGTATCTGTTCTTCCAGTTGATATGTCATGTGTCAGTGCTTTCATTGTTCATTGTTTTGAATCGAGGAAAATGCAGCCTTCTAGCATAAAAAACATGATTGCCGGCATCCAGTTCCACCTGCGCTGCCTGGATCCATCCACCAGCAGCCTATTAGGAAATTCATCGATTCGTCTTCTGCTAAATGGTCTCAAAAGAGAAAAACCCCAAGCAAACGATAAGCGTCTCCCTTTTTCACTCTCACTCTTACGCAAGATAATATCACTGCTAAGAGAAGGGTGCTTTGGGCCTTATTCTGATCTATTGCTGGAAACCATTTTGCTCACGGCATTCTATGATTTTCTTAGAAGTGGCGAGTTTACTACGCTAACAGATTCTTTCAATCCATCACATGACCTAACAGTTCTAGATTTATCAATCTATGCTCACCACTTCACCCTATTTCTTAAACATTCAAAAAACGGATAGAAACCAGGAAGGAACTGTCGTATTCATCTCTGAAAGTAACAATGCATTTTGTACTTTGTCTTCCATGTTGGCCTACCTGAAAAAACGTTTACAAGCTGGTCCGAAAGACCCACTATTTGCCACAGAGGAAGGAAACCCTGCTTCCCGGCGCTGGTTCGCCACCCATCTTCGTCTGCTTTGCCAATATTGCGGGCTTCCTTTGAGAAAAGCTTCTCGTACTGGAACTCAAGGTCTTTGGAGCTGCCCGCCGAAATAAAAGGTTAATTTGAACAAATTGTGACCCACACATGAAAACAACAGCAGTACATTTGTAGCATAATCTGTATTAGTTACTTTTAGTATACGGACTATTACTGAAAAGACTTTTATACAGTACTCAACTCAACTCAACTGAACTTTATTTATATAGCGCTTTTTACCATTTTCATTGTTACAAAGCAGCTGTACATGAGACACATTGAATACAAGTAAAACAACTAAAGACATATACATTTACATTTTACATGTAGTCATTTAGCAGACGCTTTTATCCAAAGCGACTTACATAGAGTTAGGGAGCAACAAGCGATATGTCATACAGGAGCCATAATTCATTAGTTGCCAACACAAAGTTACTAGTTTCAACAAAAGCTAGACCACTACCTGTTGAGAGAAAGGGTTAGTGAGTTTTTTTTTATTTATTTTTTTAATTAATTTATTTGTCTGTCAGACATTCACAGAAGAGTTGGGTTTTGAGTAGTTTTTTGAATGTTTTGAGAGATGTGGTTGACCGGACAGAGTTAGGAAGAATGTTCCACCAGGAAGGAGTTGTGAAGCGGAATGAGCGGGAAAGCGTTTTACTGTCCTTATGAGAAGGCAATACAAGACGCCGCTGGTTTGCTTAACGCAGGGATCTTGATGGGGTATGGGGTTGCAGGAGGATGTGAAAGTACCCCGGTGCAGATCCAGTGAAAGTCCTGTAGGCAAGCATTAGTGACTTGAATCTAGTCTCTAGTGCGGGCTTCGACAGTAAGCCAGTGAAGAGAGATGAAAAGGGGTGTCACATGAGCCCTTTTGGGCTGTTGGAAGACAAGGCGTGCTGCTGCGTTCTGGACCAGCTGGAGCGGTTTGATAGCCTTTGCAGGAAGACCAGCAAGGAGAGCATTGCAGTAATCCAACCTTGAGATTACCAGGGCCTGGACAAGGAGTTGAGCCGCATGCTCAGTGAGATAAGGTCTAACCTTTCTAATGTTGAACAAGGGGTATCGGCATGACCGTGTTGTCTTTGCAATGTGATCATTGAAGGACAGCTGTTCATCAAATATGACTCCGAGGTTCCTGGCTGTTTTGGAAGGAGTGATTGTGGTATTGCCAAAATGGATGTTGAGATCGTGTTGGACCGTAGGGTGCGCCGGAAAAACAAGTAGTTCAGTCTTGGCAGGGTTCAGCTGGAGGTGATGCCCTTTCATCCAAGCTGAGATGTCCTCGAGGCAAGCTGTGATGTGAGCTCCTACAGTGGCATCGTCTGGTCGAAACGAGATGTAGATCTGTGTGTCGTCAGCATAACAGTGATACGAGAAGCCATGAGCCTGTATGACGGGTCCCAAGGATGTCATATAGATGGAAAAAAGCAGCAGTCCAAGTACCGATCCCTGAGGGACCCCAGTGATCAAGTGGTGAGCAGTGGACAACGAGCCCCTTCATGACACCTTGAAAGATCTGTTGGAGAGGTAGGATTTGAACCACCGGAGAGGAGAGCCTGAGATTCCTAACAATGACAGGGTTGATAGCAGTATCTGGTGATTGACAGTGTCAAACACTCCAGATAAGTCTAGCAGAATCAGGACCGAGGATTTAGATTCTGCCTTGGCTAGCCGTAGTGCTTCTGTGACCGATAGCAGTGCAGTCTCAGTGGACTGGTTTGTTTTGAAGCCAGACTGTTTGTCATCCAGTAGTTTGTTCTGGGATAGAGGGGTCCAATGTGGGTTTCTTCAGGAGGGGTGTGACCTGGGCCTGTTTGAATGTGGATGGAAAAGTTCCGGTGAGCAGTGAGGTGTTGATGATGTGTGTGAGTGCAGGTGTGGGTGTGCTGGATATGGCCTGAAGGAGATTGGAGGGTATTGGGTCAAGGGGACAGGTGGTGGGGTGGCTCGAGAGAAGTCTGGTTACTTCAGTGTCCGTCAGTGGGTTGAAAGAGGAGATGGTTGAAGTGTGGGAGGTGCGTACCAATATACCTGTACAGGTGTATATGATATATGGTATACAGGTGTACCATATACCTGTAAAAAGAAGAAAAAGGTGGAAACAACAAAAGACAGACATACAAATGCTCCACACATACAATATGCATACGCCAATTGACATAGACGCACACACACACAAACACACTCGCACACACATACAAACACACTCGCACACACGCACAGTGAAAGCACACATTGGCGATAAAGGAGATTGACCACAGGTCAAATATTAAACGGACTACACATTCTCAGGTGCAATATTTATTATGTCTAACTTCTGAATTCTAAAGCGGCCCCCCCAGCCAGGCAGCTCTGCCTTGGAACAAAGAGACAAGACTGTAGAGTACTGTTCTGCACTCTTTGATGCAACAAGTACATAATTTGTTGTTGGATGTGTTCCTGGTTCCGGTTGATCTATATAATGTAGCCTAAATCCTCTGAGGATTAATATTATCGAAGTGTAGTATATGCAAGATCAAAAAGATATGTCTTTAGTCTAGATTTAAACTGACAGACTGTGTCTGCCTCCCGGACAGTGCAGGGAAGAATATTCCAAAGTTAAGGCGCTAGATAAGAAAAGGATCTACCACCTGCAGTTGATTTTGAAATTCTAGGTATTACCAACTGACAGGACGCTTAGAAGTGCATCACAGTAATCTAGTCTCGATGTTATGAATGCAAGAATTAATTTCTCTGCATCTGACAAGTTTAGACAGCATATGACGTAGTTTAGATATATTCTTAAGATGGAAAAATGCAATTTTACAGGTGTTGGCGACATGGCTCTCAAATGACAGAGTACTATTGAATACAACGCCAAGATTCCTAGCTGACGACGAGGATTTTATGGAGCATCCGTCAATAGTTATAGCAGTATTCTTGATAGTTACGTATGGCGGTTTTCGGTCCAGTAAGTAACACTTCTGTTTTGTCCGAGTTCAGTAGTAAAAAATTGTTACTCATCCAGTTTTTCAAGTCACCTATGCAATCATTTATTCGATGGAACTGCTGGGTTTCATTAGGCTTTGAGGAAATATAAAGTTGAGTATCATCAGCATAACGGTGAAAGCTAATTCTGTGTCACTTTATTATATCTCCTAGAGGTAGCATGTATAATGCGAAGGGCAGAGGCCCCAAAACTGAGCCCTGTGGTACACCGTACTGGACTTGCGATTTGCGGGAAACCTCCTTGTTTATTGCTACAAATTGAAAACGGCCGGATAAATAAGACTTAAACCATTTCAATGCTATTCCGTTAATGCCGACGTAATTTTCGAGTCTGTGTAGAAGTATGCTGTGGTCAATGGTGTCAAATTCAGCGCTTAGGACTAGCAGCACCAATAACGAAATACAGCCACGGTGAAACGCTAAAAGCAGATCATTTGTAACTCTGATCAAAGCAGTCTCTGTACTGTGACATGCTCGAAATCCAGACTGGAATTCTTCATTAATGTCATTCCTTTGGAGGAAGGAGCATAATTGAGTTGAAGCTACTTTTTCCAGAACTTTAGATCTAAAAGGTAAATTCGATATAGGCCTGTAATTCCCTAGTTCTTTAGGGTCGAGTTTGGTTGGTGGCCTTATAACAGCCACCTTAAATGCTTTAGGCACATGTCCTAATGTCAGATATGAGTTAATGATACTAAGAAGAGGATCTATAATTTCTGGGAGCATTTCTTTCAGTAGTTTTGTAGGTATAGGGTCTAGCATGCATGTTGTTGATTTAGATGATCTAATGATTTTAGACAGTTCATCGTGATCTACTGTAGAAAATAATTGCAATTTCTCCTTAGGGGTGCTGTAGTTAGTTTGTTCAGCGGGTTTCACTTCTGTTGCATTGTCATAATTTTTTCTCTAATATCTTGGATTTTACTAGCTGATAATCAGAATCTGTAGTCGCTGACGACTTATTTTTTGTTAATTTAGCCACTGTGTTAAATAAAAACCTAGGGTTGTGATGGTTTTCCTCTATTAGTGATGAAAAGTTGGCAGATCTAGGCGTTATTATGGCATTCCTGTATTTTCGAGTACTATCCTTCCATGCTATACAAAATACCTCTAAATTAGTTTTCTTAAAGTTGATAAAGTTCTTAAAGCTCCATTTTCCGGGACGCTTTCTTTATAACCGGAGTGTGTTAATTATACCAAGGTGTTGGGCTGCCATTTTTAATCTTCTTTAAACGCAGAGGAGCAACTGAGTCTAATGTTTCCGAGAAGGCAGAGTTACCATTTTCAATAGTAATGTCAAGATCGTCAACGTTTTTACTCATGCTAGATATTTTAGACAGTTCAGTCAGATTATCGAGAAACGCATCTTTTAGTTGAAGTAATCTACCAAATTTGTAACAAGGAGTTTGATTTGCAGCCGTAGGCCAGTAAAGCAAACATAATATCAGATAATGGTCCGAAATGTCTTCACTCTGCTGAACAATTTTAACATTGTCCACATTTATACCATAAGAAAGTATTAAATCTAAAGTATGATTACGTAGGTGAGTGGGTCCTGACACATGTTGACTAACGCCCATGGAGTTAAGAGTGTCTTTAAAAGCCATTCCCAAGGCATCTGTATCATTGTCTACATGGATGTTAAAGTCACCAACGACAAGGACTCTATCTGCGGCCAGTACTAGTTCTAATAAGAACCCACCAAACGATTAATAAAATCTGTGTGGTGCCCTGGAGGCCTATATACAATAGCTAGAATACATTTTCAAAATGTTTTGTCCTTAGTATTAGGTGTTGATACGTGAAGAACCATGACTTCAAAAGAATTGTATTTAAAATTAGACTTCTGAGAGATGATAAAATAATTATCGTAAAGTGCAGCGACACCTCCCCCTCTACCTTTTAGAGGAGGCTCGTGTTTATAGTAAAATCTTGGGGAACGGATTCATTTAGAGTAATATAATCATCTGGCTTTAGCCATGTTTCTGTCAAACAGAGCAGGTCTATTTTATGATCGGTTACCATATCGTTAACAAAAAGTGCTTTATTTGAGAGAGATCTAATATTAAGCAATCCGAGTCGTAACAGTTGATTATCTGTATTTTGTTCCTGTTTGATTTGTTTGACGTTTGTTTAATTCCTTTCAAGAGGTTTACTCATTATCTAATGTTTGCTGAGGGGACAGACACAGTCTCTATTTTATGTTGTTTGTGAGAAGGGATTATTACATGTTGTATATTTTGTGTATTCTTTAACGTGAGACGGCAAGCAGACAGTTGTTTGAGCCATTCTGTCTCCTTCCTGACCTGGGCCCTAAGTAGTCAGCCTTTAGCATTATTAAGACTGTGTGCCAAATTTCTAGAGAGGAGGGAAACCCCATCCCAGGAGGGATGGAGACCATCTCGTTTCAACAGGTCAGGTCTGCCCTCAAAACTCTTCCAGTTATTTATAAAATCTATATTATTCTGCAGGCACCACTCAGACAACCAGCCATTTAGTGATGACAATCTGCTATAAATTTCATCACCACGTTAAGCAGTGAGGGGGCCAGTGCTTGCGAGCTCACACACCTCTTTAATATTATCTTTAGTGATCTCCGATTGACGGAGTCTAACATCATTTGTGCTGACGTGAATAACAATCTTACTAAATTTACGATTAGCCTTAGCCAGCACATTTAAATTTGACTTGATGTCAGGCGTAAACATTTGACTATGGGGGCTGGTGCCTCTATGTTAACGTTCCAGACAATAGAATCACCGATCACTAGGGCACTTTCAGCAGGTTTCTCAGTCGGTGTGTCACTGAGCGGGGCAAACCTGTTCGAGACTTTAATCGGAACGGTTGAGTGACGTTTTGACTTGCGACTATGCCGTCTCACCGTCACAAAGTTTCCCAGCTGCAGGGGATTTTCAACCGGAACCGAGCTGTGTGCGCTAACATTGCTCGCATCCGAAGTGTTTTCTACGGTCCTAACACTCTTACTATCCTCAAATAAAGATTGGCTAACCTAAAAATATGACATGAGGCGCAAGTAACAACAATAGGAATAGAAGCCATGACTCACCGGGTATGAAGTGCAGTCCTAACTTACCAAGGTTGCTTGAGGAGTCTTAGTATATACGCTTAAAAAGAGAAACAGTAAGCAAACAAGACAAATAGGGGGAGATGATATTCCACACTTAGACAGAGGCAAGCTAACACGCTAATATGCTAGCGGCGTTACGTTTGAATTAATATAGGTTTAGAATATAAAGTTATAAATAATTCGGCAATGACAGTGATAGGTAACAATAGTAAAATACACTAGTATTAAGACCGAGAACAAATGTGAGGTGAAGCAAGTGTCAGAGGATACAAACTAGCTGCTGCCAGCGATGGAATCACATGATTTACTGCTGGTAAATTTTACATCCGTTTTATTTATTATTTTTTAATAATCTATTGTCTTTTGTTATTCTTTTAGTAGTTTGTTAAAAGTCTTGATGCATTTGTATTGACAATGTATCATGAATTCACATACGTTTATGTCATGGTTTCACCTCTCCTTGTCAGGTATTTCTTGGTTTAGAGGTGGAATCATACAGAATCCTCTGTTTCTTGTGGGGAGAGATGGTTTTGACACTTATGGCCTTCCATACTCCCCCCGAGTCGCGTCATTGTTCCCTACCCTCCTGTTTCCTAGTTTGTGTTAATTACCTCCCCTATAAAACATCCTCATGTTTCTTTGTCTGGTGCGCGTTCATTGTATGTGATACCTTGCCTGTGGATGTATGCTGTGCTAAGCTGTTGTTCCTGTTTCCTGTTCCCCGTGTGTAGTAAGTCTAGTTTAGTTAATGTTAGTGTTGTTCAAGTGTTTGTTTTCTTAGTTTAGTATTAGTCAGTGTCCTTGTCTTTATTTATATATATTACCCTGTCCTGTTTTTCCCCTCGTGGGTTTTGTTTTACCTTTTTGTCTTGTTAGTTGTAATAAAAGTCTCTGTTAACCATACCATCTCGTCCTGTGTTCTGCCTGCAATTGGGTTCGACCATGAGTAATCACGACACGTTTATAAACATTTAACGTCTAAAAAAAGGTATACAACAACATTTCCACGATCTGTGTAAAGAGATTACCTCAAAGTGATATGATATAAACCTTGATATAAAATCTCCCTTGATCAGCGTCTATACCTTTTACATCTTGCTGGTGGTGCCCCTTCACTGTGCTGTGCTCCCTATTGCACGTGTGGTTGTTGTGTTCTCTTGTGCAGGAGAGCATCGTGATCTCTCCTTTGGGAGTATAGATGCCAACCTCTTATTTCTGAGAGTTTGGCTTTGATTTTTTCCTCTTGTCTATGGATGTATATTTTTGTCTTGTTAATTACTTATTGTATTTAATAAAGTGATTTTATTATTGGATGCTTATCATAACTGTCTTCAGCTGAAGTGAATCTGTGTGCTTTGTTCAGTAACGCCCCAGGGGCCCGTTTCAGATAGCAAGGTAAGTGCAAACTCGGAGTAAGTCAACCCCAGAAAACGGAATACTCAGGGTTCTTGGTTTCAGAACGCGAGGAATGTCAAACCCGCGACCGCGGGGTTAGTCAAGCCCATTTCAGAAATCGAGGTATCTTATACTCCGAGTGTGTAACCAGAGTAACATACTCCGTGAACCTAACCTGGTCTGGAGCAGGTTTTATTCCGCAAACCCAGGATTTGTTTGAATGTCCACCCCTTCACGAAGCACGAGCGGTGTTGAAATTGCATACGCCATTTGTTTATTGATTCGTGTTCCTAATCGCGCTCAATCTAGTCACACAGACCTTAAAATGGCATGTCCGTTTATTCAGGATCCCATACATGAGGAAGCTGCATTAATTCGCAGAGAGTTACATTTACATTGGGAAAGTATTGTGAGGCCCCGTTTGGACGTTTTATCTTAACGTTTTCCCAATCAGGCATCCTACTAGCAAGAGCATTTTATTTCTTAAAATTTCCTGAATGAATGATGTTATTGTATTTCATATTCAGCTGCTGCCAAGATCTTTTTATTGCAGAAGGATTGCACCTACATGAGAGCGAGAGAGAGAGAAAGAGAGAGAGAGAGAGAGAGCGACAGAGTTTAATATAATTCCCATTTTCACAGTTTCAACAAAATAAATATAAAAGTGATTGACCAGTCGCGATTTCTTTAAGACTGCAAGGGAAGCTCAGCTTCCCCTATAATTGTCAAAAAATGAATGGTCAAATATATGTACTATTATGTTAACATTTTATTGACTAAAAATGCGTTAAACACGTTCATCTCGAACGAAAACAATTTCGTTCAGAATCAGCTACTTAGGTCGGCTGACTCGATTTCCTTCTCATTCATTCCTGTAGCGTACAGTGCATTACTCTGTTGAAGCCCAGCGTCCATTGACTTCAATGGGGCTGCTTTAAACCGTTTTTTTCAGTGCTTAGTAACAAGACGGTCATTGGATAATGCTGCGATTATGTCCCGCCCACGGACGCTCAGCGTCTCTGGGATGAATGGAGGAGTGTCCTGGCCCGGACCCCGAGCGTCTGCGTGATGATTGGAGGGTCTGTCGAAAGACTGCATCTCGTTTTGATTGACAGCGATTTTGTTTTATAAAAAGTCGCTGACGCTAAAGCTTTTCCATCTCAGTCCCATTGCGGATTTTGCAAGTGTAGTTGAAAGACAAACTGCTGCAACCTATTTCTTGGTATTTGCTTGCCGAAATTGCTTGCCAATTTTCATCATACATTTCACACAATTATACACCACATTCCTTGTTTCAGTTTAATGTATACCCACATTTCCTCCGTCGTGTTTATATATTTTTTTTAGATAGTTTGTTCATTCATTCATTGTGAAATGAGCTTCCCCTCTTTGAAAGACCAGCAGCCGCCACTGTGATTGACATATAAACTTGCGCATTAACTAAATATGCTCATATTCACCGTACGCTTGTAACAGTACCTTCAATTCGATTGGCGAGAAATTAACATGCGCTTTTTGTCACGTGCCGTTGCCATGGTGAATCGTGCTATCTTCATTCAATTGATGATGGCTTTTCATCGCCATTCTGCATGCGCATAACCTAGGGTAAACTTACTCAGAGTGGATTGAACTAACTCAAATCAGATGCTATGAAACTGAAAACTCAGAGTAGCGATTCTCTGAGTAAATCAACTCAGAGTTCAAATTTTAACTCAGTGTTGGTTGAACTTCCTTATTGAAACGGGCCCCTGGGCTGGCGTTGTTAGTTTCGCTTTAGTAAATAAAAAAAATCTTTCGTATTGCCACATATAATTCAGATGTTTTGTGAAGCATGAGGGGGAAGTTCAGCATTCCTTTTTTTTTCTCCATCTGCTTTTGCAGACAGAGGAGAATGGCTTTACTGAGTGCCATTGCTGAGCTCACAGAAACGGTGGCATGGAAGGGCTTCACTAATTTTTCAGCGACAGGTCACTTTGCTAACTTAAATGGAATCTGTTTGTTTGGCTTTTCTGCAGGCGAATAGTGTAGGGTGATAGTGGGGGGGGTGATTGTGTTGTGTGGGGGAACAGGGTGGCTGTGGTGTCAGGCTGCTCTTATTGAAAGTGATTGGGCGTCCTATGTCAGCTTGAGCCCTGCCACAAAATAAAAATGCTAATGTGCACTGTTTTCGTTTGATGTCAAGGAAACAATGCCAGGCAGGGTTATGGCTAAACTTTGTAATCCTTTATTTAGGCGGGTACAGGGACGCCCAGCTGAGTGTTATGACAGTCCAAATCAATCACTTGCCAGCCGTGCTCCAGTGTCTGTTGCTGCCCTGCTGAGCCTGAGCACTTTAATAAGCCAGCATCCAAACCTGCAGCGGCATTCCAGGGCCAGACGGGTACAGAGCCTCTTGCAAACATTATGGGTTCAGTACACATGAAGCTAAAATGACAGCATTTGAGCTGGGCCAGCGCCACGGGGATTCATGAGAAAACTGAAAAAACTAACGCTGTTAGTAATGCCATATATTTATAATCCCATTATTCCCATTATTGCAAATGAATTTCATACAGGGTGTGAAATAAATATGTCCTTCTGCTGCCCTGTGAATGACTGTAAATTATTATATTTATTAAAATTATTAAAATGATGGTAACTTATTGGGATAATAAAGTGCAGTTACGCTAAACCAGGGGCATTCAATTCAAGTTTCAAGAGGTCCAGTCTTTGCAGCCGAGGTCCAGACAATACTTTTTAAATAAATACAAAGTTAATGAATTGAGCCCAATTAAATATGTATGTGAAAAGTTAACATCTGATGCTTTATCAGGCCATTTATTTTACATTCTGATAGACATACTATGGAACATATTAGGCCTGGTAACTTGTGCTGTATAGGCTCTGGTGCTTAGGCCAAGTCATGAATTTATCATGAATCAAAGTACTGACAGGTAGCTTTTCATGCCATTCATAACGGAACTGATTCTAAATAATCTTCTTAATTAAAATATGATTCATTAAGTGTCAAGTAACTCATAAAAATACTATATTGCTGCTGAAATTGTCAAGCAAAGAAATCTACACACTGGAATTAAAAAAGTGATTGACATATAAACTTGCGCATTAACTAAATATGCTCATATTCACCGTACGCTTGTAACAGTACCTTCAATTTGATTGGCGAGAAATTAACATGCGCTTTTTGTCACGTGCCGTTGCCATGGTGAATCGTGCTATCTTCATTCAATTGATGATGGCTTTTCATCGCCATTCTGCACGCGCATAACCTAGGGTAAACTTACTCAGAGTGGATTGAACTAACTCAAATCAGATGCTATGAAACTGAAAACTCAGAGTAGCGATTCTCTGAGTAAATCAACTCAGAGTTCGAATTTTAACTCGGTCTTGGTTGAACTTCCTTATTGAAACACACTGCTGGAATTAAGACGCGTGCAGCGGAGCTCCCCTCTTTATCTGAGCGGATTTTCCCTTGGGCATTTCAGCAGCGAGCTACAGAGCATCTTAAGAAGAAAGGACCATGTCTCGCAGCTCTGAACGCTGCCACAACCCCATCTGATTCCTGAGCGAGATCGACTGCCGCTTCACCTAAGTCGACCGCTTCGGCGAGCGGCGGGGGGGATTTGGGGGTTCCCATGGATGTAGCTCTATCGGCTTCACGAAACCCATGCCCCAGCACGTTCACCTGGCTCGTCCCCGATGGCCGGCGATAGACTGTCCCATCCCTCTGCAGACTCGACACAGAGGATGAGGATGACTTCTCTGTCAATGCATCGGACCGTTACCTCCTGGCATCGGATGCAGAAGACCCCTTGGAGCTACCGACCCACGGGAAATCGAACCCAAGACGAACTTTGTGGTTCTAAGGATCGGAGCGTGGTGAAAAGCTACCCTGGTTCCATTTTCTACCCTGGTTCCATTTTCCCCGGAAGTGCGTGCGGAAGAATATTGGCTGCTTCAACTGAGAACGCAACCAAAGAGTAAGTGCCGATCTTATATACTCCGAGTGTTAGGTGATTATTGGTTATTGATCTATACGTAGTAAGTGTAAATGATTCTGTATTTTACTTGTCGATTCCCTTTATCTTTTGTTTAACTTTAGGGACTTTTATTTTGATAGCTACACTAACAATAGCCTGTATAAACACGCTTTACACTTCCGCACAAACTAGAAATGTTTGTGCATGGTTCGCAAGTGTATTGAATTCAATGAGGAACAGTATTATTTAAACACTATTCTTCATCTAATATGTAAGAATTATCATGAGCTTTGATCACAATTATAAGTAATATATTCTCCACCACCCTTTGTAAGGGAAACTCTAATCAACGCAAATTGGGATGAATTTAATTAATAATGATCAATTATAATTATATGGATCAAATTCATGATTAGGGGAAATCACTTAGCATTACGAGCAGGTAGCAAGAATCGGCATGTTTAGAGACTCCGGATTATGAGCATGAACTACAAACAACTTCACGTGTGAAATAAAACAGGACTTTATTACCTAGACTAGACACATACTAATCTAAAATACACACACATACAGTTAAGCATTGGAAGAAGGTTGAAGTTGAAGCAGAGAGAAGAACAGAGCATGGATTTATGGCAGTATATGATATTCAGAAGATCAATAGCCTGAACTAAACATTAGTTTCTTCCTGTAAAGCACCTTTGTTAAAAGGATTAATGATGCCTATGCATCCATTAATAAGACTAAGTTTGATACTTGCACGTCTTGCCCATCAAAAGAAAGAAAGTGTCCTGATGCAGTTTGTTAAGGCTCCAGTTGATCTTGGCTGAAAGTGATCGGAGAGAACCAGTTTTATGCAGGGGATCTGTATCTTGAAAGACGAGGCCGCAGCCTGGCACAAACTTATGGGTTAAAGGTGAAGTCTTCTTCTAGTCCATCCTTTGGAGATGAAGAACGCAAGGAGAGAGAACAAACCCCCACAAACTGCAAACCTGAAGAAAAACTCCTAAAACCCCCGCCAACCACAAGAACCCAAAGACTACACAAAGAAAAGGAAGGGAGAGACTCTTCTCGTGGTCTCTTTTAAACTGTAAGGATGTCACATCCTACAGACGTGACTGATCCAATCAGGAGATGGCAACTTTGGAGGGAAAGTTAATTGTCTTTGTCTCTCAGATGGTGTTTTGCATGTGAAAGCTGATTGGATGTTCACTAAGAAGACTTCTAAGAGTTTGATAAAACTAATATGAAAAGAGTTTCCAAAACACAACAAACATCAACATAAAAGACATCACAAATGTAGCTTATAGACACCAAACATGATCTAAATATCATCTTGGTTAAATGAGTTTTTACAAATCCAATAATTCCAGTATTTAAACACACATTCATGGATACTTTGGATTAATGTTTAAAACTCACATGAACATTAATACATGGAAATGTTATAAATGAATATATGTAAATTTCCATATAAATTCATTTAGTTTTATGTCTGTCCCCAAAGTGAGTAAAGAGAGTTCAGCTCCCTACATTCCATTCGGTCGTAAAATACTCTATCTTGATGGATTGGTGTGAGTTGCTATGGTCACCAGAGATCTTGTTGACCCTTGGTGTAAGTTACAGATTGGGGGTAGTCCCCAAGCGACTAGGTCACCGGTGGGGTGAGGGGTGTTGCTGCAATATTTAAGAAATTGAATTAGTGAATTAGTCTGATCGGTCTCAGGTACTACATATCCCCCTTTCGCACGTTTTTGTCTGACCTACTAGACAACAACGAGCGACAAATAAAGATGTACATGATGATCAGACGTGTCCAGCACGCACTGCAGGTAGCTCGGTTGGACTCCTTGGCCATCGGTGCTTCCTGAAGAGGTGGGACACCAGGTATCAAGACATCATAAGATGTTGGTTGAGAGCTGTGTGAAGAGCTCTCTTACTAGTTTCAGCAGCTCCTGTGACTCAGGCGTAGGCAAGTCCGGCTCTCTTTGTGAGGACTCAGATCGGCACTGTTGTGTTGCATCGGATGGTGCTGTCAGTGGCTGTTGGACAGCCTGTGGTGTTTCCCAAGAAGAATTTTGACGTCTCCATGGTTTCTTCCAGTGGTTGGTCTGGTATCTGGGCCTATTACGATGGTGACGGTTTTGTCTTCAGGCTGGAAACTTTCCTGGCATATCGTTGAATGACATTGTGTTGTAGTGACAATGTCTGCCTTCTGGTGCAAACTTTTGAATGTTACAGTTCAGACTAAATGGTGCCGTAGAGGCCTTTCTTTAAGATGTGGCCTTATGTTTATTAAAGGCCCTCTGTGTCAGGTCACGCAGCTGATGAATGGTCATCGTATGAGGACAGGCCATGATGCCTAAATGGTGGCTAACAATTGAATGTAGGTTTTTGAGGAACAGACTCTTGAAGCTGATATCCTCCTCCATCTCGGGTTCATTGCGAGCTCCAAAACAAGCTTGTCTGAGTCTGTTAATGTAAATTTAGGAAGTTTCCTGTCTTCCCTGTTTGAGGTCCAGGGCAGCGACCAGTCCATATTCTGTTTCTGGGTCTGAGAATTCTTGTATAAGAGCTTGTTTCAGCCGGTGGTAGTCGGATTTGACAGCGTCAGGTTGCCGTTCTAGAAAGCTCATTACCTCTCTACCAGAAGTTATCCAAAGCAGGTGGAGTCTCTCTCGTGTGGTCACATTCGGCATAATTTGCAGGTGAAAGTCTATATCCCGCAGGTAGGCATGGACATCGTGGTCTCCTGCAGAATTAGGAATGAAGCACTCGATGACTCTAGCCAGTTTGTTGAGGTCTTTAAGGGTCGCTCCACGTACCGTTTCAGGGATTATCTGGAGAAGTCCCTTCCCTGCCGTGGCTTCAGATGTTTTTAGGATGCTGGCTGGTGAGGTGTTAAGCAGAGAGGTCAGGCCCCCCCTTTGTATCTTTGTACTGGGCTGAGGGACTTTGCTCTGCTTCCCTGCTGTGACAGTGGGGGATGTGTCTTCCCCTGTGGTTCCGATTGCAGCTTGTATGAGTGTTTGAGTTCTCTTTGGACCATGTCAAGCTCGTCTCTTGTGTTGTGTCTGCTGTGTCAGAGATTCAATTTTGGCATCTCTATCTGATAGTTCAAAATGGGCCGTTACTAATAATGACTTCGTATCAAACAGTTCTTTTTCCAGTTCTTCCTTGGCTACTTTTTCTAGTAGTTTTCTTTGCTCAGCAGCTGACAGAGCTATCTGAAGTCTGTTAACCTCCTCCTGTTGTTCCATCTTACCAGACTTACTTTGTGTGGTCTGGGTCTCACCTTCCAGTTGGGCTGTGCGACTTTGAGCATGCTTAAGTTCCTCTTGGGACTCTGTTGCCTGCAGCTTTAGGTCGTTCACCTCCTTTCTCAGGTCTGTGAGATTGTGGGCTAAGGAGAGGATGATGCTGGTCAGCTCCTTGTGGTCATAACTCTGGCTTGGACCATGTGTCATTTGTCTTCTTCCCTCTTTGTCCAGTTGCACCCGTCTCTGGCGTGGGAGGTCATCAGCAGTTCTAGGTGGTAGGGCGTCCATCACCATGCCTTGCCAGACCGTTAGATCTTCCATCTGAGACATTGGGGCAAACTTGTTCTGAGAGTTAGGGCAAGAGACTAATGCAAGACCATATAAAAGATTTAAAAATAAAGCTAGGTGTATATTGTGCAGCTAGGTTTTACCACGTGTGGTTAACTGCTTTAGGTAGCTAGTGAAGTGTGTACACTATTATTATCTTAACTGCCTATGGCAGGAAGCCAAGATTTGTATGCAACCAGAGATTTAACAATGATGTAAGACTAGTCTAAATAATTTAATCAAAACTCAAAACATACTGATGGTTCTTAACAGGCTTGATCTCTGAATAGTGAAGAACAGGAAGTAGACAGAGAGAGAAGAGAGCTTTCCCGATTCCGATTATGTTAATTAGTGGTGCTCAGAATTATACTTATGCCCTATTAATCATCTAGATTGTGTAGCAATAGGAGTCATATTTCTGGAGCACATATTTAAAATAAGCAAAATCAAGAAAAAGAGATTGGACATGGATAAATAAAATTAAAAAAATAGAGGACTGCTAATAACAATATTAACCAGTAAAAAATAAAATAGAAGGGAAGTGATCTAGTACTGGGAATAATTAATAGTACTGACATTTAACCATATAGGTCAGTGTTGGGCATCACTCCATTGTTGGCTAAGGCTGCTGCGTGTTCAGCTCACATGCCTATGCCATTACATGTGTGCACTTGAGGGTCAATGTTCTATTCAAAATCCCCAATACCTATACAAATTCTTCTCTGGGTAGGCAGTTAAAATTTAATTAAGTTTGGTTCAATTAAATGAGTAACTGAGCAACAATGTTCAGAAAGGAATGCACCTGAAGTTAGTTAAAGTGAGTCTGAGAAGAATTAAGGAAAGAGAATGGAAATCAGAAAAATAGAGATTTTGTTAAGAGGGAATAGTTTAAATCACTTTACACTGCAATACACGCAAGCACTACTTAATGACTTCAATTATATATGCTATGCTAACCACTAACTATTGAAGTTAGGTTTTAGTAAGCTCATCTAAGGCCGTTGGGCCGCTAGGTCATGTTAGCTTAGCTTAGCAAACAAATATCAATTGCTAACAATATGGCACCAGCCAATGACACCTATGGTAGGTGGAGTCAAACTGGTTGACAAGTCGTTGTCATGGGAACCAGTGCACCCCAGGGCACTTTAGTTCTCAAAGAGTGGCTGCACAATTCAAACTATCTCAAGTAATAAAAGCGGTACGCAGTTGGTTACAACATGGCGCTTACACTTAAATCAATTCAACACTTTTCTTTAGCAAGCCTAAATGCAAATATAGTTGTATTCACTAATTCGGATTATGTATGCTTTCGCTTCTCTGTAAACAAGTACTTTAAACAGGTTTCCCGTGCTTCTTTAAGGAGTACTTACACCTTCACTGTAGGTTTACACTCATTTACATACATACAGCTGTTTGTGCCTCACACACAAATAGTGAAGAATTGAGGTACACACTATTTTCATTCGGCAATTGTACCACAGTAATGATCACCATTTAGCTAAACTTGTATATGCAGAGTCAAAGTTTAGATGACTGGCATAGATCTGACTATAATTTAAAAGGCCCTTACAACGTAGAAAGAGGAGCATCACTCAAATCTACCTTTACATAACACTGTACTGAGATTCCTTCGTCAGAAAACAGGTTAAACAATATTGCAATTGGGATTTCTTCGCCAAAGCACATTGATTCTGGAACAGTTTCACATGCAGCTTATCTGAGATTCCTTCGTCAGAATAGACTTATGCATTGATTAAATACTGAAATTGGGATTTCTTCGCCAAATCAGATTCACATTACACTGATACCATTTAATCTTTGTTAAGACTTTTTCAATTCATAGCAGAACTACCAAATCAATCTATCACTATCTACATTAAACAAGCCGCAAATAGCAAAATACATGTGTATAGCATGTTGCATCGTAACGTCTTGATTTAAAACACAGTTAGGCTGACAGTAGTTTAAGCTCATAACTTTTGTTTAATCATGCCCGCATTCTCCACCAATTATGTAGTGAATTCAATGAGGAACAGTATTATTTAAACACTATTCTTCATCAAATATGTAAGAATTATCATGAGCTTTGATCACAATTATAAGTAATATTTTCTCCACCCCCCTTTGTAAGGGAAACACTAATCAACCCAAATTGGGATGAATTTAATTAATAATGATCAATTATAATTATATGGATCAAATTCATGATTTGGTGAAATCACTTAGCATTACGAGCAGGTAGCAAGAATCGGAATGTTTAGGCACTCCGGATTATGAGCATGAACTACAAACAACTTCACGTGTGAAATAAAACAGGACTTTATTACCTAGACCAGACACATACTAATCTAACATACACACACATACAGTTAAGGATTGGAAGAAGGTTGAAGTTGAAGCAGAGAGAAGAACAGAGCATGGATTTATGGCAGTATATGATATTCAGAAGATCAATAGCCTGAACTAAACACCAGTTTCTTCCTGTAAAGCACCTTTGTTAAAAGGATTAATGATGCCTATATTAGGTTTGATACTTGCACGTCTTGCCCATCAAAAGAAAGAAAGTGTCCTGATGCAGTTTGTTAAGGCTCCAGTTTATCTTGGCTGAAAGTGATCAGAGAGAACCAGTTTTATGCAGAGGACCTGTATCTTGAAAGACGAGGCCGCAGCCTGGCACAAACTTATGGGTTAAAGGTGAAGTCTTCTTCTATTCCATCCTTTGGAGATGCAGAACGCAAGGAGAGAGAACAAACCCCCACAAACTGCTAGCCTGAAGAACAACTCCTAAAACCCCCGCCAACCACAAGAACCCAAAGACTACACAAAGAAAAGGAAGGGAGAGACTCTTCTCGTGGTCTCTTTTAAACTGGATGTCACATCCTACAGACGTGACTGATCCAATCAGGAGATGGCAACTTTGGAGGGAAAGTTAATTGTCTTTGTCTCTCAGATAGTGTTTTGCATGTGAAAGCTGATTGGATGTTCACTAAGAAGACTTCTAAGAGTTTGATAAAACTAATATGAAAAGAGTTACCAAATCACAACAAACATCAACATAAAAGACATCACAAATGTAGCTTATAGACACCAAACATGATCTAAATATCATCTTGGTTAAATGAGTTTCTACAAATCATATAATTCCAGTATTTGAACACACATTCATGGATACTTTGGATTAATGTTTAAAACGGACATGAATATTAATACATGGAAATGTTATAAATGAATATATGTACTGTGGCAAGGGGGGCGTGGTTTGACACGGTCTGCAGCGGAGGGGCGTGTCGGGAGAACGACGGTGAGTAAGCAGATCAACGCTATAGTGAAAACACCTGCTTCTTGTTCTAGTAATTGGCGAGGAGACGCATTTAAGGCACGAAGGAGGAAGCGGAAAGAGAGAGAGAGAACGGCTGGGAAAAGCACGATACTCGGAAGGAGCCACAGAGACGGTGCGTCCAGGATATTCCCCGAGCAAAGAGAATCTGCAGAAAACAGAGTTACGACACGAACAAAGAGGACGGGTCTCTAAACCCGGAAGTATTTCTATTATTTGGAAAATAAAGTTTACGTGTTTTCCCAGCCACGCCGACCCCGCCTCCTTTCTTCGACAAACGTTTGAACTTTACTACATTGGTGCCGAAACCCGGGAAGAAAGGTAGGAGCCGCCACCATGCAGTCCCCGCCAGGATCGCCGTTTGCGGAAGTAATATCTTCACTCGCCGGTCTCCACCAGGAACATCATCGGGCCCTGTTGGGTCTTCGGGAGGATCAGGAGGCACGGTTCCAGGCTCTCATCCGGATCCAACAGGATGACCGCGAGTCATTCCGGAGCTGGTTGAGCCAGGAGAGAGGCTCATCTCCACCAACGACAGCCGGGACAGTACCGCTGCATAAGATGGGGACCCAGGACGAGCCGGAAGCCTTCTTGGACTTATTTGAGAGGTCCGCGGAGCTATCCGGATGGCAGCCGGATGCTTGGGCCACCCGCCTCATTCCTCTCCTCTCCGGAGAAGCCCAGATGGCTGCCCAACAACTTCCGGTGGCGAATCTGCTCCAGTGCGCGGACCTCAAGAAGGCAATCCTCCAACGGGTGGGCCGGAGTCCTGAGCAGCATCGGCAGCGGTTCCGGTCCCTGGAGTTCGGGGAACGCTCCCAGCCTTTTGTTTTCGCTCACCAGCTCCGGGATGCCTGCCGCTGATGGCTGATGGCCGGGCCCACTACTGTTGATACCGTCATCGATCAGGTGACGCTGAAGCAGTTCGTGGTGCGGTTGCCCAAGAAGACCGCCCAATGGGTCCAGTGTCACCGCCTGACGACGCTGGCCCAGGCCATCCAGCTGGCGGAGGATCAATTGGTGGCGTGCCCTGGGGTCGGCGCGACCCCATCACCTCTCTCTCTCTCTCCCCCTAGGTCCTCCTCCACCTCCACCAGACCGGTGCCCCTTCCCAGGCCCAGGGGGAACTTCTACCCGCGGCCGGCGCCGCGAACTCGGCTCCCACCAGAGGCGGGGCCATACGGAGCTGAAAGGCCCTCGGAGGGACGCCCCCACCGGATAGGCAACGGTCCACAGGCCTCTTCCCCTTCGTCAGCCTCTCCTCGCCAATTTGGGGGTCTGCTTCCTGCCGCTGGGGCGGCGGGGACTCCTGGGCAGGCCTGTTGGCGCTGTGGAGACCCCGGACATTTTGTCGACCGATGTCCTATGATGGAGGTCGGCATGATGATCCGGGTTCCCGACAACCCCCTGGCTGCCCTCGGTCAGGACGGGCTGTACCAAATACCTGTGAGTATGAGGGGGGGGTATATATCAGGCGTTGGTGGATTCAGGCTGTAACCAAACCTCAATCCACCAAAGCCTGATTCAATTTGAGGCAATGGATACGAGCCGCAGGGTTAAGGTTAGGTGCGTACACGGGGACGTGGTGAACTACCCTTTGGTGCCCTTGACCATACAATTCAGGGGACAAAAACATATGGTAGAGGTGGCTATTAATGAGCACCTCCGTCATCCGCTAATTTTGGGAACAAATTGGCCATTATTTCAGACATTATTGGGGCTCTTATGTGCGGATGTTTCTGGGCGAAACCAAGTGCGATGGGGAGGGGCGGTCGCGCAGATAGGAGAAGTGGAGCCGGGACCTCTGACGGCGGCTTCAGAGGAACGGAGCGCTGTGGAGAAAATAAATCTCCCAGGGCGACGATTTTCCTCTGGAGCAGTCTCAGGACGAGATTCTTAAACATGCCTTTGATCAGGTCCGCACCATCGACGGACAACTTCTCCACCCTGCACAACCCCTGTCCTACCTATATTTCGCTATTTTTAAAGACCGGTTTCATCGAGTGACCCAAGACACTCAGTCAAACCAGGATACAACCCAGTTAGTCATACCGAAAAGCCGTCGGGAAATGCTTTTCCAGGCGGCTCATTGTAATCCAATGGCGGGACACTTGGGACAATCCGCAACTTTAAATCGCCTGACGACCCATTTTTTTTGGCCGGGCATTCACGAGAACGTGCGCAGGTGGTGCGCGTCTTGTCCTGAATGCCAGCTGGTAAACCCACCGGCCATCACAAGGGCACCATTGTGCCCGCTTCCTTTTATTCAGGTCCCCTTCGAGCGAATTGGTATGGATCTGATCGGGCCGTTAGAGCGATCTGCACGAGGACATCGATTTGCATTGGTCATTGTGGACTATGCAACCCGATATCCTGAGGCAGTGGCGCTGCGCAATATCTCAGCAACCAGTGTTGCGGACGCCCTGTTTCGATTAATCTCCGGTGTGGGAATCCCTAAGGAGATTCTCACAGATCAAGGCACGGCATTTATGTCACGGACACTTCGCGAACTGTACGGATTATTGGGGATTAAGACGATTCGGACCAGCGTATACCACCCACAAACAGACGGGATGGTCGAGCGTTTTAATCGTACGTTTAAAACCATGATCCGGAAATTCGTACACGAAGACGCCAAAAATTGGGATAAGTGGTTGGAACCTCTGTTATTTGCGGTCCGCGAGGTCCCTCAAGCCTCTACGGGGTTTTCCCCCTTCGAGCTTCTCTATGGTCGTCAGCCTCGCGGGGTTTTAGACGTCTTGAGAGAAGCTTGGGAGGACGGGCCTTCTGCGAGCAAAAATCAGTACGTCCTGGACCTGCGAACAAAACTCCATACACTGGGGCGGCTCTCTATGGAGAATTTGTTACAGGCACAGGACAGACAGAGCCAACATTATAAGGCGCCAGGCTACGCAAATTTTCACCGGGAGAGAAAGTGCTTGTATAACTCCCAACGTCCACTTCTAAATTGACCATTTGAGGTCACACGACGAATAGGAGATCTCAATTATGAGGTAGTACGATCAGACAGGAGCGGGGCACATCAGATTTATCACCTCAACCTCCTTAAAAAATGGAGCGAGGCGAACACCGTGATGCTGGCGACGAAAGTGAGTAGAGTAGATGATATCGGGCCAGAAGCGAACATCAAAGTGCAATCTCTCGCTCTGGCTCCAGGGGGAGACCATCTCTCGTCCTCCCTGCTTACGGATGTGGTGAAGTTACAGGCAGAATTTGCAGATGTTTTCTCGCCCCTGCCCGGCCGCACGAATCTCATAGAGCACCACATTGAGACAAAACCGGGTGCAGTAGTGCGCAGTCGCCCGTATAGATTACCTGAGCACAAGAAAATTGGGGTTCAGGAGAAATTAGAAGCTATGCTGGACATGGGGGTAATAGAAGAGTCCAATAGTGACTGGGCAAGCCCGATAGTTTTGGTACCAAAGACCGACAGCTCGGTCCGGTTCTGTGTGGACTATCGCAAGGTGAATGCGGTATCGAAGTTCGATGCCTATCCAATGCCTCGAATTGACGAATTACTTGACCGGCTAGGGACGGCTCGTTTTTATTCGATATTGGATCTGACGAAAGGATATTGGCAGATCCCTCTATCTCCCTTATCCAAGGAGAAAACAGCCTTTACTACGCCGTTTGGTTTGCACCAATTCGTCACACTTCCGTTCGGCTTATTCGGAGCCCCGGCTACATTTCAGCGTCTCATGGACCGTATCAACTCAACTCAACTTTATTTATATAGCGCTAAATAAAAACAATGAAAATTGTTTTTACAATTTTCATTGTTACAAAGCAGCTGTACATGAGACACATTGAATACAAGTAAAAAAACTAAAGGCATATACCTGTAAAAACAAGAAAAAGGTGAAAACAACAAAGACAGACATACAAATGCTCCACACACACAATATGCAAACATACATACACACACACACATTGACATAGACGCACACACACACACAGTGAAAGCACACATTGGCGATAAAGGAGAAAGAACCACAGGTCAAATATTAAACGGACTATAAATTCTTATATGCAATATTAATTATGTCTAATTTCTGAATTCTAAAGCAGCCCCCCCGGCCAGGCAGATAGTGCAAAACAATATGCAAACGGTGGTGAGGAACCCAAAACTCCCATCGAGAAAAAAAACCTCAGGAGAACCCAGGCCCAACCAGGGGATTCCAGTTCCCCTCTGGCAAAAGCTGCTGCCTCTGCACAAGCTCAACAGTGCTTGCACAACAAGGCTAAATAAAAATAAAAAATAAACTTAATAAGGTAAATGATAGATTTAAGATTATCATTCACAATCTAATAACATTTGAAATGTTGTAGGAAAATCAAAGTTGTGGCGTCCTTTATCCAGCTCTATCCTCTTAGCTCTTGTCAGGTCACCGCTTCCCATTCTCAGCTCTGCCATCGGGTCTGGGCATGAACTGGATCCTGCAGTAACCTTGGAACAAAGAGACAAGACTGGCTGAGAGTAGAGTACTGTTCTTGTTATTGGATGTGTTTCTGGTTCCGGTTGATCTAAATAATGCAGCCTAAATCCTGTGAGGATTAATATTATGGAGGAGTATTGTATGCAAGATTAAAAAGATGAGTCTTTAGTCTAGATTTAAACTGACAGAGTGTGTCTGCCTCCCGTACCGTGCAGGGAAGAATATTCCAAAGTTTAGGCGCTAGATACGAAAAGGATCTACCACCTGCACTTGATTTTGAAATTCTAGGTATTACCAACTGACAGGACGCCTGAGAGCGTAATGTACGTTGAGGTCTGTAATACAATAGAAGTTCATTCAAATACTGCGGCGCTAGACCATGTAGGGCTTTATAGGTAATAAGCAAGATATTAAAGTTAATGCGATGCTTTATAGGTAACCAGTGCAAGGTTGACAGAACCGGGGTTATATGCTCATACTTTTTTGTACGTGTAAGAACTCGAGCTGCCGCGTTTTGAACAAGTTGCAGTTTTTGTAATAGGCCTGCAGGGCATCCACCTAGAAGTGCATTACAATAATCTAGTCTTGATGTCATGAATGCATGAATTAATTTCTCTGCATCTGACAGTGACAGCATATGACGTAGTTTAGATATATTCTTAAGATGGAAAAATGCAATTTTACAGGTGTTGGCGACATGGCTTTCAAATGACAGAGTACTATCGAATACAACGCCAAGATTCTTAGCTGATGACAAGGATTTTATGGAGCATCCATCAATCGTTAAGCGGTATTCTTGGTTGTTACGTATAGCGGTTTTTGGTCCAGTAAGTAACACTTCTGTTTTGTCCGAGTTTAGTAGTAAAAAATTGTTACTCATCCACATTTTTAAGTCAACTATGCAATCCTTTATTCGATGAAACTGCTGGGTTTCATGAGGCTTCGAGGAAATATAAAGTTGAGTATCATCAGCATAACAGTGAAAGCTAATTCCGTGTCGCTTTATTATATCTCCTAGAGGTAGCATGTATAATGCGAAGAGCAGAGGCCCCAAAACTGAGCCCTGTGGTACACCGTACTGGACTTGTGATTTGCGGGACACCTCATTGTTTCCTCAGACCTCATGCGGCATATGCCGCCGCCTACCTCGATGATATCATTATATACAGTAATGATTGGCAGCGGCATATGCAGCACTTAAGAGCGGTCCTGAGTTCGCTGAGGAGAGCGGGGCTGACGGCTAACCCGAAGAAGTTTGCGGTTGGGCTAGTAGAGGTAAGGTATCTGGGCTTCCACTTGGGTCACGGGGAGGTGCGTCCCCAAATTGATAAGACGGCAGCGATTGCAACCGCCCCGAGACCCAAGACCAAAAAGATATTATAGACGGTTTGTGCCCAGTTATTCGGACCTCACGAGCCCGCTGACTGAAAACAGAGGAACGCCCAGGCAAAATAGTAATGGTATTGTGTAACTTTATTCCTCTGTTTTCCGACATCAACCACAGAACAAGGTCAAACCGGACCCACACAGTCCCAGCAATGAATCCCCCCAACCAGAACCAACGAGCCCCCTCACTCCCCACAAACACCCACCCAGGAACCTCCAATCAGGGCCACTGTATGCAGCTATAACTTCAAACTGCTGACATGTGATGTAAGTTTACCATTAAATACCAAGTATTGTAACTTCAGCATAAATGTGACAAATAGTCCGTCTTTGCTCTTGGTTGGAGATGGAGTGGTCTGAGCTGGAATGGTCCGATGGTCGTATTTCTCTTGGGTGGTGGTGGAATTGCCTTAGATGGAGCTGGGATGGTCAGTCTGCAGTTGTAGCTCTATCCACTCCGACGAAGGAGTGGATAGAACTGGATTCGCACCAATTCTGGAAGAAGTGAAGGGATACACTCCAAGACGCCGCCAAGCACGCTTCTTGGGATAACGAGCACAGTACCGTCCAGGGTGATATATTGTACTTTTGTGTATGTGTCGTTGCTTCGCCAGCACATTTGTTTTTCTCCTATAAATCAGGAAGATTTAATTAAACTTATTGCAGCATACAAACCGAAAACATGCTGATTAGACCCCATTCCGACTAGTTAATTAAAATAGTCACAACCTGTTGCAATTGAGCCCATTTATAACATTATCAACTTGTCAATTAAGCTAGGACATGTCCCAGGACCCTTTAAGCTGGCTCTAATTAAGCCTCTTATCAAAAACCAAATTTAGGCCCCAATGAACTTGAAAGCTATAATCCATTTTTTTCCAATCTCCCGTTCTTGTCTAAAATACTAGCAAAAGTAGTGTCCACTCAGGTGTGTACTTTCCTGCAAAATAATGACATACACGAAAAGTTTCAGTCTGTCTTTAGACCGCATCATAGCACTGAAACTGCGCTCGTTAGAATTACAAATGACCTTCATATTGCATCAGATAAAGGTAACATCTCACTCTTAGTCCTACTTGAGCTTAAGTGCTGCTTTCGATAATGTAGAACATAAAATACTATTTGATCGTTTACAAAATTATACCGGTATTTAGGGACAGGCACCACAATGGTTCAGATCTTACTTATCAGACAGATATCAATATGTCCATTTAAATGGGGAATCATCAAATCTCATGGATCACCTCAGGGATCATCTCAAATATCACAAAAACAGCCTTCTTCCACCTTGGACATGTTGCCAAATTATGAAATATTTTATGTGTTGCTGACGCAGAAAAGCTTATTCATGCATTTGTGTCCTCAAGACTTGACTATTGTAATGCTCTACTGAGTGGTTGCTGCATTCATACACATTTTGTTCTTCGGAGCATTCGCACATGACAGACTTCTAAAGACAGCCGAATTACTGCTGGATTCTCATGCCGTGATGCAGCGGACTGTCCCTTCCTGCAGCGACTTGCCCTGGGCATCTTTGCAGTTCCAGAAGTGTTCAAGTTTTTTCTCTAAAAGAGCAATTTTTCCATTGTGGATCTCTCCCGCTTTTGGGGGACGGACACGATGGCTGCCTAAAGTGTTGGGTTTCCAGCATGCTGGGGCAGCCGTTGTGGATAAGTTCTGCCCGCACTGCGGGCGGCTCACGATTCAGAAGTTGTGTCACTGTGTTCCGCAGCGAAGGTGATGTGAGGATTACTTCCCGTTCCCCAAGAGACGGTCCCACTGTCTCATTCCTCAACCACATATCGGAAATGGTGCGTGTTGATGAGATGTTCCTTGCAGCATCGGATAAATGGTGCCTCGGGGTTGAGCATGGCTCGAAGCCGCTACCGCCCCCGCTTCCGTGTTTCTGGGAAGTGCATGAGGAACTCAGTAAGACCTGGAAACGCCCCCTTTTTCGGCGTGTGCACGTCAAACTAGTTCCGCCACCCTTTATTTCCTCAATGGTGGGGCAGGTAGAGGATACGTCGATGTCCCTCAGGTGAAACGTGCCGTCTCGGTGCTGCCACCTGGGGGGCTCGATCTAGACTCCCGTCCAAAGCGTGTAGGTTTCGGCATCTCTGGTGTCGAGCTAACACTGCTGAGAGCCAAGCTGCCCCCTCTCTCCACGCTATGGCCATCTTGCAGGTCCAGGCCAAGGCGTTGAGAGAGCTCCACGAGGGTAAGATTGACCCAGCGCTTATGGAGGAACTCTGCACTGCCACCGAACACGCTGAAGGGCGACCGAGGTGACCCTGCGGGCCCTGGGTCAGACAATGTCACTTAAATTCAAGTTTATTTATACAGCGCTTTTCACAATGTGCATTGCTCCAAAGCAGTTTTACAAGAGTGTAGAAAGATATACAATATACAATATATACATGGGAAGACCCCAGGGAGACCGAGAATACCTTTGGGCCCCACCCCAGCCATTCCATCGGTGGTTGGTCGATCCGGGATGGGTCCTGTCCCGTCCCAATAGTTCACTTCAAGGAGTTTTCCCTGTCCCTCTGGGTGTTTTTCACAGCTGCTCTCACCCTCTTCACGACAGTGTTCGTCAACCCGACGTTAGATCATGGCGAAACGCAACGTTGAGTATACTCAGCATCCCTCAGCACTCTCAAATCGATGGTGCGTTGAGCTGCATCGGCAGGCAGGTAAGTCAGCAGAGCTGATCTCCTTCCCGGGGGCCTCCTCATGGCGAGGGACCCGCAGTGCTAGCCATCGAAAAACCTCATGTGGAGGAGATGAAGTATATCATACCCTGAGTCCCCCTGTCACGGTCCCTGGGCACTTGGCTCAAGCTTTCCACACTGTCACGGTGGCTACGGCAAACGTTCCGTCTCGGCTACTCGAACCAATTCACCAGACCTCTGCCCAAGTTTCAGGACATCCTCTCAACCTCAGTCAGAGGAAGGGATGCTCCCTTACTGCGAATTGAGGTCAGCACCCCGCTGGCGAAAGGAGCGATCGAGCCCGTCCCTCTAGCCGAGAAGTGCAACAGGTTTTACAGCCCACACTTCATCGTCACCAAGAAAGAAAGGGGGGGCGCCCCTAGATCTGTGTACCCTGAACGGGCACCTACACAATCATGTCTCGATTCTGCCTCGCAATCGTCCGTTCCTACGGTTTGCTTTCGAGGGTCAGGCATATCAGTACAGTAACTACTTCAGTCCGCATATTTTTTTCCCATTAACTCTCCCCTGACGGTTAGACCATGTGGGTGTCTCCACTAGATTAGATGATTAGATTAGATTCAACTTTATTGTCATTACACATATACAAGTAGAGTGTAACGAAATGTAGTTTAGGTCTAACCAGAAGTGCAATTAGCAAGTGCAGGATATACAGTGTGAATAAATACAGAATACAATTTTAGGAAAATACTTTACAATGGGCATGTACTATGAAAATATGACAGTCGGTATGTACTATGAACAATATATACAGAAGGCTATATACTGTGAACATTAATGTACAGGTGGTTATGAATAGATAACAATATAGACTATACAATAGTGCAAGTGACTTAAGTGTGCATTAATACAGAAATTAGCTATTAAAGTTGCAGTGTAATAGATGAGTTTATGCGGTTATTAAAGGTACGGTGCAGTATATGAGTTAATGCAGTTATTGAAGTTATAGTGCAATACATGAGTAGATGCAGTTGAGGAAGTCCATGGCGAAGAGCTTCACAGGGGTACCTTTCTGGCGAAAGCCAAACAAGGCGTGAGCCTGGCGGTTCCGAAACGCCTCCTCCGACTCGTCCATGCCACCTGCTGGGTTCTTAGTTGGCTGGTTCATTATGTCAGGGATTTCGAGGCAAGAACCCAATTGCAAGGCAGACAGGAGGTGAGGAAGGGGTTAACAGGTTTATTAGACTGAAGACAAGAACACTAGAAAAAGGTCAAAACAAAACCCACAATGGGGAAAACAGGACAGGATAAATAATAACCTTAACAACTAACACTGACTGACTAAGACTACAAAACAAACACTGGAAACAAACACTAAACTGACACTTACTATAAGGAAACAGGAAACAGGAACAACGACTTAGCATGGAGTCTAACAGGAACGAGTACAAGAACATCTACAGCATACAGCAAACAGGCAAGGTATCACAAACAGCAACGCTTACAGCAAACATCGAACAATGAACCAGCACTGGACAATGAAACAAGAGGGTGTTTTATAGGGGAAACAGACAAAGGATAATTAATAGGGGCCAGGTGATACGGGTTAACAATCAAGGAAAGCTAATCAACACAAACTAGGAAACAGGAGGTTGGGAACGATGACGCAGACTAGAGAGAGAGAGAGTATGGCGGCAAATAAGTGCCAAAATAGTCTCCCTCTCACATGAAACAAAGGATTCTGTATGATTCCACCTCTAAACCAAGAAATACCTGACAAAGAGAGGTGAAACCATGACAAGGGGTCTCTGTAGTGCGTTCCCCATTCGAGGAGTGCACTTACCCAGTGGCCTTACGGCCCCAAAGGTTTCACGAAAGCGCTCACGTCTGACACGCCCAGGCCAGTCACCGTCGCTTTGCTGAGATTGTGATACGGCACACCGTTGTGGCGGGTTTTAATAGGAACACCATCTGTCGGTTCGACACTACGTCGAGAGACCGACAGAAAGGGAACGTCTTGGTTACAGATGCAACCTCAGTTCCCTGATGGAGGAAACGAGACGTTGTGTCCTTCTTGCCACAAATACCTGCTGACCGCTGCAGTAGTCGTGAGAGGCTCTCAGGCTGCTCAGAACAAAAGGTGAATGAATGCAGCACGCCGTCTTCTTTGTATACCCGAATATCCGGGGGCAGAGTCCGGCATGCATATTTCATTTGCCAATTTCATTGGCCTGTTTCACCAGTTGAAGTGATAGGTTCTCAAGGGCGTACCCTATCTGTCGGCTCAACACAACCATCAGGGAACTGAGGTTACATCGAATGAAAGAACAGAGGCTCAGCTTTCATACAAACTAAACTATTTCCTTCTATCTTTATGTGTTCGTTTTTATCACCCCTTAGATGTGGGTGGGTTTCTTCAAAAAAGCATCACTTGGATTAAACCGCTGAGATAATTAACATTTTTTGATCAAAGACACCACCCAGATTACACTCAGAACAATCATTAAAAACAGATAAAACATATACGTTCAAGGTTCAGAGCTTCTGTTTTTTTTCCAAAGGTGTGTAACAGCACCACCTGCTGTATAACAGTACAAACAGCAATTGCGGTAATAATTCGTCCATGGCGGGCAAAGAGTCGATGGATTACAAATTCAAATAAACAAAAATCAGCTATTGTCAGATAGAATAAAGTCTTAACAATTTAATGGATCAAAAATACAAATAAACAAAAATCACCTATTGTCAGCTAGAGGAAAATATTACAAAAGCAGAGTTACTTCCAATAAAAAATCTGCTCAACAATTCAGCGTATTCTGTACATGAAACTCCACTGACAGAAATGCACATGAAGCATGGAAACTACCGTATTTAAAACCGTTGTAGGCCAATGAGCATGTTTTCTTCAGAAAAACATGCTTTAATCATTCCAGTTAATTGCATGCAGGCAAAATAAATACTGTAGAAAGCACAGTGTTATATATAGAATAGACTTGTATTTTCAGAAGAAAAACGAGAGGCAGAGAAGAGAGTTAGAGGGAATGTGACCTCATCAGCTTGCAGTTTCTTTCATTTTTATCCTTGCTGTGCACATCAAAGACTTTCAAAGGCAACCAAGAAATATACTCCTTCACAGTACACCTGATCAGAGCAGAAAATATTTGGATTATGATATGCAAATAGGGCTTTGTTATCAGAGCTGACATTCATTATGAAAGCAAGCCTTCTCTGCCTTCTATCTCTCTCTCTCTCTCTCTCTCTCTCTATCTCTGTGCATGTTGGCCACCCCTGTGCTCTTTTAAGGATCAAAGACTACACACAACAAAGCAACGTCTTGTTGCAAAACCTTACGTTCTAAGGTTTAAAGACTAAGGCGAAATCAAACATTGCAAAACATATCTAGCATCTGACCATTTAAACAATATGTTCTATGTAGAATGTCTGGGTGCAGTTATACATTCAAGACTTACTTTACATTTGCCATGTTTTCATTATCAATGTGATCCATATGATGAATAAAACATTCTTCAAAATATCTTATTTTGTGTTCTGCAGAACAAAGAAAGTTTGTAATGTCAAGATGGTGAGAAAAGTATTATAGAATTTTCATTTTTGGGTGAACTACTTCTTTAATGGAGCACTTTAGCAGGTAGGAGTAAACACTTTAAGATACAGTCTTAAGATTTTCTTGAACTTAGTGGTTTTTTTTGCAATCCGTTTTTCATTAGGCAGATCGATCAATTTTAGAGGGGGAATAAACCTTACTGGAACCGGCAGATGTCAGATTTAAAGGGGTCATATTTGTTTATATAGCGCTTATCACAATGTGCATTGTTCCAAAGCAGCTTTACAGGGGTAAAAAGGAAAAACAGAAAAGGTAAATCACAGCACAGTGTTTTTAGAACGAGCAAGATCAAAATCAAAATCAATAATATCTAATTAATAAATAAATAATTGCAGTCTCCCAGTGAGCAAGCCAACACTGCCCTGCTGTGGCGAGGAACCCAAATTCCAATGATTGATTAATGGAGAAAAAAAAACTCAGGAGAAACCAGACTCAGCCGGGAGGGCCAGATCCCCTCTGACGTGTCATAGCTGCACTAAGTGACCCCGACCAAAAGCCACAGAGCAAATATCCACGAGGAAGAGGGAGAGCCCACCATCCGCAACCCAGAAAGTCCCACTCGCCGAAAACAGTGAAGGTTCAACCCAGTCCTACTCCACGATCGACACCAGAAAACAGAGGAACAACCAGGGAAAATTGTAATGGCATGTTGTAACTTTATTCCTCTGTTGGCCGACATTGACCACAGAACAAGGCCAAACCGGACCCACACAGTCCAAGCAATGAATCCCCCCAACCATAACCAACGAGCCCCCTCACTCCCCACAAACACCCACCAAGGAACCTCCAATCAGGGCCCCTGTATGCAGCTATAACTTCAAACTGCTGACATGTGATGTAAGTTTAAATTTAAATACCAAGTATTGTAACTTCAGCATAAATGTGACAAGTAGTCCATCTTTTTCTTTGGATGGGGATGTAGTTGTCTGAGCTGGGATGGTCCGATGGTCGTATTTCTCTTGGGTGATGGTGGAATTTCCTTAGATGGAGCTGGGATTGTCAGTCAGTCTGCAGCTGTAGCTGGCGTAATCTCATGGGCATCCCGAGGCGGAGGCAGAAAGAAAACAATTAGTAGCGTAGCTTCTGTTCATGAACTATGCATTAAGTGAAAGCTTGGCTGAAAAGATGTGTCTTTAATCAAGATTTAAATTGGGAGAGTGTGACACAGCTTAAACAAATGTCATCGTTTGTTTCAGATGTAACGCAATGTGTTGCAAGATTTAAGTTAAAAAACGCTGTATTTTCCACTAAATTGCATGTCGTATCTCCTCTATACCCTCCTCTCTGAAACGTATGGATCGTATAAAGCTTATGGCTCTTAAAAGCGAGGCGTGCTCTGATTTGTAGTTAAACAGTGCGGAGTAATTGGGGGAATCATATGGCATGATTCCTAGTCCTCATCTTGGCAGTCACGTTGTTCTTAGGCTATGCAAACTCAATGCAGCCGGGTTTCGATCGCAAATAGACAAAACTAAGTGAATGGGCAGAGTGCCGTCGATTTGCGTCATGCATAAACAAGCAGAAGGTTAAGCATACTTCACACAAACAAACCGCTCCGTCTAATGCTCTTGCAAAGCGAATCGCAACCGTAAGACCTCGTAGCACGGCGAGAAGTGATTCGAAAGCATTCAAGAGCTCTCCGGCCTCACGGTGCTCCAATGTCATACGCACGAGTCTGTGCTGCGCCGAACGACGCGGACACACCTCTTGTTTAGACGATAGACAAGATCAAGATCCCTGCGATCCCAGATTAAATGGAGTGAGGACACCTTCAAGATAGATGCGATTTAAGATCGTCAGATCGCACACCCCTTCATCCTTATCAACTGAACATTTTATCGAGGCAGGAACGAAACTTTCTATTTAAAGTCTATTTGTTTACACATCTTTCTCAGTCTCTTCCTGATGGCAGCAGCTGGTACTCGTGTAAATGGGGATGTACTGTACTGAATCTGTACTGACATTTGCTTTATCACCAGTGCCTTTCAAAGAAGTCTACATGGTCTGATACTGATTTGTTCTAAAGATTTTCATTGCTGTTTTGTGGACATGATTCAATCGTCTTCCGTCAAACAAGACAAATTCCAAACCAGGCCTTGATCCCGTAGCAATGAAGAATTTCAAGAGTGGATTACGAACCATCAAAAGGGCATCTATACATTAAAGGCTGCTGGTTACAGTTCCATACAAGCATTAGCATATTTTTAAACATTCTAGGCTTTAGGTCTAGAGTGTATAAATGCATATAAAAGTACTTCATGACGTGAATCCAACTGCGGATTTAATGAGACTTATCTACGTAATTCCCAATGGACTCATTTCATACATATGTTCAAATGCACTTGTGTTTTGGTAGGGTTTCATGATTATCAAGTATTTTCATGCATCTACTGGTGGTGGTGGTGTCTCGTTTTCTCCTTAGTTATTCTACAATCACGTTCCTACTGGTCCCTGCAGTCTTTCACATGCAGGTATCGAGGCTCCATCTTCGTGTCATGGCCTATCAGGGGCTTGGTTTAGTGTTGCGGCCATCGAAGCTCTCATCTCTATGTGTTGCCCTACAGGGCCTTCATCACCACATCCCGGCCTATCGAGGCTTTCGTCACTCTACTGCCTATCGAGGCTGTGGTCTACGTAGTGGCCCGTCGTAAGTAAAATCATGATGGGAGCTTTGAGCAGTCCTCTATTGGCTATAGTATTCGATTACAAGGATCGATGGCAGCTATCACATGATGGCCAGATTGTGTTCCTCAACAATCAAATTCAAAATAACTCGACCTATCAAGACCTCAGTCTCGATTATTTGGCCTGTCGAGGCCTTGTGTAAATGTTGTGGACTGTCGAGGCCTCCGTATCAATGTTGTGGCCTGTCGAGGCCTTCGTCTCAATGTTGTGGCCTGTCGAGGCCTCCGTCTCAATGTTTTGGCCTGTCGATCCTTGTTTCAATGTAAAGGCCTATCGAGGCTTTCACCACCAAATCGTGAACTATCAAGGCTTCGTTGATGTTACTGTCTATCGAGGCCCCTGTCTCAATGTTGTAGCCTATACAGGTGCACAGGTGCACTGCAGCCGTACGTTCCACCCAGGGGATCTCGACGTATTCTTTGGCTGCCCCACCATCGAGGGAAGTAGGGGAGCCGGAGCTGGTTTGACTGGAGCGGGCCGTGAGTGGAGCGCTCCAAGTTTTACACAGCTCCTCATGCACCTCCGGGGAAGAAATGGCACCCGGTGTGGGCGTGGTTTGCACCGCGCTCCAACCTCAGGAATCAGGTATCCCCGGGTTAGCACGGTTGGCATTACTTCTGCCTCCTCCTGAGCTCGACCGCTGGGGGTGAAGCTCGGATTCGTCAGAGTCGGATGCCAGTCTCCTTCCGATGCTGCAACATCTCATCTACGTCACACATCGTTTCCGCATTCGTGCCTGAGGATCCGGACGGTATGCCACTGTCGGTTTGGGGACGTTCAGAAGAGCGAATCGGGGTGCGATCGGCCCATGAGCACTTGGCTGGCGGGGTTACGTTCGCAGAGGTCCCCATATCACTAACGCTGCTAATACAGGTGGACTTCGGGGCCGTAGGAAGACAGCCACCCGTGTCCGCAACTTCTGAATGACAATCTGCCAGCAGTGCGGGCAAGATGTGTCAACGAACGCTGCTTCAGCGTGCTGGACATCCAGACACCTAATGCAGCGATCGTTTCCATCCCCCTCCTCGATGAGGGTGCCGCACCCAAGAGAACAGCGGGACATGCCGCGCTGGAGAATGCTCAGTCCTGAAAAAAAATTCTAACACCTCCGGAACCGCCGAGATGCCCAGGGGAAGGTCGCTGCAGGTAGGGACGATCCGCTGCTCTACGTCGTAGATCCGGCAATGTAGAAGAATTCATTGAATTCGTTCTGTTCGTAGTCATGAGCGAAGGCTCTGAAGAACAAAAGGTAAATGAATGCTGAATTTTTCATTCGCCAAATTTCATTGAACTTTTCTATAGTAGTCAGAGTTGATTGGTTCTCAAGGGCGAACCCCATCTGTCGTTCTCGACACAATGTCGCACCATATTGCACCTTGTCGCTGATCAGTTGTCTAATAAATGTTTTTTGTCAAGTATTCTCACTCAGTCTTTCTGTTAGAAATGTAAGCTTCCACAAAAGTTCTGACAGGAAGACTGAATCGTCACTTACCATGTATAGACCAATAACCGATCATCACCTAACACTTGGAGTATATAACATCGCCACTTACCCTTTGTTTGCGTCCGCAGTTGAAGCAGCCGATATTCACCCCCATCCCAAGAACTGCTTATTATCTCATAATTAGAAACAGCACATTAATTAAAGTTATGTGTTTGCACTTGCTAAGTGTGTCCCATTGGGTTAGAAATACTACATGCTCACTTGGGATCTTCACGCCCACTAGAACACTTGTGCCAAAAACAGGAAATACGTCATGAAAGTAGTCAAGTGGTCAAGTGCGAAGACCCCAAATGGGGGTATTTGAACGCACCCTTCATTTCCGCTCACATCGCTTACTCTGGCACACCGACATAACATCACTAAATGCCAATGGCGCCACCTATTCCCAACCTCCTTTAGCGGACTCGTACACACAAAGACAAAATACAACCAAGCAAAGCAATACTTAAACGTATGCAAATATAATACATTAAATTTTTTTTAAATGAATTCAAAATACACAATAATATGGCTCCCACACACAGGCCCCTTATTGTTTTATATAGATCAGATAAACAATTACTGTCAGTTACAAAAGGAGCCAACAAACCACAAATAAGAAACTTAAATAACTTTTAAGAATTGAAGTTTTTGTTTTCCAAGTAACAGAACGTACTTTTCCTTTCTTATCAGGTTCCACTGTCAGTACTCTTAGTACTGTTGAATGAGTTTAAACAAAGGCAGCATGTCCCGATGGAAGCGGCATAATAAAAAACAACCCGAAGAAAAACAGTGAAAAAGGTTATCTATAGTGCTATTTTACAGGGTATTGAGCAAATAATTAGCAAACCCACCTAAAATACAACAAAATAATTATGTAATAACTCATAATCATAAGTTGTAAACATGCGCGAAAGCATGCTGCCTGTTACATTGCTCCTGCTTTTGAGTTCGCTTTTTAACTTTTTTTAACTTTTATTCTCTTTTGTTCGTTCTTCTTTCTTCACTGTAACTTTGTGAAGTCCTGTCCTCTCTAACGAGGTCGTTTTCAGAGAGTTTTCGTGTTTTACTTCGGGTCGTTTTTTATTATGCCGCTTTCATCGGGACTTGCTGCCTTCGTTTACTCTACCAGGATATGTACCACCTGAACTCTGGAGGAAAACACAACAGGGATGCAGAGGATGGAAGCAACGTCAGGGGATGAGAGGAGAGTCGAGAAGGGACGGGTTTAAGCCGTGTCTACGCACTGTTGTTATGGGAAATATACAGTCCCTCAGCAACAAAATGGACAAGCTAACGGCGCTAACGCAGAGCCACACAGGGTACCGTGTAGGGAATTCAATGAGGAACAGTATTATTTAAACACTATTCTTCATCAAATATGTAAGAATTATCATGAACTTTGATCACAATTATAAGTAATATATTCTCCACCACCTTTTGTAAGGGAAACAAATATCAACCCAAATTGGGATGAATTTAATTATTATCAAATTCATGATTTGGCGAAATCAATTAGCATTACGAGCAGGTAGCAAGAATCGGCATGTTTAGGGACTCCGGATTATGAGCATTAACAACAAATAACATCACGTGTGAAATAAAACAGGAATTTATTTCCTAGACTAGCCACATGCTAATCTAATATACACACACATACAGTTTAGCATTGGAAGAAGGTTGAAGTTGAAGCAGAGAGAAGAACAGAGCATGGATTATGCCAGTATTTCATATTCAGAAGATCAGTAGCCTGAACTAAACATCAGTTTCTTCTTGTAAAGCACCTTTGTTAAAAGGATTAATGATGCCCTATGCATCCATTAATAAGACTAAGTTTGATACTTGCACTTCTTGCCCATCAGCTGACATTGCATTATCCTATACATTTATACATAGGTATGTCCAATCCTGACCATAGAGAAATGAAACCCCGACATTTACCCGTATTTGAATGTTATGTAAGTTGGTTGAAGGTGAATATGTTTGAATAGGTTTCTTATATGAATTAATATAATGTTTAGTCTACTTTGAGATGCTTGTGAAAGGGTTTTAAAGGGAAAAAATGTACAGAAACGTTGTGTTTGACCACATGTGATATTGTGAGTTGATTTGAACTGTGAGTACACCATAGAAAGTCATGTAACATTGAGTAGTCTTTCTGAAGATGCAAATGAGTAATAGAATGATTGAGTAAGGAACAGATTTTAATGAATGCATTCTGTACAAGCAAGAAAGAGATTGAACCAATGAAGAGTTGAATACAGGAAGTGGTTTATTGAGATATGGTTTATTTTTGAACAAGTGTATTTGTATTACTGTGGATGTTTTGAAGAAATATACAACTCGGAAAGAACGGAGCTGATCACAGGCACATATTTGTATGACTTTATTTCGTCATTCTACAGCTTCATGTAGTTGAACACTATGCTGCTAGCTGATGCAGAGCTTCTGAATCCACTACAGTTCTTGGGGGCTCGTCCGGGACCTCACACCTTCTACGGACCTCACACCTTCTACTGACCACCCAGTCATCACACTAAACTCCACAGATGTTTTCACTGCACTAAGCCGGATAAACGCGCGCAAAGCTGCTGGCCCAGATGGCATCCCTGGTCGCGTACTCAGGGCATGTGCGGATTAGCTCGCTGGGGTCTTCAAGGACATCTTCAACCTGTCCCTCGCCCAAGCAGTGGTTCCAGCATGTTTTAAATCCACCTCCATTGTGCCCTTCCAAAAAATTCCAGCCCGACATGCCTGAATGACTACCGCCCACTAGCACTCACACGCATTGTTATGAAGTGCTTCGAGCGGCTGGTCCTGTCACACCTAAAAGACTCTCTACCATCCACACTGGACCCATACTAATTTGCCTACCGTAGCAATAGGAGCACAGATGATGCGGTGTCCATGGCGCTGCACTCCGTGCTCACACATCTGGATAATAAGGACAATTATGCACGCATGCTGTTTGTAGACTTCAGCTCTGCATTCGATACCGTCATCCCTTCCAAGCTAATCATCAAACTTGGAAACCTAGCCATTAGCAACTCAACCTGCAACTAGATTATGGATTTCTTGACGAACAGGCCTCAGCTTGTTAGGTTAGGCAACATCTGCTCCACCACAATCACCCTCAACACTGGTGTACCACAGGGCTGCGTACTGAGCCCCTTTCTCTACTCCCTTTTCACACTCGACTGCAGGCCTGTGAATGGATCTAACTCCTTCTTCAAGTTTGCAGACGATACAACAGTGATTGGTCTCATCAGCAACAACGATGAGACTGCTTACAGGGAGGAGGTCCGGCACCTGGCCACATGGTGCTCAAACAACAACCTGCTCCTTAACACCTCCAAGACAAAGGAGATCATCGTGGACTTCAGGAAGGCGAAAGGAGGCACACCTGACCCCATCCATATTAATGGGATGGTTGTTGAACGTGTTTCCAGTTTTAAGTTCCTGGGGACCCATATTTCGGAGGACCTGTCCTGGACCACCACCTCATGCCTGGTCAAGAAGGCTCACCAGCGTCTCCTCTTTCTGAGGACACTGATGAAGAACCAACTGTCTTCAACTATCCTGGTGAACTTCTATCGCTGCACGATAGAGAGCATCCTAATCAACTGTGTCACAGTCTGGTACGGGAACTGTTCTGTTGCTGAGCGCAAGGCACTGCAGCGGGTGGTGAAAACAGCCCAGCGCATCACAGGGACTACAGTCTCTTCGATTGAGGACATCCAGAAGAAACGCTGTCTGCGTCGAGCTAGCAGCATTCTCAAGGACTCCTCTCACCCCGCTCATAGACTGTTTACTCTCCTGCCTTCCGGTAGGCGCTTCAGGTGCCTCCGGACAAGAACCAGCAGACTAGGAAACAGCTTTTTTCCCAGAGCTGTTTCATTATTGAACTCTGTCCCCCACTGATTTCATTACCCCTCATAACTTTAACTTTAATGCTGCTATTACATTGTCTACATTGCACTACAGGGCTGCCATGCATGACTGAACTGTACACACCAGTACTTCATGTATCTTCTCTACCAGACTAATCTCATAACTGCATTACCTCATCTATTGCACCATAACTTCAATAACTGTTTTAGTAACTCAGTAACTCTATTAACTGCATCTACTCATCTATTGCACCATAACCTCAATAACTGTATTACCTCATCTACTGCACTGTAACCTTAATAACTTCATTAACTCATCTACTGCACTGTAACTTTAATAACTAATGTCTATAATTAATGCACACTTAAGTCACTTGCAAGTCTAAATTGTTATCTGTTCATAACCACCTGCACATTAATGTTCACAGTATATATCCCTCTGTATATGTTGTCCATAGTACATACCGACTGTCATATTGTCATAGAACATTTGTATAGTATTTCCCTAATATTGTATTCTGTATTTATTCACACTGTATATCCTGCACTTGCTAATTGCACTTATGGTTAGACCTAAACTACATTTCGTTACACTGTACTTGTATATGTGTAATGACAATAAAGTTGGATCTAATCTAATCTAATCTAATACATGCTACCATGCAAGACGTCGGCTTAAACCTGTTCAACGCGGAGGTTGTAAACCCTCGCGAATGTGTTGGCCATAGCCCAACAATGCAGCTCTGCAGATGTCTGCCAGAGAGGTGCCCCGTGCCAGTGCCCATGATGAGGCAATTCCCCGGTTGGAGTGAGCTCTCACTGACAGTGGGCATGGCTGATTCTGAGACTGGTATGCCGTCGTGATGGCGTCCACAATCCAGTGATTTACTCTCTGTTTGGAGACAACTTTCAATTCAATTCAAGTTTATTTATATAGCCCTTTTCACATAGTGAACCAACAACCACAAAACAAGGCAAAACTGGACCCACACAGCCCCAGCAAATGATTCCCCCCAACCACAACCAACGAGCCCCTTCACTCCCCACAAACACACACCAAGGAACCTCCAATCAGGGCCACTGAATGCAGTTATAACTTCAAACTGCTGACATGTGATGTAAGTTCAGCATTAAATACCAAGTAATGCAACTTCAGCATTAAAGTGACAAGTAGTCTCTTGGTTGGGGGTACGTGGACTGAGCTGGGATGGTCCAATGGTCATATATTTCTCTTGGATGGTGGTGGAATTGCCTTAGATGGAGCTGGGATGGTCAGTCAGTCTGCAGCTGTAGCTGGCGCAATCTTTAGTTGGGGATGATCTGTCGATCATCTGCCACAGCAACACATAAAATATTTTGTAATTTGGCAACATTTCTAAGGTAGAAGAAGGCCCTTTTGCTGACCTCCAAAACAGACAAAGAGCTGAAGCTCTGCGTGCGGTCCAAGTAGAGGCGGAATGCACGTGATGGACACAACACAGATGGGTCTTCCTCCCCACTGGGAAGCGCCTGCAAGTTAACCACCTGGTCCCGAAAAGGAGTGGTGGGAACTTTGGGATCTTAGCCAGGCCAGGGTCTCAGAATCACATGAGAGTCGCCGAGCCCAAATTGTAGCCAATCGGAGGACTGTAGGTCCCCTACCCTCTTGATAGAAGCGAGCGCTATCGAGAGAACGGTTTTCATCGTGAGCTGAGGAAGAGCTGCGTCTCTGAGGGGCTCAAAGGGGGGCCTAATATGGCCCTCCAGGACCACTTCAAGGTCCCAAGAGGGTTTGGAGCGCGGGTGAGGCGGATTCCGCCTTCTCACGCCCCTTTGGAACCTGATGATCAGGTCGTGCTGTCCCAAAGACTTTCCAGCAACTGAGTCATGATGAACGGCTATTGCGGCTACATACACTTTCAGTTTGGAAGGGGAGAGGTAATTCTCAAGTCTCTCTTGTAGAAAGGCCAACACGTTCCTGATCAAGCGACTCCGAGGGTCTTCTCTGCAAGAAGAACACCAGGATGAGAAGAGGCACCACTTACAGGCGTATAGCTGCCTAGTGGCCACGGCCCTAGCCTGAATAATGGTCTCAACCACCGCTGGGGGTAGGCCACTCAGGATCTCCTCGTCCTGTCCAGGGGCCAGACATGGAGGTTCCAGAGGTCCGGCCTGGGATGCAACAACGTGCCGTTCCCCTGAGAAAGCAGGTCCTTCGTCAGTGGAATCGGCCAGGGGGGAGTTGTTGTCAGAATCATTAGCTCTGAGAACCAAGTCTGGTGGGTCAGTGTGGCGCAACTAGTAACACTTGATAATAAATAATAGTATTTATAAAAGCATCCGTGCTGAGGGGGGCCTTGGACAGGGAGTACCATAGCGTGCAATGAGTGGTGTCCGGGGAGGCAAACAGGTCTACCTGAGTCCTGCCCGAACTGAACCCAAATAAGCTGAACTGCGCGGGGTTGGAGTCTCCACTCTGTATGTGGCTCTCAGGGAGCGGATAACCTGGTGACTCCACAGGGGGAGGCGTCGGGTGAGTCGTGTTAACTTTTGTGCTGTATTACCGGACCAGCATGTGCTTGTTCTGCACGAGAGGTTGTAGCCTCTTTAGTGCAAGTAGCACAGCGAACATCTCTAGGCAAATGATATGCCAGCGCAGGCGGGAGCCCGTCCATCGCCCCGACACTGCATGCCCGTTGCACACTGCACCCCAACCCTGCAGGTAGGCGTCGGTCGTCACCACGACGCCCCTTGTAACCTGCCCAAATGGGGCCTGTCCGTAGAAAGGTCATTGAAGACCAGGGGGTTAGGGTCCGGAGTGGGGCCGAAAGGTATTCTCAGTCTCCCTGGGTTCTTCCCTTGAGGGCCGCTTCTGCTTCCTCCGCGTCTGCTGATGGGGTGGTGGTCTACTCTTCGACGTCTTCCGGGCGGCCGCCTGATTGGAGGGAACTGGAGCGTGGACCAGGGCTGCTGGGAAGCATACGATGAACGGGATCTCGACGGCCAGAGGGTGGCAGAGTCGCGGCGTGGAGGCTATGCTTGATAGCCTCTGTCTGCTTCTTTACTGTCAAGAACTGCTGCTCGACAGTATCACCAAACCGCCCCCCCCCCTCGCAAGAGGACCTTCTCGGCGTCACTCATCTGTGCAAGGTTCGGCCAGAGGTGTCTCTCCTGGACCATAAGTGTGGACATCGTCCAACCCAGGGCCTGCATGGTCACCTTTGGTTGCCCTTGAGCGAGGTCGATGGCGGTGCCGATTTCCTGCATAAGCATTGGGTCAGTCTTACCCTCGTGGAGCTCCACCAATGCCTTGGCCTGGACATGCAGGATGGCTATATCGTGGAGAGAGGGGGCAGCTTAGCCCTCAGCAGTGTAAGCTCGACACCCGAGATGCCGCAACGTAAATGCTTTGGACGGGAGTCTAGATCAACGTATCCTCTAGCTGTCCCACAATCGTGGAGAGAAAGGAAGTGCGGTGCACTGCAACCCAATGCTCGCTGTGGCCCGGGAAAACATGGCTGACTTTTCGACATCCGTTTCTTCCTGAGCTCGTTCTCGGAGGAGGGAGCTGCAAGGAATCATAGGAGTCAAATGCTAGTAAGTCAGCCCCCAATGCTGCAAAAGGACACCTCATCATCACGCACCGTTTCCGATACGTGGTTGAGGAACACAATAATCCTCACATCACCCTTGCTGGGGCCGTAGCCACTGCTGTGACGGAACGGGAAGCCGACGAGGGGGCGTCTGAGTCCCATTGGAACACGGCCGCCCGTGACGCAACGTCTGTATCGAGAACCGCCCCTAGTGTGGGCAGAACTTTTCCACACAAGCCATCGTGTCCGTCCCCACTCCTCAATGAGTGTATTGCACCCATGAGAACAGCGGGACATGCCATGCTGGAGAAATTTCTCCTTTAGAGAAAAAAACTCGAACTCTTCTGGAACTACCGAGACGCCCAGAAGAAGTCGCTGCAGGAAGGGACAGTCCATTGCATCACATCATAGAATCCAGCAGTATTTTGCTTGAAGATCTGTAGATCTGCTGTTCAGTCAAAAGCAAAGGCTCCGAAGAACAAAAGGTGAATGAATGCAGCACGCCGTTTCCCTTCTATACCCGGATATCCGGGGGCGAAGTCCGGCATGCAAATTTCATTCGCCAATTTCATTGGACTGTTTCAAAACCAGTCGAAGTGATTGATTCTTAAGGGCGAACCCCATCTGTCGGTTCGACACAACGAGAGACAGACAGAAAGGGAACTTCTTTCTCTTCTTCCCTTAAGAAGCCAGTGCTTGACGACCGACAACAAGGAGGACTTTCGAGCCAAGAATTCCTTCGGACCTTCACTAGCCACACCCCAAACCCCATGAGTTGGATTCCCCGCAGACGTCTTCTTCACTGCTTGTCTGGCACTAATTGTAAATAAACTCCCTTACGGGTACACTTTTCTTGCAAATGCCTTCGTCTCGTTTCTCTCTTGCCACAATATGTACAAAGAGACCCTATGGGACAGCTTTGTATCGGAGTCTAATCAAACTAACTTCCATGTTCCGTGTAATTGGCTGTTTGTCGCACCTGGCACACTTTCAGGTGCACGTGCCCTCACAAACTCTGGATGAGACCTGAGTTGACAGAGAATGTTTATACTAAGCATTGTGCAAAAGCTGAACCTGATCTAAACCAGTGGCCTGTATCACAAAGCCGGTTTCGGTTTTTACCCAGGTAAGTGCTTGTTTAGTTTGAGAATGCTCAGGGTTTTCGGGCTCTAGAAGGTGGATTGGTTTTGAGGGGGTTTTGTCTCCATGGCAACTTATGCTATATTTCTAACCCGCTCCGGAGCAGGTTTTATTTTGAGTTAGAGATCGCAAACCAAAACTGGATCAATCAGCTCAGAGAAAAGTTACGTATATCTGACGCAGTGAAGCCACTTCCCATGTATCTCTCACTCCAAATTAAAAAAAGTGATAAGATGTTAGAGGGAAAATCTTCTGATGCTATAATTGTTTATTTGTATTGTGTATTTACAATTATTGATCATATTTCAAAACACATTCATATAATTATTATATGACTTGATAATTAATATGAATTCATTCATATTAAAGATAACATTTAAGCTAATATAACTACAAACTTAATGTAATGAAGCATAAATATTATCTTTTGATCTTATTGTAAACCTATATAAATCATTTAAATTCGGTTGATTCTGAATTGATAAAGTCAGTATCTGCCTTCTCAAACGTTCACTATAGCAGTGTTTATTCCTGCCTTGTAAATGTGTTCTTAATTCATGACATTTTTTCATAATGATCTCTTCATCTTCAACAGAAAAGTGAATTGTGCTGATACTCGCGAGAAGTCAGTCAAACTGATGATGCTTTCCATGGTCCATGTTCACATATTTAATTAATTTAAAGGGTTTTGTACTGTTCCCTATTTACTTTACCTTGAAGTACTGACACAACACAGATGCAGTAGGGAATTTTGTAGTGTCATGATAAGCTAAAGGAAAACAGGAGAGGATCCACGTGCAGTGAATACGTATTAGGTATAAAATCCAAAAGGCATACAAAGGGGTAAATCCAGGCAATGGAAACACGGGAGAATTTACAACAACTGAACACAAGGGCTACATATACATACATTAAGGGACAAACAGACAATGAGAAACAGGCCGTGACATGTAGGCATTAAAGTATTAAAATCTTCTTATACATTTTAAAATGTTGGCCTATTGTACTGTATGATACATTACTTTGATGAATGCTTAATGTAACTTGATAAAAAGAATTAAAATAGCAGAAGTAAAATATATGTTTTGTTACCTGTCAATGTAAGGTTTCTTACTGTTTAATAGAAGGTTTCAACTCAACTCAGCTCAACTTTATTTATATAGCGCTTTTTACAATTTTCATTGTTACAAAGCAGCAGTACATGTAAAACAAGAAAATAATCATGCTTTGTTGGTACCATGAAGCAGCTCCAGGAGTTTCTTTGTCAACTCAAGCTTTGATCCTGAAGCTAAGATTAGTTTGTGCGCGCGTGCACATGAACGAGTGACGTTGGGATCGCTAAACCAATCGCGTTCAACATGGATAGAGGGAGTTCCGTAGGTTTCTTAGGAAATAATTATGCGCAAATGTTAGTAACACAAAAATGTATTTCAGCCACGGAGTAATACTGTTTCTGCTGTCTACGCAAGAGAGAATGGTTTCAGAAAACCTGCTGATTGAGATAATCCACAAGTTGAACGACTGTATAGTACACACATTTACTGTAGTATACTGTAGTAAGGTAAATATTACAGTAATGTAATATGATGTGTTTTATGTGTGTATGTGCCCCCACAGTGGATGAACATATCCTGCTAACATTAGTTATCATTTAGTTTACCTTTATTAATGAGGATGAAGCACATGATGAAGCGAAATGATCTGTGTGCTGACAAAGTTAAAGAGATAAATGTACTGTACTATTCATTATGGCACAAGTGTGAATGTGAGGATTTATATTTTATGTTACTGGTGTCTCTTTTATTGTAGGACATTTCACCATTCCTTCCCCAGAAACTGAAGTGTCTACCTCCAAAGGTTACAGAAGTAACACATGTATTTTGTGAACAAAATACACTAGAGAAGCTTACTCTTAATAAAGAAGGTTAAATAAAAAATACCAGTATGTGAACTTAGTAGTCTGTTGAAGTGTTCATTTAAAAATCCGATGGTCATCTCAATCCTGACTCTGGTTTGATTGAGGGCCATGTTGAAGTGGTTCTGCGGTCAGGATAGCAAAAACCTCTGGCATACATAGGGACCCCCGTCTCCCACCAACAGGCTATTAAACAGCCCTGTTATACTTTACCTTCCTTAAAGCACTGACAAAAACACAGATGCATAGGGAATGTTGTAGGCATTACAAGTATTAAAAACGTCTTAAACATTTAAAAATGTAGGCCTACTTTATGATACATTATTTAGGTTCATTGTAAGTGTAACTTGATAACAAAAAGATTAAAATAGCAATGTTAAAAATATGTGATGTCACCGGTCAATTTATGGTTTTGTCTGTATCTTACTGTAGCTGTATAATAGAAGGTTTCTTCAGTGGACAAAGAAGATAAATGTTTCACCCAACACAGTGAAACTGGAAGTGTTCCTAAATGTTCTGCCCCACAGACAGGAATGTAAAAAATGCAATGCAAAGAAATACATATTGTGTGTAGTACAATAACAGTATAAATACATTTAATTTCATGTTTAAGGGAAAGCCAGCAAATGTCATCTCTAAAATCAGATTTTACCTACATAGTCACCATTTTTTGATTTTGTATTTGTAATATATATTTACATCATTTTATGTTAGTATTTTTATTTTATTAAACATTATTAAAAATAACTAACCATTGTAACACGCATTGTGAGTTAGTTGCCTCACTTATATGTAAATTTGCTCGCCGCTGATTGGTTTATTTTCGATGTGAGATCTCTAATCTAGATCATAGCCTGCTCCGGAGCAGGTTAGCCGTGCAGCTTAAGTTACCATGGCGATGAACACCGATTAAAGCTGAGTTACTTTCATGGTACCTAAAACCCAGGGTTGGCGCAAAGTAATCCTAAACTTACCTGGCTAGCCACCTAAACCGGCTACATGGTACAGGCCCCGGCTTCATGGTACAGGCCCCAGGTTAGGTTTGTATGGTTTTGTCAAATCAAAACTTCCTACAAATCGGTTTTTGTTCACTTTCTCTTGTAGGCAGTTTCTTCCTTGTTATTTAAGTTTTTTTCATTGTTATTATTTGATTAAAGTTATCCATAGTAACACATTTATTACACTAGGACAAATGTTTGGATAACATCGATCGTCAAGTTAAGGTTTAATCGGTCTATTCGCCCTTTCTCAATGTCATCTATCATCCTGAAGAGGGCGACTGTGACCCGCAGCTTCATGAGAACAAACAGAAAACGCCCTTCACAGACGCTTTAATAGATGTCAGAGCCGTGCGCGCTTCAGTTTGTGATGCATCTGGTCTGACCGCTCTGTCTGCTGTTGTCATTGGATAATAAACACAGACATTCATGAGCTCGGGTTATTGCATGTCCTGCTATATGAACGTGTGCGTGCAGTTAATGAAACGAGGATGAGGATAATGAAAATGTGTACTGGTAAGAACATTATCATCATCATCATCATCATCATCTATGTGTCGTTGCTATGAGATCCATCCCTGTTTCGAGACAGACGAGTATCATAGCAACCGCACATCTAGTGCGTTTCATCGTCTGTTTTTAAAGGTGTTTTATAATCTGATTTTCATTTTCGATAGATGGATATCAAAGCTTGAGAAGCAGTTTAAATATAAGCATCAGATGCTTCCAATCAATGGTATTTTACAAATGATGATTATTATTCAGTAGTTTAAACACTGTTTAAAGCAGACCCTACATTGGTTTACATCACGATATTTTAAACAGTAGCAATAATAACTGTAGTAGCAATGGCAATGGAGTGGTTAGCGTGGTACATTTTATAGCGTAGTTGAGAAAAAGGATCTTTTCACCTGCAACCAAATTACATATGCTTGCTTAATAGCCTCTACTTACAGTAAAAGTATAATATTAACATTTCATTTGAAGTGTCAATATAATTGTTACGGATTCTGATTGATCAAGTTTGGTTCAAAGGTTTTGGTTTAAAGTTTTGTTGCACAGGCCAAACAGTTGTCATCATTAAAAAGATAGGCAAAGTGCAGTTCATCAAATGAATAGGCATGTAATTGACAAATGACGTTAAAGGGATAGTTCACCCAAAAATCAAAATGTTGTCAATTTTACATGTAGTTCTACACGTTTTAAGACCTCCCAGTGAACTCGGAACAGAAATAAGGATAATTTTTATAACATCCGAGAGCTTTCCAGGCCTGGTGATCCTTTTTGACAAGGTCCACAAAAGTACTAAAGACTAAAGTACTAAAAATGGTCCATCTGCTCATATTTGGTTCAAATGAATTTGATGCGTTTGTTTAGAGCAACAATATGGAATATTTGCTCACAGGTTTCCCAGTGTGGTTGATAGGAGCAATTGTCTGTTGCTAGTGTCGTAAATACTGTCCCGAGGGGAGCGCAATACACATTGAATTTGTTGTCTTAGCTGATATATCTGGAACAGATATAGCTTAAACTTTAAATATATGGAATAGAAATATTCTAAATATGAAGTTATGCTGAAAAACAAAATTATCTCATTTATTGTTATTTATCTTGGACGTTCAGAACTTCAAAGGGAAAGTTAATCCAAAAACGAAAAATCTGTCATCATTTAGGAAAAAAATATTTGTATTTTGTAGAATTTAGTAAAACAAAGAGTTCTGTGCACCTTTTTAGTTCTTTACTACTATGGTGGTCAATGATGTCCCTTAAGTGAAAATGACTAAAATTCTTTCAAATATCTTTTCTTTGTATGAAGTAATTTATACATTTATGAGATTACATGAGCGTGAGTAAATGATGACATCATTTTTATTTTTGGATTAACTATCCCTTTAATTTTGATGTTGTTAATAAAGCACCACTTTCTCAAAAAATATAATATTGAACACTTGAAAATAGTTCCAAATATTAGTTTATTTTATTTTACATATTTAATAGCATCATAAACTTGTGATACATGACTAAATTGGACCCAAACAGAAAGGTTAATGATAGAAGTCCCGTGGTGTAACTGGTTATAATATTTGACTTTATAATTTAAAATCAAATTTGACCAAAAATGGAGACCTCTGTTAACACATGAACTTGATGGGAATAATTGGATTAATATCAATATATAATATCGCTTTTTCGTGTCTGTGTCTGCATCTGTTTTATATTATATTATAATCCTATGGAGTAAACCGTGTTTTCAAAAATGTCCTGAGCGCTCTTTTAAGCGCAAGCGCAAGCATATCTACAGCTCAAGCATTTCTGCAGGTCAGGGCATCTTTTTAAGTTAAAAAATGTTCTACTTTCAGCTCCTTTTCACAGCAAGTAGTGTGTTGTTTCCATAACGGCATGCAAGGGGCATGCAAGGGAGGTGATTGGTCGAGCAGGATCAAGCTCTAAAAAATAAAATGGCGGCCGAAATACCGGTTGGAGCATAGTTTTGTATAAATGTTAGATGAACCTTCACTTTCAATAACTTTTGATTGCATTGCCATCGAGAAGTTATTATTTTAGTGTCTAATTATGTGATTAGCTTTTTGCAAAGACGCTCTCTGATGTACTTCAAAAAGACTTCCGTTATGCTGCCTATCTGTTTCTCTGAGCTGCCTTCATGCACAGACCCAGATGATGAAGTCATGGCGTTCGGCTGCTGTTTGCATCCAAACGCTGCCAGCGTGTTTTTTTACTAAAATGCGCTTTTGTCAACTTTTTCTTGTCAAAAACACGTCAAGTTTGTTCATGGCCTAAAGTGTGAACAAGGGCTTAAACTAGAGATTGTCACAACACCAGTAGCCACTGCCGCGGAGCAGAGCGAGGGCTCAGACCCAGACGTATGATGAGTATTGAAATATCGAAAATGTGTTTAAAAACGTTTTCAAAAGTTAATTCTACCGCGATAGTTATTGTTATTGAAATATTGTCCAGCTCTAAGATAGTCCCAACGCAGGAGATGTAATGTATGCAAAACACAAACACATGTTTGTGTTTGATTACAAAAGAAAATTCTGTATTTCAAATAACATTCTATATTTGATTATTTTAAAGTTATTCATTCTGATTTACGGGTTCTTGAAAAAAAAATACTATTAAAAATATTACATTTTATAAAGCGTCTTGATATCTGTTCAAGTTCATAATTTCGCCTTCAAATGGTATGAGAGGAACATAGCTCAACTCTCACGCAACGAAACAAACATGACTAGCCAATACGAAGTAATATGGTGCGGGTCTTGGAAGTGTGGTTGTGGGAGTGGATTGTAGCTGTCAAATTTCGTGTCAAAAACAGGAGAGCAGAACTCAAAATTCCAGTAAACATACTTTAATAAACTGTCCTGGAAAACTAAGCGGGATCCACAAAAGCAGGTTTTGTCCATAACAAGATTCAGACACACGTAAAAGAACAAAATTAACATCAATGCTCGACAAAGAATAAGACAAAACACAGGGTATTAATACTGTCGAGGGAAACATCATCAGGTGCGGGTGCAACAAACGAGGTAGAGCTCAGGGCGAATGCATGGAGGAGTCCAGTTCAGGGGTCAACTGGTCCAGGGCTGACTCAAAGGCCGACGAAGGCAGAAGAGGCAGAGGATGGTGGGAGGGAGCTTGGGAAATTGCGAGGGAGAGTTGGCTGTCGAGGGCAGGCTGGGCAGGACCAGCGGGGACATGGAGAGGCTGGACGGGATCAGCGCAGAAGGAAGCAGCCAAAAGTCAAAGTCATTCGCCCTGTCCAGCAGTTCAAAGGTGCCTTGTAGATCACCCTCAGCAGCGGAAGCATGAATGGGGCTTCACTCACAGTCCATGTAGTCCACCAAACCTTCCACGATGATGCAAGGTGTAGCTGGCTCACACACCTGGTCAAACGCGTCTCGGGCTCATGCTCCAGGACGAACTCAGGCTCAGTCGTAAGGTCGCATGCTGGCTTCGCTGTTGCAGTGGGCTTGGGCTCTCCATCGGCGGTGAGGTCTCCATGCTGGAGGATGGTGGCTGGATGGCCTCTGGTTCGGGGCGGGTCCAGGGATTTTGGAAATCATTTGGAGGCCGGACGGGAATCTCAGATTAGGTTAGAAATTTTGAGCTGCATGTAATACATTTAATCCGTCTGGAACTCTGAGGAGTGGTCAAATTTGTATTAGGAGTATTCTGTTACACTTCGTGTCAAAAACAGGAGAGCACCATGTTTACTTCCAGTAAACAAACATTGATAAAGTGTCCAGGAAAATTAAGCGGTATCCACAAATGCAGGTTTTGTCCAGAACACGAATCAGACACACGTAAAAGAACAAAATTAACATCAATACTCAACAAAGAACAAAACAAAACACAGGGAATAAATTCTGTTCAGGGAATGATCATCAGGTGCAGGTGCAACAAACAAGGTGGAGGTACGGGATCGTGGCCAAAGATATAGTCCAGGGGTAAAAACGGAGAAAACTAAACAGGGAAACAGGCAGGTGCAAGCAAACAGTCTCAAGTTTTTCCCACTACTGTGGAAACAGTGGAACCAGGTCTTAGTTTTAACCCAATAGCCGAGGTGCGGGTAAATATGGCCAAAGCAGGTTAACATTACAATGCGGATTAGACTTCCTACGGTCAGGAGCGACAATGATATTGTTTTGTTCCGAGACCTTACGTAAGACTGTATATGGGCCAGAAAATCTTGACCAAAACGGTGATCCAGGGGAGGTTAAAAAACAAAACTTAATCTCCTGGACAATAGGTAGGAAATTCTGTGCGTCGATCAAAAAATATTTTCATTATAGCTTGAGCCTTAGCAAGATGTTTTTTCACTTTCTGCCCTACCGAAAACAAACGTCTACGGAAGCCATTAACATAATCGGACACATTTTGGTGCAGTTTGTCATTCTTTAATTCCTCCTGCACATACATCAAAAGGACCTCGTACTGGGACCAAAAAACAGTTGGTTTGGACTACAACCGGAACTCTCCTGTAATACCGCAAGCATTAACCAGGGCAGCCTGTCCTCCCAATCCCTTTTTAACTCAACACAAAAGCGTGCAGCAGTGCCTTCAGGGATTGGTGAAAGTGCTCTATAGCGCCATGGGTCTGTGCGTGATACGCACTTGACTGATCATGTTTCACCCCAAGCTGTTTTAAAATTTAGCAAACATTCCCGACGTAAAATAACTTCCCCCGATTGCTCTGGACAATTTTTGGTAAACCCAAAAACAGAAATAAATTGCATCAGGCTTTAACAAGAGCTTAAGTAGTGATTTTACGCAAGGGATAAGCTGCGGGATAACATGTTGTTTGACACATGACAGAAAGCAAATAAGAATTACCTGACTTGGATGGAGGCCATGGTCTAACACAATCAATCAATAAATATTAGAAAGATTGATTTTCTACGAGTGTATGACACAACGGAATGCATCGTAAAACCGAATTTGGTTTTCATCCCACCTGGCATACCTGGCAAGTTTTAATACACACTGGAAGATCTTTTTTCAAGCGAGGTCAATAGAATTGCTGCAAAACTCTGTGCTAAGTTTTTTTCACCCCAAAATGGCCCGCTACATCACCATGAGCGGCAGTCAAACCCTCTCCTTAAACGCATCGGGTACCACAACCTGAATTATTTGCTCACCAAACCCAAAGGTTTGTTTTGACAACTCAACTTCCTCAAGATCAAATCATCTCACCACATCGTCAGGAGTCAACAAATAAAACTTGTAGGGCAGGATCTTTCTGCCCTGCAGCTAAAAAATCCCTGCGATTTAGCAGAAATGACAGACAATCCAGAAACTTCCTATTTGGACACTTCAATACATTTAGATGATAGAGTGTGACTCGTGGCGCGTGGCACCGCACAAGACACAAACATCTATGGAAATGTTTGCCCTTTCAAGGGAGCTAACGAAACTATGGTTGGTGGAGCAACATCATACCACACATGCCCTCTGACAAATTATTTCCCACAATAACAGAGACGCCACTCACAGGTTACAATGGACAGACACCGAGAACTACTTCTCCTTCCACCAAGTTCGACTTTAAATAACTTCATGCAAAGGAACGGACAAAAGAAGGCCAATTCCCAATTTTAATATACATTCTATTTGGAACTTGAGGCAGCAGTAAAAGGTAGGACCAATTACATAATGAAAGATTCTGAAGAGCCAGTGTCTCTAGGAATCTTAACTGGTACTTCTACATTACTAACAGGTAACGACAAAAAGCCATCAGTAATGTTTGGATAATAATACAAGTTAGAACGAGCACTTAATGTTAGAGTCCATAACAGAATCAGGGAACACAGACGCATTCACAGACAATAATGTCTCCACTTACATTGTAGGCACAACTGAACTTACCATTTTACTTTGCATCCTCTGTTTGCTTTCCAGCAACGGACAATCACTTTTCCAATGTCCTGTGTTCAAGCAATAGTGGAATACATTAACATCAGTTTTCCCAGAATTAAAATCAACCGGTCTCTGGATAGAACGCACACCATCAAACGTAGGGGAGCGTTGAGGGTGGAGATGGTGGTCTAGTGAGTTAAACCACTGAACTGGCAAATCAAAATGTTGCTGGTTCGATCCCAGCAGCCACCACCAGTGGGTCCTTGAGCAAGACACTTTACTCCATGTTGCTCCAGGGGGATTGTCCCTGTAATAAGTGCACTGTAAGTCGCTTTGGATAAAAGCGTCTGCCAAATGAGTAAATGTAATTGTAAATGTTGAGACAAACTCTCTCGGTAATTAACAATACTTACACAAACATCATTAACAGCAACTCTGGTAGTCTTATTTTCGTTGATGTATGTAGCAATATTGTCAATAACAATGTTTTTAAACAGCTCCAAAAGAATGAAATCACTGAATTCCTTAAAAGTACTCACGCTGGAAGCAGTGCACAAACGGTCAAAGTAGGGTGTCAGTTCTCTTCACACTTCTACATTTTGACGTTCCCCACTTTGCACTCCACCTTTCCTCATGTTCCAAAACGATGGCGGTACACCTCTGGCACCAATTCGTATACCTTCAGAATAGTAAATATAACTTTATCGTAATCCTTCGAACTTCCATTGTCTGCGCTCGGCCTGATATGAGTCTCTGAAGCATTACTACACAATCTGTCTTTGGCCAATTACGCTCCTCCGCAATACTTTCAAACAACGAGAAAAAACATTGGGATTGCGTTCCACATTACCTCCCACATCAAATTGCACGCAATGAATTTTCACTTGATCATGCACCTTCAGTTGCTAGTTTACCTTCACCAATTATCTTCAACAGTCGAACTTGTATTTCAACCTCTCGGGACTGCTGTTCTAATTCCAACTGTTGAACATGTTAAAGTCGGAGTAATTCAATTTCACGATGTTTAAGTAAATCTTCCACTTTTACCTTTTCCAATTCTAATTCATGTTCCCAAGCTACTTTAGCCATTTCCCTATCCCTCAATTGTTGCATACCCAAAATCTCTTGTTTTTGCTCAAACGAAAGACCTGAAAAAAGGTCTGCCGATTCCTTCATCTCCTCCGCAGTACTCAAATTCTTTGAAAGGGACAAAATGTTTTTCTCACTCAACTCAGCTTTTCAAATAGTTTTTAACTCATTCTTTGTAAAGCGTTTATCCAATTCTCCAATCTCATAATGTTTTACAAGAGCCCACTACTGATCTTCAGGTAACAAATTTAATAACTCCTCTGTCGGAGCTTTAACAAAATCTTCAATGGATACCATCATTTATTCAAATTCACGATTCATGGGCCGCACAAAACACATCTGTTCTGAGGATCTCAAAAACTGCATTCTACTAGTCAGTTTCAAAGGAAATCGTTTTTTTGCTCTCAAAATGCCACCCCCAAAAGGAGTATTGTTACTTTTTATTTTTAATGAGTATTAGTTTTTATTATGATGAGTTGATTTTGGTATCTTAAGCTATGTGTGTATATATATATATATATATATATATATATACAGTACACTCACCTAAAGGATATTAGTGCAATTAATAATGCAATTATGGTGGTGGTGTAATGGTGTGGGGGATGTTTTCTTGGCACACTTAAGGCCCCGTAGTGCTAATTGGGCATTGTTTAAATGCCACGCCCTACCTGAGCATTGTTTCTGACCATCCATCCATCTTCTTCCGCTTCATCCTGGGCCGGGTCGCGGGGGCAGCAGTCTAAGCAGGGATGCCCAGACTTCCCTCTCCCTAGACACTTCCTCCAGCTCTTTCGGGGGACACCGAGGCGTTCCCAGGCCAGCCGGGAGACATAGTCCCTCCAGCGAGTCCTAGGTCTGCCCCGGGGTCTCCTCCTGGTGGGACATGCCGGAACACCTTCCCTGGAAGGCGTGCTGGGGGCATCCATAAAAGATGCCCGAGCCACCTCAGCCGGCCCCTCTCGATGTGGAGGAGCAGCGGCTCTACCCTGAGCTCCTCCCGAGTAACCAAGCTTCTCACCTTATTTCTAAGGGATCGCCCAGCCACCCTGCGGAGGAAGCTCATTACGGCCGCCTGTATCCGGGATCTTGTCCTTTCGGTCATGACCCACAGCTCATGACCATAGGTGAGAGTAGGAACGTAGATTGACCGGTAAATCGAGAGCTTCGCCTTGCGGCTCAACTCCTTCTTCACCACGACAGACCGGTACAGCGACCGCATTCCTGTACGGTTCCTGACGGTACAGCGTCAATCTCCTGTTCCATCCTTCCCTCACTTGTGAACAAGACCCCCAGATACTTGAACTCCTCCACTTGAGGCAGGAACTCTCCACCCACCTGAAGTGGGCAAGCCACCCTTTTCCGACTGAGAACCATGGCCTTGGATTTGGAGGTGCTGATTCTCATCCCAGCCACTTTGCACTTGGCTGCAAACCGTCCCAGTGCATGCTGAAGGTCCTGGTCTGATGGGGCCATCACGACAACATCATCCGCAAAGAGCAGAGATGAAATCATGTGGTCCCCAACGCCCTCCGGCCCCTGGCTGCGCCTAGAAATTCTGTCCATAAAAATTATGAACAGAACCGGTGAGAAACGGCAGCCTTGCCGGAGTCCAACATGCACCGGGAACAAGTCTGATTAACTGCCTGCAATGCGAACCAAGCTCCTGCTCCGGTCTTACAGGGGCTGGATAGCCCTTAGCAAAGGGTCCCGATTCCAATACTCCCAGACAGCCGCCACATGATGCCGTGAGGGACACAGTCGAATGCCTTCTCCAAATCCACAAAACACATGTGGATTGGTTGGGCAAATTCCCATGAACCCTCCAGCACCCTGGAGAGGGTATAGAGCTGGTCAAGCGTTCCACTACCGGGACAAAAACCACACTGTTCCTCCTGAATCCGAGGTTCTACCATCGGCCGGATTCTCCTCTCCAGTCCCTGGCATAGACTTTCCAGGGGAGGCTGAGAAGTGTGATTCCCGATAGTTGGAGCACACTCTTAGGTCCCCCTTCTTAAAAAGAGGGACCACCACCCCGGTCTGCCAGTCCGAAGGCACTGTCCCCGACCGTCACGCGGTGCTGCAGAGGCGTGTCATCCAAGACAGCCCCACAACATCCAGAGACTTGAGGTACTCAGGGCGGATCTCAACCACCCCGGTGCCCTCCCACCGAGGAGTTTCTTGACTACCTCTGTGACTTAAGCCCGAGTGATGGGCGAGTCCGCCTCCGAGCCCTCAGCCTCTGCTTCCTTAATGGAAGACATGACGGCGGAATTGAATAGAGACTCGAAGTATTCTTTCCACCGCCCGATGATATCCCCGGTCGAGGTCAACAGCTGCCCCCCTCCACTGTAAACAGCGTTGGTAAGTGTAATAAGATTCAAGTATGGAAGGAAGGAGACGGGAACCGGCAAACATTTAAACATTTAATATAAATAATAACAGCCGGCGGCCCCTCACGGCCGACCGCCGGCGAACAAAACAAATCACATAACATAAACATAAATACCAACATAACACAAGTTCGGGCCCGGTCGCTCGTTTCCTTTTATATGCTCCCAATCTCCTACGTTATTCGAGCCCGGTGTGCGCACAATGTAATAAGATTCAAGTATGGAAGGAAGGAGTCGCGAACCGGAAGACATTTTAAAACATTTATTAAAGTAAAATAACAGAAAATAAACAGCCGGCGGCCCCTCACGGACGACCGCCGGCGAACAACAACACAGTAAAACAAATACATACAGAAACATGTACGGGCCCGGTCCTCTCTCATCGACGGTCCGGTCGCTTGTTCCTTTTATATGCTCCCAATCTCCTACGTGATTCGAGCCCGGTGTGCACACAGATGGCGCTCAATCAAACTTACTCACCGGTCTCGAACCACGGTCTCGCCCCGTCTACTCCACTACAGTAAGGCACTGCTTCCCACTCCTGAGGCGCTGGACGGTTTGACAGAATCTCTTCGAGGCCGACCGATAGTCCTTCTCCATGGCCTCACCGAACTCCTCCCAGGACCGAGTTTTTGCCTCCTCAACCACCCGGGCTGCAGTCCGCTTGGCCTGTCGGTACCCGCCAGCTACCTCGGGAGTCCCACAAGGCAGCCAGGCCCGGTAGGACTCCTTCTTCAGCTTGACGGCATCCCTTACTTCCGGTGTCCACCACTGGGTTCGGGGATTGCCACCTCGACAGGCACCGGAGACCTTACGGCCACAGCTCCGAGTGGCCGCGTTGACAATGGAGGTGGAGAACATGGTCCATTCGGACTCAATATCTCCAGACTCCCTCGGGATCTGGTCAAAGCTCTGCCGGAGGTGGAAGTTGAAGATCTCTCTGACAAGGGATTCGGCCAAACGTTCCCAACAGACCCTCACAGTACATTTGGGTCTGCATAGTCTGTCCAGTTTCCTCCGCCGCCATCGGATCCAACTCACCGCCAGGTGGTAAACATTTGACAGTTCGGAGGTCAGATGAAACAACCACAAAGTCGATCATCGACCTCCGGCCAAGGGTGTCCTGGTGCAATTTCCCCTCTTGCACTCCCTTATGCTTGAACATGGTGTTCGTTATCGACAAGCTTTAACTAGCACAGAGGTCCAATAACAGAACACCACTCGGGTTCAGATCCGGGGGGGGGCGTTCCTCCCAATCACGCCCCTCCAGGTGTCACTGTCGTTGCCCACGAGGGCATTGAGGTCCCCCAGCAGAATGACGGACTCCCCAGTCGGAGCGCTTTCCAGCACCCCTCCCAGAGTCTCCAAGATGGCTGGGTACTCTACACTGCCGTTTGGCCCATAGGCACACGACAGTGAGAGACCTATCCCCGACCCGAAGGCGCAGGAAGCGACCCTCTTGTTCACCAGGGTGAACTCCAACACATGCTGGCTGAGCTGGGGGGCTATAAGCAAACCCACACCAGCCCACCGCCTCTCACCATGGGCAACTCCCGAGTGGTGAAGAGTCCATCCTCTCTTGAGGAGTGTGGTTCCAGAGCCCAAGCTGTGAGTAGAGGTGATCCCAACTACCTCTAGTCGGAATCTTTGAACCTCGCGCACAATTTCAGGCTCCTTCCCCGCCAGAGAGGTGACGTTCCATGTCCCTTGAGCTAGATTCCACGTCCAGGGATCGGGTTGTCGAGGCCCCCGCCTTCGACTGCCGCCCAATCTACTAAGCAAAGCCCCTTATGGTCCCTCCTGCAGATGGTAGGTCCACGGGTGGGTGGCCCCACGTCGCTCCTTAAGGCTGAGCCCGGCCGGACCCCATGGGGGGAGGCCCGACCACCAGGCGCTCGCATAGGAGCCCCAACCCCGGGCCTGGCTCCAGGGTGGGGCCCTGGCTGCGCCATGCCGGCTGACGTCACGGTCCTCAAATTTTTGAACCGCTCTTAGTCTGACCCGTCGCCTAGGACCTGTTTGCCCTGGGATCCCCTGTCAGCCGACAGAAATGGTGTTATTGGTGCTTCCAAGATCGGTCACGCCAGAGACAGTTAGCATAGTGAGGTACAGATCTTGTATCTTGTTTTGTTAAATCGTGATAAAATAGTGCAAAGGAATGGCGAAGGTTGTAGGTAGAAAGAAACAGCCCGAAAAGGGATTTTTTTATCCATGACATTACGCTATAGACAAAAAGATACTAAAACTAAATAAAAAATATATCTTTTTAATTGTAATAACCATGATGCACACCCAAACCAATTATTCCCCCACCCCAAAATTTTTGATAAAATCATTTAGGTCATACATTTGGCTTTGTCATGCTCTAGTGCAGTGGTTCCCAAATGGAGGTATGCGTACCCCCAGGGGTACCGCAAGGGGTACGTGAGAGAAACTGAAATTTAGGAAAAAACAATGAAAATCAATAAGTCAATAAATTCTGAATGTAATATTGTTATATGAAATTAGGACTACACAAATATGCATAAAAAATGTATTCATAAATTTAAAACGCATTTCAATTTATAAGAATTATTTTTTGAGCCCGGACCCGGAATCAGGAGCAGTGTCTGGGTGCGAAATAATCTAAGCTAGGAGAGGTTGCGATTAAATGTAAAAAAAATTAATTACATAGATGCGTAAAGCTACATACGGAAATGTTTATAAGCAATAAACCTACATGGGGGCATCATATATAATAACTGTCTGACTCTCATTTCACTGTATTTTAATTAGTGGTGGGCCGTTAACGGCGTTAACGCAGACTCTTATCGCGCGATAAAAAAAATGTCGTCGTTAATCTAATCTCAAAGTTGGGTTGGGAGCTGGGTCTATACTACGCAAGCTATGATGACTTTCATCTTGACATTTTAGCGCGGATGTATACATAGATTAATTGCACTGTAGGGGGCGAGAACGAGAGTTTTCAACTCGCGTGATCCGCGTCATTCGCGCCGCCTCATCATCTAATAACCAGGGCTTCATTCGCGCTTCATTCGCTTCATTCGCGCCGCCTCATCATGTCATAACCAGGGCTTCATTCGCGCGATTCGCGCCGCAAGTAGGTCTATCGCGTCTTTGCACTGATTTAACATGTAAATCACTCGCGCTTGACGCGCCATTCGTGTTTGGTCTGAACACAACATAACGTTACTGTGAAATTACCACATCAAACGTGATGTGCTAACATGGATGCAGGTATGGAGCTGCCCGGCTTGCTTCAGGAAAAAAATATTTTTAAGAAGCTTCCCAATGGAAACCTCAACAAGACTAAGGTTGTTTGCACCTTGTTCAATGTGGAATTGGTTTACTGTACGGAATTGGTTTACATACAGTTGTTTTAAAAAAAACAAAAACTTTCTCTCAACAGGTCTAGCTTTAGTTAAAACCAGTAACTTTGTATTGGTACCTAATGTATTATGGCTCCTGTATGACATATCGCTTGTTGCTCCCTATCTCTTTGTAAGTCCCTTTGGATAAGCGTCTGCTAAATGACTAAATGTGAATGTAAATGTACTGTAGGAGCTCTTCCAGTCTCAAGTACCACCTAAACACAAAGCATCCCTTAGCTAATGAGTAAGTAAACACAAGTACATCTTATTGAACATAATTTAATTTTCATCACCAATTATCATAGTAGAACAGCTTTCTCAAGCAGTTTGTGATGCATTTTGGAAACAGGAGATGAGCCCCTGGTCTAATGCGCCACGTGGCTTGAGAAACCCGTTCTCAAAGACTTACTTTTAGTCATTATTTGGGTCGCACACATATTCTGAATGCCTTCGTCAGAATTCAAATGAGCCATTTTAATCTAGATTAATCTAGATTAATTCCAAGATTAATCTAGATTAATCTAGATTAAAAAAATTAATCTATGCCCACCACTAATTTTAATGCAAAATTTTGCGGTCTGGTCAAGGGTTACTTGGCTTGAATAAATCATAAAAAAGGGTACTTAAGCAAAAAAAGTTTGAGAACCACTGCTCTAGTGAATGTAAAGTCTGACTGCACTGCTGGGTCTTGCAGAGATTTGCTCATAATTTAATGTTATTTCTGAATCCATGCCAGCAAATCAGAGCTGTAATGCTGTGAAATAGACCCCTTTCTCTCTCTCTTTCAGAGAGTGATGGGAAATGTTGATGATATCCCGATTCACATTTTCTTCCATTCGCAGTTGTGTGAAGTTCCTGCATCTGTGATTGGTCGAATGATGTGGTGATTGGTCGAATACAGCAAGCGTGTGATGGAAATTAAATGCCTGTTTCCCTATTTGGAACATCAGGTTCCAAAGCAATTGTATTGACAGTACTGTCTTGCATATACACTTGGGTTGTCTTAGTCAACTCATACCATGAACTGACGTGGATTTGTGGGGGATGTGGTTACAAGGGACGTTTCAGGCAGCTGTTGGTGAGCATTCGCTTTTAGATGGAATGCATCTTTTATTCCGACACTTTAATTTTTGCAATTTAACGTGTCTAATACATGCATTGGCAACTTATAACACACCAAAGACACAGAGAAACATGTGTTTGCACCATATGACCCCTTTAAGGTTACATTATGCTCGTTCCCCGGCAAGAAAACAAAACACAGACATCTGTGTAACAATCTGACTTCATGGTTCATGTCCGGCATCTTTAGCACTGGGTCCGCTCCATCTATCAGTTTCAAACGATCTGCAAATCCAGCGTTACATGTATATCCACTGTTTATATAACATCCGTCTCTGAAATGTCGTGGCGTGAACAGACAAACGCCTTAACTTCTTTCAGTATCGCATGAGAAACAAGCTGCAGCTGCAGGCCCACACCACAGCCAATCTTGATGGTAAGCGAGTCTCACTTGCCTGTTGGCGCAAGGGGGGCTATTTCTTTGCCTCGCCGGGGGTTTGCTTTTCCTGGAGAATTGCCCAATAAGGGACTAAGAAAAGTTGTTATGCAACAGTTTTTCATGTTCGAAATAAACTTTCCTAAACCCATATGAACCTTTAACATTGTAAATTAGTCAGAATGCATGAAACACTGTTAAATCACCCCTTTAGAATCATTGTTTAATAAAGATCTAACGTAATATTTAATCAAATGCTTGGTTTTTTTATGTCTCAAAGTGCCATAAGACCCCCCTGCTTCTGCAGCATTTTCTAACACCTCCAGTCTAAAAAGAGTTTCAAAAGTGTCTGTGGTCGACCGTAATAAGATGACGGAAAATGAGAACGTCTAACGTGGTCTGGTTAAAAGGCCACAGCATAGCAAGTGCCTGCCCCCAAACTTAAGCTCTGGTCGCTCCAAGGAAACAAATTACTTCTCCCAATGTCTCTGAACAATGAAAATTCTTCTCGTTTGGCTCTCAGCGGAGGCGGTCGTATTTTTCACTCCCCGTCCTTGCCCTTATTTTCCTTGCTTTGTCTCCTGTCTCATCTCGTCTCATCTATTGAGAGACTCTCTCTGCACTGCACTCCAAACTTGAAAATTATGGATCTGATCAACTGGTCTCTCAACCCAATTGACACCATTTTCTCGACGAGAAAACTGGGTTCGGGGGAACCTAATTGCGCTGACGGAACGTTCGCAGCTGGCTACACGATGGACGGGTGGGAGAGATGGCGGATCGTGTGTCTGCTCTTTCCGTGGAGGACATCGAAGACATCCACCTATTCGGAACCATGATAACAGGTCTTGTGCTGATTGGATTGGGCTTTGCCCTGGGTTATCGAAGAATTCATAAAACGGGAACAGCTGTCCAAAGCCTCACAAAGGCTACCCATATCGATTGAAGCTGTGAGAAGAGTGGTCAGCATTGAGACTGAGACTATAAACCGCAGTATGGTCGCTATCATGGAGGACCTCCAGCTTTGCAAAGAAAAATTGACGGTATTGGAGACCGATTTGAGACAATAAGAGTAGCTGTGAATGGATACGGTTTCTCGCCCTAAGACTAAACAAACGCAATTTTATTTTTTTGGCTCCCCGGAATCAGCACCGGCCTTTGCCAAGGCCGCAGCTAGAAACCAACCCTGAGGAGAGCACTGCAGTGAGACTCTCTTGCTTCCTCCCCCACTCTACAGACTCTAGAAACTTTCCCACATACACACACACATACACACACACACAAATACACAGATTGCCCTGACCCGATCCCACGCCTCCGTCGCTTTGAACCGCCAGCCTGACAAGCGGGTCTGTGAACAGCGCCGTCATGGCTGCGGGACCGGATGGCTGCTTGCCGGAGCTGGATTAACTTCCCCTGTTGCAAGTCTTGTCTATGGTGTATTGTGTGTATCTGTTTTCTCACCACTTTCCTCATGTTATGCTTCTTTTTCTTAATCCATTTCGTTACACTGTACTTGTATATGTGTAATGACAATAAATTGAATCCAATCCAAAACTCCTCTTTGAGAGCCTTCATAAGCACAAGCCCCGGCCCTTAGCTGATGTAATTTGTCAACTAAATCATATTAGTTTCTTGTCTAAAACAGTAAAGACTTCAGAAAAAACTTATGAATGAAGTCCAGAGTTGTGGAAAGACCGAAAATATTCTTTATCCATAAAAGCTAAAGCTATTTTGCACACACAATGCAGATATAATTACATGTGTCCACACATTTAACAAATCAAATAAGCATGTTTGTTTTTCGTACACAGACCATTTTCTCTTACTCTCTACCGATGAGCTCAGAATGTCCGTGAAGAGAATAACATCTATATAAAGCAGAGTCTCACAACATATTTCCTTGGACATCTGTTTAAAGCTGTTAAAGCTGGACCCAACTTTTTCAACACCTGTCTGCACTACTTTCCTTTTACAGTAATATTCATATGTACATTATTCTTACATATTTTAATACAATTTACTGATTATCGAACTGTCTATCTATATTCCTTAAGTATTTTTGTGTACACTGCCAAATAACTTATAGTATAATAATTAGAAAACTGTAATTTGACCTGTGCTTTATTTTTTTGTTAATTAGATTATTAATGATATTATTAATAAAACATTGGAATTGCATGACAAGATCCACATGTTTGATTAAGGTTTTTGTTATAGAATCAATAAACAATTTATACATGTAAAAAGTGTCAGCTTGGAAAATTGTATTGCTTTAAAAATGTGTCATTTCTTTTCTCACAAATAAAAATCTGTAGTAAAACAGAAGGAATCGAAAACAGCAGCTAGGAATCGATTCTTGGAATTGATTTTTTTGATTCCCGAACCAGGAATTGGAATTGGAATCGGCTCCTAAAACTTCCGAATCAAACAGCCCTACCACCAACACTACACCGTGCTCGTCACATGCTCTCAATGACATGTTCCACTGTTTCACATTGCGTCGGTTTTTTGCAAATTACAAATTACAATTACAATGTCCAACATTTTTAAACCATCACACTAAAATGAATAAAACTGTTTTAAGATATCTGGAAAATAGTATATTTTTAAGAATAGCCACCTGGAGCAGAAATTAAATCATTTTATTTAACCTCAAATGTTTTATGCATTTTCTTTATGCCAGTAGCAGACACCGAATGACAAGCAAGGTGTTGGAGTTTTTTATATAGATGGCAACATTATATTTTCCCAAATTTAATTAAATCTGTTAAATTCTCTTAAATTTGAGTTTATTTAAATTTCATGGAATATTTAATTTAAGTATTTAAAATGTGTAAAAAGAGTATATATATTTTAACATGATGCTGAGAATTGTTACCTCACGCAGAACGGGAAAACTCACTTAATAAAGCAGACACTCCTACAACTCCGGAGCTGTTAGCTGCCTCAATTGTCCCTATAGTAGAGGTAACCAAAGTGATCAAATGCCATCGTCTGTGACTGAACTGGTGATTTTTTGGACTGAAAAATGGACTGAAAAACTGCCACAAAAAAAAACTTGTTGTTGTGAGGAAAGCGTGACGAGAGCCGTAACGCGGGGCTGGTGGCGTGATTGATAGTTGGAATCATCTGTGCGCACACCGGTCCCGCATATATCAAGGAGGAGTTCGGGAGCATTAAAGAAGGAATCGTAAGGACTGCCGGCAAGAGAGGACCCGGCCCGGACATATGTTTTAAGTTTGTATGTATGTTCTTTTGACCACCTCACGGTCGACTGCCGGCATTTTACTTCTGTGGTATTGTTTGTTTGTTTTGATTCAACTTTATTTAAATGTTCGCCGGTTCCCGTCCTCCTTCCTACCCAACTATTGAACCATATTACTCTCGTAATTGTAATTAAAACAAATAATGTAAGTGTCCTATGCCTCTTGACTTTTCCCAGATGTGGCAGATTAGTTTTGTTATTTATTCGTATATTTAGTTTTTGCACTTGCAAACAAAGCAAAACGTGGGGAGCATGACTATGCGAATGGACAAATGCAAATAGCGAATTAAAGAATTGTCGGATGCTACTAGATTTAGTTATGGTGTGATCATCTTTGTCTCCATTTTCATTGAGCTTGTCTATATTGGCTAGTTGGGTCTTGTCACATGACAACGCTCATGAATAAATAGAGCGCGTCGCACCACATGAGCATCGCAATGTGAATCGGGCCCGGGCCCTGCAAAGACTGTAGAAAGAGAGATGTCTTATTCATACCATAAAATAAAGGGTCTGTGGATTTTAAGGGTAAAAAGAATTATTGAAGTCAGGCAGGAGCTAGGACATGCGTCAATATTATAAAAACTTTCCAGCAGAGAGACGTTGGAGAGAAAGATCATCTAAAAATCACCCAGAGGAGGTTGCTTTGATTCGGATCAGTATGTGAATAACATTGTTTTTTTCTGTCTATTACAACCAAGATATGTTGTTGTTGTTGTAATATTAGCTGTGTAACGGAGCAGTGGTTTATCTGGAATCAGTGAGCTGCTTCCATACCATTGTGTCGTCTTCGCTTATTTTATTCATTTGCATTATTATTTGTGTCGTCTAAGCTATGATAAAGCTAAGCATTTCATGCTTGCATTGCACAGCATGTTTGAGGGCAGCGTCAGCTAACAGTAAATAGCAACACTGTTAAAGTCGTTTGATCTGACAGCAAGATTGCACTTAAGAGTAAGTTAGTAGACTTTTCACCCTCTTTTAAAAGTCAGGGACAAGTGGATTCAAAGTTAAACTGTAGCTTTGGGGACAGCATGTGCCAAGGGGTACATTTTCCAACATTATCTGGACATTATCTGGACATTAAGAAGACACCTCATCTATCTCTATCCCAGCTGATCTGAACCACATAGCTTCACTGTCAGTAGAGTTTGAACGTTACTTTCCGTGCTCGAGCGATCCAAGAATGGGAATAGAATGGGTTTGTTATCCTTTTTTAAATATGCCCCACGAAGCATCCTGGTCGGATCATGATGAGGACCAGCACATTGAAATCGCAAATGATGGGGGACTAAAGAACATTTTTCAGACATCCTCCCTTGCAGGCTTCTGGTTAAAATTAAAAGCAGAATATCCAGCCATAGCTGCGAAGGCTCAGAAATGTTTACTCCCTTTCCCAAGTTCATACCTTTGCGAAGCAGGGTTTTCTGTACTGAGAGCAACAAAAACAAGGTTACGAAGTAGGCTGGACATTTGCAACACACTTCGCATCTCACGGTCACCCATCCCTCCTCGTTTGGACAGTATTATTGAGGGGAAGCAAGCCCAAGGCTCCCATTAATTGAATAATGGTTTGTAAATGGCTTTGTGTGAACCGTTAGTTTTAGAAGTTCGACGAATGCATGGAAAATAAAATTGACTTTGTAATGTTTTATTAAGTTATATGAAGCTGGAATGACGGCGAAGTTTGACGATTTAATTTCCATTAAATTGACTTTGTAATGTTTTTATTTTTATTTAGTTGTTTTATGAAGTTGGAATGAGGCGAAGTTTGACGATTTAATGGAAATTAAATTGACTTTGTAATGTTTTTACTTTTATTTAGTTGTTGTATGAAGTTTCATGGAGGCGAAGTTTGACGATTTAATGGAAATTAAATTGACTTTGTTAGAAATGTTTTTACTTAGTTGTTGTATGAAGTTGGAAAGGGTCAAATTTGAAGATTTAATGGAAATTAAATTTGCTTTGATTGTAATGTTTTTTTTAGTTGTTGTATGAAGTTCGAATGAGGTGAAGTTTGACGATTTAAACTGAATTAAATTGATTTTGATGTTTTATTTTTACGCAGTTGGCATGAATGTGCAGTTTGACTGATTTAAATTAATAAATTAAAAAGTATGTAATAAGTGATTCATTCACAGTAATAGATAATTAATTTCATTGTATATCCCTGCATCCCCACCGGCCGGTTCGTATAAATATTTTTAAAACAAAAACGGTCCGTGGTTTAATTAAGCTAATAGAATTGGATTTGATTCAATTTATTGTCATTACACATATAACAAGTACAGTGTAACGAAATGGATTTAAGAAGAAAAATACAGCAAACATGAGGGAAGTGGAGAGAAAAACAGATACACATAATACACCATAGACAAGACTTGCAACAGGGTAAGATAATCCAGCTCCGGCAAGCAGCCATCCGGTCCAGTGCCATTACGGCACCGTTCACAGACCCACTTGTCAGGCTGGCGGTTCAAAGCTACGGGGGAGTGGGAGGGATAAGGGCCAAAGTCTGTGTGTGTGTGTGTGTGTGATAAATCTGAGTCTTTAGAGTGGGGGAGGAACGCAAGAGCGTCTCACTGCAGTGCTCTCACAGGGTTAATTTTCCAGCTGCGTTCTTATCCAAGGCCGTTTCTGGATCCGGGGTGCCGAAAAGATAAGATTGTGATATGTTTAATCGGGAAACCGTATTCCAATATGTCACGGCAACCCTCATTGTCAATTGTGGTTCTGATCTCCGATATTGTCAATTTTCCTTCCCAAAGATGTTAGAATCTCCCTGATAACAACCATATTTCGATTAATAGTCTCAGTCTCAATGCTGACCGCTCTTCCCACAGCTTCAATCGATACGGGCAGCCTTGTGAGGCTTTGGACAGCTGTTCCCCATTTTATGAATTTTTCGATAACCCAGGGCAAAGCCTCATCCAATCAGCACAAGACCTGTTATCATGGTTCCAAATAGGTAAATATCTTCGATGTCCTCAACTGAAAGAGCCGCCAGACACACGATCCACCATCTCTCCCACCCGTCCATCGTGTAGCCAGCTGCGAACGTTCCGTCAGGGCAGACAGGGTTTCCCCGAACCCAGTTTTCTCGTCAAGAAAATGGTGTCAATTGCTTTGAGAGACCAGTTGATCAAATCCATAATTTTCCAATCTTGGAGGGCAGTGCAGAGAGAGTCTCTCAATAGATGAGACGAGACGAGACAAGAGACAAAGAGCAGGGAAAATAAGGGCAAGGACGGGGAGTGAGAAAATGCGACCGCCACCGCTGAGAGCCAAACGAGAAGACCTAATTGTTCATAACGTAATGTCTTTATACACCTATGCAGACATCGTTTTGTATATTATATTACATTTATGTCAATCGATCATCATAAAATTCCCATATTGCTACTTTAACAACAGGAATGATGACAAAACAAACTGTAATGATGATAAGGCATACTTTTATAAAACATGCTGGAAAAATAAACTTACTTTAAAAGCATGCACACAACTTTTGACAAGTAAACGGTCCAAGAGTTTAAAGGTCGGGTAACAGGCTGTCATGATTGATTCTGCCTCTTCTTGTCAGATATTTCTTGGTTTTGAGGCTGAATCAGGATGGTTTTGAGGAGCGTCAGGATGTCACTCCTTAAGGCAGGCTATGTCATGCATTCTGACTTCTTTAAACTGTTGACTGTAGTGGCTTCTCATGCTTGACATGGTCAACGTGTTAAAAAAGGAGTTGGACCACAGCGGGCAAGCCGCTCAGGATCTCCTCGTCCCGTCCATGGGCCAAGATGGAGGTTCCAGAGGTCTGGCCTGGGATGCCATAACGTGCCCTTCCCCTGAGAAAGGAGGTCCTTCGGACAGGGGGAAGTTGTCATCAGGAGCATTAGCTCCGAGAACCAAGTCTGGTTGGGCCAGTACGGCGTGTCTGTGCAATGAGGCTCACTGGGGGGAAGGCGTACTTCCGCTTGTCCCGCGGCAAGCTGTGTGCTAGAGCATCCGTGCCGAGGGGGGCCCCATCAGACAATGGGCGGTGTCCATGGAGGCAAACAGGTATTACCCCCGCCGAGGATGCCATGTGTCCCAGGAGCCTGTGAAATTGTTTTAGGGGGACCACTGACTGCTTGAAATGTTCCAGGCAGTTCAACACTGGCTGAGCGCGTTCAATGGTCACTCGCGCTGTCATGGAGACAGAGTTGAGTTCCATACCAAGAAGGAGGATGCTCTGCACAGGGGAGAGCTTGCTCTATTCTCGGTTGACATGTAGTCCCAATCGATCTAGGTGACGGAGCACAAGGTCCCTGTGTGTACACAACAGATCTCGAGAGTGAGCCAAGATGAGCCAGTCGTTGAGATAGTTTAGTACCTGCACACCTCTCTCCCTCGACCTTCGTGAAGACTCGTGAGGACAGGGACAGACCAAAGGCGAGGACTCTGTACTGATATGCCTCACCCTCGGAAGCGAACCGTAGGAACGGGCAATGACGAGGGAGAATCGAGACATGAAAGTAAGCGTCCTTCAAGTCAAGTGCCACGAACCAATCTTGACATCTGCTAGACCCCTCGGTTTGAGGGTGCTGAGGGCTGCAGTTTATACTCAACATTGCGTCTTGCCATGTTGCAACGTCTGGTTGCTGAACACCATCGTGGAGAGGGTAAGAGCGGCAGTGAGAAACACCCAGAGAGCTTTTAAACTCTTTTCGTGAGAATGTGGGCCCTATGCCCCAAGAGGGCCTTGAGCCAGAGGTGCCTCTCCGGGACCACAAGTGCTTGGCTGACAGATTTAGGCTTGCAGTATCCCTCATATCGCCCCCGCTTCTTGCCACTGTCGTCACGGCCCGGGAAGCAAGCGAGGTGGTGGCTGGTTCTCGAAAGAAGACAGCCACCCATGAAACCAACATCTGTATCAACAGATGTGTCCACAAATGCTGCCTCACCGTGCTGGAGACTCAAACACTGGAGTCAGACATCGAGCCAGCTGCCGTCTGCCGTGAAAAAGGGGAGGGAAAGGGAACCCTTAGCCAGAATAGCCAACCGTCAGGTGGCGGAGGATCTGGCCATCCACCAAACATCCAGCACAACCACATAACACTGCGAGAAAGAGCCTTTCTGCTGGGCCGAGGACTGAGCAAGAGCGTGTCGGGGAACCGCACCAATTCTTTTTCCTTTATATTATGGAAGTGTAGTGTATGCAAGTAAATTAAAAAGATGCGTCTTTAATCTAGATTTTAACTGACAGAGAGAAGTGCAAATAAATGTTATATTGTGAATGCTTGGCATGGGGGGTTTAGCAGTGTGAGCTCGTCTGGATTTCTGAATGATGTGCAGTATCATAATAGAGGTATGTGGGGAGATTATGAATGTATTATCTGATTTGCAAACCCAATGTTTATATGGCAGTTCAGACACAAAAAGACACGAAAATGAACTTAAGAACTCATGTGCTATGTGACAGCTGGTCTTTTTGCGAGTGCAAGCTCATTTCAGAATGTGCTACACATAATCAACACGTCCTTTTTATTGGCAAAGCATATCAGCTCAATTTTTCATGTCGGTCCGATGCGGATATTTAATTTATAAGCAAATATCAACCGATTATATATACATGCCAATAATACCATGCATCCCTATTCCAAACCTATATCAATAACATTATTCTGTGAAACAGAACACTGTGAGGACTTTTGAATGTTCAGAATGCACTGTTCCATGTTGATAGCCAGGCTTTTGTTACATATAGCAAAACTAGTTTGCCCTCTAACTTCTCTTTTCTCTGTGCACACAGATTGTGAGCTCTTTTGAGTGGAGCAATGACCAGTCAAGGGGATGGCAATGCAGAGACATTAAAGCCCCCATCTTCCTCCTCCTCTTGTCAGCCCGAAGTGGCCCCTAAGCTGCAGGTGCAGCGCTCACTCTCCCGAGATACCATTACCATACACTTTTCCGCCAAGGGAAATGAGGAGGAGGAGGAAGAAGAGCTCTACAGGCTGGATGTTTCACCTTCTGTTCTTGAGTCTGAAGATCAGAGTATAATCACTGGTCAGGAGGCCAGTGAGGAGTTCCTCTCTAAGGGTTTAGGGGTGGACATAGTTGCAGAAGTGTCATCCTCGGTAGCCCATAGCTCTGCCTTGGCTATCCAGCACCCTTCCATTACCCTTGATTGTTCATCCAGTTTCAGTCCTGTTAGCTTCTCATGGCCCTCAGAACAAAGGTTGACTATGCCTGTGTCTTCTACTCATTCATCCTCCTCCAGCTCATCCCCAGCCAAGGTGTCTGCTCTACCATCGAAGCCCTTCTTCAGCGTGGTCAAGTCCCTCTCCATTGATTTGGAATCTCATGAGGCTCCAGTTGTTTCCCCCCATTCAATGCGGCACCGGCATTTGATGAAGACCCTGGTTAAATCTTTATCCACCGACACAACCCGCCCTCAGGCAGAAGCTTCATCCACTAACCGGACCCCAGATTCACGGCTCAATTTGCACCTTTTCAAACCTTTCACGCAACCTTGCATTCCCCCTGGCTGTGGGGATTCTAAAACTGCCCCCTCTTCCCCCCTTAATTCTCCTGACAGCCGCTCATTCTTTAAGGTTCAGGAGGTGGAGGCACGTATTGAAGACACAAAGCGCCGTCTATCGGAGGTCATGTGTGAGCCCTTTCAGCTGCTCAGCAAAATCATTGGTGAGGAACCTGGTAGTATCAGCACAAACACTTTCACATCAACAACAGCAGGAGTCTCCTACCAGTCCAGAAACCTGTCATCCAGCGCTTCTGAACTCTCCAACCTATCTGCCTTCAACAGCCACTCAGAAAGTGACTACAACTACTGCATCAAGGAAGAGGAAGACCTAGAGTGTGACAGTCCTCTAGTGGGGACAGCTGTTGAGTTGCCTCTTCACAGATCACCCTCGCTAGATTTGGACAAGTGTTTCATGTCGACCCTTTCCCGTCAGGAAGATGAAGAGTTTTGTGAGCTCTACAATGAAGACTTCGGGATCTGCACTGACACAGAGCTGGATGTAGAAGAGCCTCATGCATCCCAGGTCCGACGAGGAAGTACAGGTGGATGCAGTGATGAACCAACTGAAGGAGGTGAGGAGGAGGAAGAAGAAGATGAGACTCCTGGTGTACCTCACAATGGACTGATTCTTCTCATATCTATAGTCTATGGTTACTTTGTGCTGCCACTTCCTAGCTACATGGATTGGGTGTTGATGGGCATGGCAACAGGCTTCATGTTGGCGATACTGGTTGTGTGGTTGTCTGCTAGACATAGATCTCGGTGGAGTCGTCATGGCAGCTGGATCAGAAAAGAGCAGTGGAACAGAGTTCCTCTGGATATCAAAGAACCATCCATTTACAAGGTGGGTCCCAGACTGCTACCGAACATGATTGTGAAACAGAGGTTAAGTTGCTAGAAGTACTACTGTATTAACCCGTGCTTAATGACAATTTTGAAGAAGTCTATCAGGCATATATATGAATATATTTATACTTTTATGGTTTTTATTTCTAAGAGTACACAAGTTTTAAAGTAAAAGTTCATGTTTTACTCAAATTTTACCTCATGGCATCCCAGATTCATATGACTTTCTTTCTTTAGATAAACAGAAGTCGAGTTTAAAAAAATAATAAATATCCCAGCTTTTCTATCTTTGTAATGCCATTTCATGGGGTCTATCATATTGAAGCTCCAAAAAGCACATACAGTAATCCATAAAACTCCATAATTCCGTAAATGCTTATTAAAATGAAATATCAAATTGTATGTGTGTGAAGGAAACATATTAAAGGGGTCATATGGCTTGAATACGTGTTTTTCTGAGTCTTTGGTGTGTTATAAGTTACCCATGCCAGTATTAGACACGTTAAATTTCAAAAATTTAAGTGTCGGAAGAAAAGATGCATACTATCTAAAGGCAAATGCTCACCCAGACCGGTTCTAAACGCCTTGTGAAGCCAAACACTAAAAAGTAGCCAAACTTAAAAAGTCTACTTGGCTAAAAGACTATATTTTAAAATAAATAAAAGACATTTTATCACCTTTCAGTACATTTGCTTTGGAACCTGATGTTGCGAATATGGTAAGAGACGTTACATTTCTGTGACATGCTTGCAGTATTCTACCAATCACTACACACTGGTTAACTGGCCAATCATAGCACTTCTCGCTTTTCAGAGCAATGAGCTTTGTAAAAAATCAGCACGTTTCAGAGAGATGGGGCAAAGAGGATATACAAAAATGCACGGTTTGTGGAAAAAACTGCTTTTTGAACCTTAAATCAATTATTCTCAATACATCTAATACAAGCAATAATATTCGTTAAAGCCGTGTCATTTGACCCCTTTAATACTTTGAACTTATTTAGCAAATGTCATGTGGCAATATAAACGTAAACAGACAATATAAATAGTGCCTGGCAAAGTTCAAATATAACAACATGTCAATAATAATGAATTATTGAGGGGCGGAGGAACCGGTCTACTTATTCCTAACGACTGGAAATTTAAACAGCTGGCACCCTCATGCAACAACACCGCCTTTGAGTTTTATGCTATCACTGTCATTCACCCTGTTGTAATACATGTTGTAGTTCTCTATCGCCCTCCAGGGCACCTTGGACTCTTCTTGGAGGAATTGGATACACTTCTGTCATCATTCCCCGAGGATGGTACTCCTCTGGTGGTACTTGGAGACTTCAACATCCACCTGGAAAAACCACAGGCTGTTGACTTCAACAACCTGACTGCATCGTTTGACCTAAAGCGAGTCCCCACTTCAGCAACCCATAAATCTGGTAATCAACTTGATCTCATCTACACACGCTATTGCTCCACCCATCACTCCCAGGTCACCCCACTGCACACGTCGGATCATTTCCTCATCACTCTTGATCTCGACTTAACTTCTCCAGACACTACACATGCCTCCCCACTGGTCACATTCCGACGCAACCTACGATCACTCTCTCCCTCCCGCCTATCCTCTGCAGTCTCTGCTACTCTCCCACCCCCTAAACAGTTCTCTCTCCTTGATACTAACACCGCCACCCACAGCCTTTGCTCCACACTAACCTCCTGCTTAGACATCTTATGCCCTCTGAGATCTAGGCCATCTCGTGCATCTCCTTCTGCCCCCTGGTTATCTGATGTTCTCCGTGAGCATCGCGCCTCTCTCAGGTCTGCTGAGAGAAAGTGGCGCAAATCAAAAGAACCCACTGACCTCTCTCTCTACCAGTCTATTCTCTCTTCGTTCTCTGCGGATGTCTCCTCTGCGAAAACCCAATACTACCACACTAAAATCAACAACTCTCCTGACCCTCGTACTCTATTTAAAACCTTTTCTGCTCTCCTTTGCCCGCCTACCCCCTCACCTCCTTCAGACTTAACAGCTGACGATTTTGCATCGTTCTTTGTAAAGAAAACAAACACCATCAGCAATCAATTCTCTGCGCCACCACCTCTTGACCACAGTCAATCCCCAGACACATGCTCGTTCCCCTCGTTCTCTCTCCTATCTGAAGAGGAAGTTTCCAAGGCAATTTCTTCTAACCACCCGACTACCTGCCCCCTAGATCCCATCCCCACCCATCTCCTCCAGGCCATCTCTCCATCAGTTGTACCCTCTCTGACTGGCACATTTCCTACTCTCTTCAAAGAGGCCCGTATTACCCCACTACTAAAGAAGCCTACTCTTAATCCTGCACTGTTAGAAAACTACAGACCGGTATCCCTACTCCCCTTCGCTGCTAAAACTCTAGAACGTGTTGTCTGTAACCAGCTCTCATCCTTCCTCATCCAGAACAACCTCCTGGACAGCAACCAGTCTGGGTTCAAGAGCGGTCATTCCACTGAGACTGCGCTGCTCTCTGTTATCGAAGCCCTGAGACTGGAAAGAGCTTCCTCTAGCTCATCTGTTCTCATCCTACTGGATCTATCTGCCGCCTTTGACACTGTTAACCATCACATCCTCCTGTCCACTCTCAAGGCTATGGGGGTCTCCGGAATGGTGCTACAATGGCTCAGGTCTTACCTCTCAGGTAGGTCATTTAGAGTATCTTGGAGGGGTGAGGTGTCTGAGTCCCAACATCTCGACACAGGTGTGCCTCAGGGCTCAGTGCTTGGTCCGTTGCTATAATCTGTATACATGACATCCCTTGGCTCTGTCATTAGGAAACATGGCTTTTCCTATCACTGCTATGCGGATGATACACAACTCTACCTGTCTTTTCGCCCTGACGATCCGACTGTCTCAGCACGCATCTCAGCTTGCCTAGCCGACATCTCACTCTGGATGAACGGCCATCCCCTGCAGTTGAACCTTTCAAAAACAGAACTGCTTGTAATCCCGGCTGATATAAAGACTTATCACAACCTTTTCATTCAACTGGGCTCATCAACCATCACACCTTCCAGAAAGGCAAGAAACCTGGGAGTGGTGATCGATGACCAGCTCAACTTCACAGATCAAGTTGCCAGCACCACCCGGTCCTGTAGATTCATCCTCTACAATATCAGGAAAATTAGACCCTTCCTATCAGAGCATGCTACGCAAGTCCTAGTACAGGCTCTAGTCCTGTCAAAACTGGACTACTGCAATGCACTACTGGGAGGACTTCCAGCTTGCACAACCAAACCTCTACAGATGATCCAGAATGCTGCGGGAAGAGTCATCTTTAATGAACTGAAGAGAGCACACGTTACTCCTCTACTCATTAAGCTACATTGGCTCCCTATAGTCGCTCGCATCAAATTCAAGACTCTGCTCCTGGCCTACAAGACCAACACTGGTTTGGCAACACCTTATCTTCACTCACTAATGCAGACATATGTACCCGCCAGATCCCTACGCTCTGCAAACGAACGGCGTCTTGTGGTGCCATCCCATAAAGGTAGAAAATCTCTCTCGCGCACCTTCTCCGGATCTGTTCCACCTATGTGGAATGATCTGCCTGCTGCTACAAGATCTGCAGATTCTGTAGCCATCTTTAAGAAACGCCTGAAAACCCATCTCTTCCGCCAACATCTTACTGTTCTGTTCTGACTCAAGTTTCTTCTCTACTCTTTTCTTCTCTACTCGTTTCTTCTCTACTCTAAAAAAAAAAAAAAAAAATGTATGAATGAATGTTTCTGTACACTGTGTTAGGCTATATGAAACCAGTCTTCTTTTTGATTGCACTTATGCTCTTGTTGTACTTATGCTGTCCTAATTGCTTCCATTACCTACCCCACTTGTAAGTCGCTTTGGCGTCTGCTAAATGACTAAATGTAAATGTAAATGAATCTCACTGATTCTTATGTCTCATCACTAGTAGTCATATGCTTTGTGGAACACACATATGACAACTAGTTATGAGATTAATTTCCAGACTTTCCAGATTAATTTCCAGACTTTGCTCTTTTTTACTGTTCAATACTGTAATGCATTCAACAATATATCCTGTATTTGCTATAACATGCTGCACACATTTTCAGAAGAGTATGCCATTCAAAATAGGTTTTTTTTAAGCAGAGTTATCAACACAACTAAACACATTTAATAAAGTTATATTTGAGGAAATAGGGAAAAACTAAATATAGACATATCCTTGCAGAAATATATACATACGGTTAACCTATTACTTTGGGGTGCCACAGAAAATATCAAACAAGTTACTTATCTATTCTTACTTTTTAAAAAATAAAATGTACATTTACTAAATTGACATTTATCAAATTATTTAAAAACCGTAATTATCTCACCCTTCCAAATTCCTTTATGAACAAGCAACAGAATTTATTACATCCAGTCTATTAACAACAAGTGTGTGAATCACACAATATCCGCCTTTTATCTCATACGTGGATGGTCCAGAAGTGAGAACCATTCGTTTTACTGCCCTTATTACTCCTTCACTGACTGGCTGAAACCTTCCCAGATGTGTTTGACTTCATGCGGCGATGCACAAACCGGTCAGTGTATGACATCAAAGTACCCCAAGAGCAGTATGTTTCCACCCTTGAATCGCTCTCGCAGTCATTTAGTGTCATGTACAGATCAGTCTGTGCAGCAGCCGAAACAGTCGAACACAGCTTATGTTTACGTTCACTAGGCACATCTAAAATGAGACCCTTGCTTGCTGCTGCATGTCATGACTGGCATTTGGAGGCACTTTGTACGTGGTGGCTGCAGCGACGCTCTAGGTCAGCCCCTGAAGGTAAAGCTCTCGCCTTCCCTCCATGTCTCAAGGGTTGGCAGATTTGCGTAACAAAAACAAACCAATCACCATTCAAAACAAGCCGGAACAGTGCAGCACTGTAGACATGGCAACACTGTCTATAGCCCTATTCGCACAGGATTAGTAAAAATCTGGGGACCTCTTGTGATTTAGAAATAAACTCCCCACATCTCTATTTCATGTGCGCATTTGCACGGGATGAAGCCTGTGATTTTACTTAAATATACGGTCTTATTTTGGATATGATGGCGTGGCTTTGGGTATAGTTTGGCGTTTAAGGATATATGACTGTAGGCCTTCCTATCAGTATTTGAGACCCGGTTAGAGAAGTTTCCATGAGAAATTACAAAACGGAACACTCACGGCCAAAACGGCAGTGTTGGCAGGTATGGATATAACCCAGCCTCCATCGTTCGCAAACTGTGGTAAAAAATATGGTAATTTGCAGTGGAATTATAACTTTAAAATTACTCAACTCAACTTTATTTATATAGCACTTTTTACAATTTTCATTGTAACAAAGCAGCTGTACATGAGACACATTGAATATAAGTGAAACAACTAAAGGCATATACCTGTAAAACCAGAAAAAGGTGAAATCAACAAAATATAGACATACAAATGCTCCACACACACAATATGCATACATACTTACACACATTGACATAGACGCTCACACACACACAAACACACTCACACAGTGAAAGCACACATTGGCGATAAAGGAGAGAGAACCACACGTCAAATATTAAACGAACTATAAATTCTTATATGCAATATTAATTATGTCTAATTTCTGAATTCTAAAGCAGCCCCCCCGGCCAGGCAGATAATGCAAAACAATATGAAAACGGTGGTGAGGAACCCAAAATGCAAACGGTGGTGAGGACATGGCCGATTCGCATGGCATTAAGATCACAAACAAACAGTGGAATTATTACAAATTACTAGAGGTCCCCAGAATACGCTCATCCTGTGCGAATAGGTTTGATGTCTGACTATAGCATATGTTTCTGTGCAACCATAAGCGATCATGTCCATGGGCGCACATGGACCTCTGTACTTTTTTCACACCTCTTCAAGCTTGCATTTCATTTTTGTGGATCCAGACAAATTCGGAGTTATCCATCTCTATTTGTGCTAAATGCGAGACTGGAACACCAGTCTGTGTGCTCATCTATTTTTTGCAGGACTCCTTAGTTTACAAGTTTGTTTAACTCATTTTGTAGTTTGTCCTTGATGTGGATGCTGAATTTAAGGTGCAGGTCCAGTGATGTGCACAGGAATTTTGAGGGGCAGTTGCTCTGACCTGAAAAAAGGGCACCCCCCCAAAAAAAAAAAAAAACTCACGGGCTATATGAAGGACTGAGAAAAACATGGTCTTTGTTAAAATATATATACACAAAGTAAAACACTGAAATACAGCACTCAATCCCCTTAACTACGATGCTCGTCTCCCTCATCTCATTCTCTTGGCTCTGGCTCTCTGAGTGCAGCTGATGCACTGGGCTCATCATCTGTCCAATTACATATTATTTTTATTGCCATATCATTATTATTTTAATGCCCACTAGTGGTATTTATGTTATGCTCGGGCAAGATCTTTGAAATGACCTCTAAAATAGCCTATGTTTTTTTAGATTACAATTATTTAGCATGCAGCTCTTTAACCTTGTACTTTCTAGCATGGTCCTCTCATCTCATATTTGGTTATCATCACTTAGGCCTACCTGCCCTATGTCCCTCCTCCTGGTCCACATTTTCCTCACATAGTCTGGAGGCTTGTGACTGCTCCTCCTCATCTTAAATGTAATGTAATTATGAAACATTGCCATTACTAGGCTAAAATAGGAGTCTGATTAATAAATCAATTCGCCTACACATTGTCATGTCATCTTTATCACAGTGCAAAGTCTCTGTGAATTATCTCTCCCTCTCCTGAATCCGCCTCTTTTCAGTGGGCATCTTGGCTTCAAACAATACCCAAAATAGTGATAGCATTTAGGCATTTAACCCTTTTAAATAAAATAATTAATGTGATGCATTACTTCCATCATTCATTCTTCTTGCTGAAACGAAATTTGAGAAACTAACTATCAGCAAAAAAATAGTAGCCTATATCTGTCTTATTATTTAGGCTAAACGTGGCAAACTCAGTCTGGATTTATGAAGATTTTAATTAATTTCATAAAACTTGATGATGATGATCGTTCGTTTGTTATACATCACAAACTCACCTTTTCTGACAACGTTGAGTCGTCTCACCCGACAACCGTGACAATCTCCTTCTAGGACCGCTCATGCAGGCTCAGCTCAGGTATATGACGTTTATTTTGGAGATGGCTTTAGATGTTCCATGCACTGTGTTGATGCACCATACATCTGTTTGAATGTTCGCAGTGGTAGTGTATTCCCTGATATCTCAGTATCAATTTTCAGACGAAGCGTGTATCCATATCTTTTCAAATGGGGTGGTTTGACATTCAGAGTTGTGTAAGACTCACCTCTGATTTGTTTAATGTGGATGCTGTGCTTACATTTTTCGCTGATGATGATCAAGTAAAAATGTTTTTGGTTATGCATACTCATCGTCATCCTTAGTGCAATCCACAGTGTTGATGCTGGGCTCTTGATGTTTGTGGTCTTTTCCTTGGTCGGAATGGCCTTGGTATTTGTAGTATGTTCGTGATTACTCCTTCTGTGCTGGCTGGATGGCTGTCTCTTCCTTGGCTTGTGATTAATATCAAATTCCTGAGATGTTCATCCTTTTCCTACAGCATTGACTTTTTTTGTGTGTGACAAGCTGAGCTGATGTATTTGTATATGTCCAGCTGCTATAAGGCTCCGTACTTCGTTCCTTCTGCTTGTACATCAGCAATGGGATAGCCTTAAGGTTTACTGTACAGGTCATTTCTTAATGCATCAAAGGGTGTGCTGGCAATAATAACCTCGACCAATCATTCATTAAGCTCTTCATCAGAGACTTGGCATTTCAGTGCTAAGGTTCTGGCTCTAGTCACAAAATCATCTATGCTTTCATAAGTTTTTTGTCTGTGCTGCCTTAATTGAAGCCTGTGTATTCTGAAGTTTACGTTTAGCTTTAATCGTCCTTCAAAGAAATTCCACAAAGTGTCAAGCTTTGCACTTTGTGGAATTCCAGTCCAATTGCATTGAGTCGCTTTAATCCTCTATCTCCTATGCCTCTGCATATTTTTTTCGCTTGTTTCTCTGCATCTGATATTTCTTCTTCTTCAAAATATAGATAATTTTTTTGTTGAAACAACGACATTGTTTCACTCAGATCTGTATCGAACCAGTTCATTATTGGTAGATGCGAATCCATGTTAGCATTTGTATGTTCAATGTACTCACGTTATTAGTAGTGGTTTATTTTCCTTGTCATTTTGTCTTCTTTGGACCGATTAGCACTTATCACGAAGACAATGTGCTGCTTCCAGATCCCGCGGTAGTAAAGACATGCATATCAGAGAATAGGAGATTGCCGTTCACGTCAGCTTTCTCAACAGCCATCAAAAGCTTTCCTGTAGCTCAGTGGTAAGAGCATTGCGTTAATAATGCAAGGTTTTGGGTTCGAATCCTAGGGGATTGCACATACCTAAGTATAAATGTATAGGACAATGCAATGTAAGTTGCTTTGGATAAAATCGTCTGCCAAATGCAATAATGTACATGTAAATGTAACAGCATCGGGCTCACGGTTTCTTAGTTTTTACTTCACCGGACATGAACACTTATTAGACGATGCGACAGTTAGTTTTTACTGCTGCCACCATGGAGTATTACCAGACGTCATGCAGCTTGTTAAGAACACGTTTACTTAGCATAGATTCACGTATAGCACAGAGACACATACATCATTTCACGTTTTACAACAAAACTCAGGGCTTTTGATTGATATATATTACAAAAACTGAGCCATGCAATACTTCTGTGGTGAGACAAGAATATTGTTAGCCTGAACATAATTAAATGTTTAGTCGCACTTCAGTATAGGGGGCAATCCTCGCTTTTAACAAACCATTAACTGTGACTTTTTCCACCATAAACTCTTAATTTGTGGCTTATATATAGTTAGTAAGGTAGTTGTAAGGTTGGCCCACTACACTGAAGTGTTACCAAATGTTTAATAAATATGTGCTTTAAATCCTGTATATTGTGTGGAAATCATTGGTTATTTTATTTCCATATCTAATGTCTGATGCTGAGGTACACACAATGTGGTTGGTTTTATTAGAAATGGTATAAAGAAGGGCGTCATGACCTATTTTTTCTGAGGGGACACAGAGTGCACAACATACAGAAACATGTCCTGTACGTACAAATACATACATTTAAAGTAATATTATAGAGAATATCTCTTAAGCGTATTGAGAATGTGAAGCTGATGTCACGCCCTATGTTGCATGTTGCAGTGGCGCCGTCATCTTGGGAGGGTAATACTTCAATGCTGTTATTGGTTTGTAATGTACCGTTACCTTGTTTGTTTGATATATGGTGAAATCGAACGTGAAAGAACAATGGGCTTTTCCTGAACGAGTGTTTTTAACACAACAAGACCGACCTACCATAGTTATCAATTCCTAATCAAACAAGAAAATCAAAACACTCCCAAGATGGCGCAACATTCAACGTGGCGTGACGTCGATTAACATGCTCTATTCAAAACATTGCACAAATCATTGCGAGAACACTATCTCTACTACTATCACATTTTTATGGTTAATCCATTAGTCAGGTATATTTTGAGAACAAATATTTTGTTTAAAATTTTGTGCTACAGTAGTAGAAGAGTAATTGTTTGCATACAAAAGAACATAAAGTAAAAGCAAAAGCAAATAAAAACTAAGCAAAGTGGTTACTCTTTGTTAAACTTCCTTTAATACAGATTTATTATCCATTACAAAATTTCTTCCATTATGAAAAATAAACATGTAATGCAATATAATACATTATATCATAATTTAAGCATCTATTTATTAATATATGAAAAGTGTAAATTCTTTATGTATTTTTTAACTGTACATATTGTAAATATTATTTTAACTATATCAACTGTATTTCCAAATCGATATTAAATGATTTAATATATATGTTTTATATAAAAAATATTAATCTTTAAGTGTATTTTCAGTCTTTGCACCCTGAAATTGAACTGTAACATAAAAATGATTCACTTAAAACGATGCAACCTGTGTGCTTACTGGCAATAGGTGTGTTCGATTGCGCAAACTACACCAATTTATCGAAAGAGTAATTTGAAAGCATATGGAGCAGTCAGTTCTGACAGAAGTTTGTTACATACACGGATCGCTCTGGACAGCACCGCTTTTACAGTTTTTCTCGCTTGCGAATACAAAATTCATGAAACAATTCCACATTTTCTCAAAACTATAAACACATTATTAGAACATACACCATCTACAAACCCCACACAAAAACGTTCTCATTTTGCAAAGGTTTAAGAATGTTCTCATTCAGAAATCACAAACACATAATATAATGAACTGAAGTGTCAAGATGTTAACACAAATAGCACATTTATCCATCAGTAAACATTCAGTTGCAAAACTGATGACACACCAATCAGAATTTCAGGATAATTTCAAAAGGAGCACAGGTAATTTTGCATCCTAGAATCATCTACAGGGATTTATACTACTTGCTGTAATCAAACAGCATAATTACGATACAATATTTTACACACTTTATATGAGAGAAATGTCACTATTCTGTATCCAGTAAACTGGATAGAACGTGTACATCCACAAGTCTCTGATTGTCAAGTTTATTTGTAGCATTTTTTTTTTACTTGTTCTGTATTTTTGCAGAACTCAGAGACGACTACTTTACCAATTTTTACCAATTAGACCAATTTATTGCTATAGTATCCTATATCAAAATTGGGCCAAAGCTGCATAGGAGGACATGTTTATTTATATATATATATATATATATATATACATAAATGCAATTGTATGCAGTATTGTGTTCCATACCCCATTTATTATTATTATTCAGTATTGTGTTCCATACCCCATATATTATTGTCAATTTTTACTTTTCTTGTTTTTTCCTAAAGCTCACTGTTGCATTTTTCTCTTTCTGTACTCTTATGTGTTATAGATTGTAATAGAAACTTAGCTGACAAATTGCTATGTTCTTGAATCCCAATAAGAGGTTTTAAGAGTAGTTTTAAGATATTTAGCTTCAAAGTTTTTGCATTTTGTATAGCAAAACTGATTAAGGAACAAATCTCTTTCAGACGTGAAAACGACACAGACCGTAAATGTATACTATATGTTTCAAAATCTGAAATTTGTAAATGGGGATTTTTGAAACAGGTCAAACGCAGATAGAACCTTCTAATTCTGATAAATCACTTTCACCTTAGAATAATAAGGTTCTATCTACAAAACATTAATTAAAGCAATACATTTTCAAGAAAAACAAACAATTTACTTAAATTTTTGTTCAAACATGAAATTTGTTTTGTAATAATATGTAAAAAGTTACATTTACATGGTTTTTATGACACTTATTTCATACTTTAGGATGCTTTTTCTTGTTCAAGTCAAGCATAAAAGGCTGTGCTAATTGTTGTGGCATCAATGGCATAATGAGAGAGTAAACAGATGAATTAGGAAGAATATGCTGCTTCCTAGTGTTGTGTCTATAAATATAAAAAAATCTCCTCAACAAAACCTAAAACAAAACAAAGAATACTGTAGTTTGAGCTGCTCTCCTCGACAAGAGTATTAATAAAGCTGTTAACCTTGAGGATTCTCTTAACACTGTTTTGCTTTGCACTGTTTCCTCAGATATTTCCCACTGTCACTGAGGAGCCAGGTCACATGACAAAGAAAGCTGATCCTAATTGGTCTTCTTGTTTGCATTCAAAGTGCTGATTTTCTCACAGATAGAACCTTGTAGAACTAAATTATAATTTAATTTACTGTGGATAGAACCTTTATGTTTTCTTAAAAACTCCCAAAATGTACACATAAAAAACATGGCATAATGTAAATTAATTCAAAATGTCAGATAGAACCTTATAATTCTAAGGCAACTGTTATATCACAAAAATGTATTTAACAGAATTAAACTGGAGGATATAAAAGATCTTTGTTCACGGACAGACTGTATTAACAGTACCCTATACCTTCGGCACCTACCAACTAATATACAGTCACTATAATGTAGACCAAAGGGCTGTTCAATAAAGAAAGTACAATAAGACTGGGCATACAAAAGACAAAACAAACAATAACAGAAAAAAAGGCAACATTTAAAAAAAAATAATAATATAGTTCATTTTAGCAAATGCATTAACCAATTGTGAAACCAACTGAAAGCAATAAACAATTAAGTGATCTTTTAGGTCTACAAAAATGTATTTGAATCAGATTCTAAATATTTCTGGAGCCATATCATGGAAAGCTTTACATTTAGACATTTAGCAGACACTTTTACCCAAAGCGACTTACAAATGAGGTAAACAATAGAAGCAATTGGAACAACAAGCGAATGTGGTATAAAAACCAACAGCAACACCTTAAATTGAATGCAATATTTTACCAGAAGGCAATGCAGCTTCTTAAAAACTGGAGCAATGTTCTCCCTGTTTGGTGCTAGTAAGACTCGCAGCTGCATTCTGAACCAATTTCAGCTTAGTAATTAAAGATTGGCTTATTCTCAAGAGTATTACAATAGTCCAAGCAGGAGGAGATAAATGCATGAATCACTACCTCAAGATCAGCAGCATACAAAAATATTTCATTTTAGCAATAGTTCTTAACTGAAAATGCATCTTCACCATTACCATCACTATTCACCATTTGCATGTTATTTTCTTACAACTCAAGATTCAGATATTATTGTCATTCTGTGTTCCTGTGTCCATTATGTTCTCCTGTTAAATGTGACCTTGCGTATACAGGGCTGGATGAATGAGATCCACAGCTACGACCCAGAGACGTATCACGCCACACACACTCACTCTGTGTATGTGCGTCTGGAGGGCTCCATCCTGCGTCTGTCAAAACCAAATCACAATATTCCCCGCCGGGCAACTTTCAACGAGCCCAAACCTGATGTCACCTATGTTAGCCAGAAAATCTATGACCTCACTAACAGCCAGGTAGGAACTTTTAAGAGGGTACTGTGTGCTTATATCATGTTTGTAAACATAGACAGAAATAATGGACACATAAAATAGAATTAATACAGGCAAAGCATGTAGAGTATAGGCAGGTTTGAAAGATACTTATTAAGGTATACAGTATATAAGTTCTGGTTTTGTGTAACAGATCTACCTGGTGCCTCACGGCTTGGCCAGGAAGCGAGTGTGGAATAAGAAGTATCCTATTTGCATTGAGCTGGACAAGCAGGATGACTTCATGGCTAAAGCCCAGGAAGATAAGATGGAGGGGACGGAGGAAAAGACCCCTGCAGTAGGAGACAAGAGTGAGGGGGTGGGCACTGTCGAAGAAGCGAAGAGAGCACACACAGAACCTATTCTCTACCTGTTTGGGAGGACAGGCAGGGATAAGGAGGAGTGGTTCAAACGGATGCTGTTTGCATCCAAACTGAAATCAGAAGCCAGAATGCCCTTGGGCCTGCCTACAAGTAAGAGTGAAACTTATTCAGGTAATTATACTGTAAGTTGTTCCTCAAACAATATATGTAAATGGAGCACTAATAGATTGTAGTCACATTTACATTTTTGATATTTTCATTTGTGTCCAACTAAATTTTGCAAGCACCCTGAGTAAAGTCTATATTCATAGTGTTTTACATTTAGATTTTTATACTTTTTATATCAGCATGCATGTTCCCTGAGAATTGAACCCATGGCCTAGTCACCAATGTTATTTTCATGTTTGGTCTTACAAGGCTTGTCTGCAGGTTTGTCTCACAGCCGCAGCAGTAGTCAAGGCAGTTTGGATGAAGTGATCCACTCTCATCCCAGACCAAAGGATCTTGGTGCCAGTGTCAAACAAAAGGTTCTGGAATACAACGTCTACATGGCCAAATATGCTAGTCATTCTACAGTAAGCCCTGTCACAAGCCCTGTTCAGAGTGCTGGGAGCAGCCCTGGAACGGTTAAGAAGGTGTGGAACAACATCTATCAACATATTTAAAGTTTTAGGTGGATGCAGTTGACAGAGGGACCGATGTCAGTGTCTGTGTCTGCATAGTATGCATGTGCTTTGACAAGATGATGAACGGTCAGAAACAATGTGAAATGTATGCTTATCAAACTTAAAGCATTGTTGTGTAAAGCTTTCCTGTAGCTCAGTGGTAAGAGCATTCCGTTAGGTTGTGGTTTGATCCCAGGGGATTGCAGATACCTAAGTATAAATGTATAGGATAATGCAATGTAAGTCGCTTCAGATAAAAGCGTCTGCCAAATTCAAAAATGTAAATGTAAATGTTGAGTCGAGTAAAATATAACATATAGTAATTACTTAAAGTGAACTCCGTGAATGTTTAAATTAGTATTTTAGTTAGCAAATTTAGATGTGATACAATAAATCTGGACAAGCACATAGGCTGTTTCTGAATGGCTATTTCAAAACAGCTTAGAACAGTTTAACAATATGTTATTTTAGCTGTGTACCCAAATGTATTCAAGTTACAGTTATATAATGGATATTGACCTAAAGTGCACACTCTCATCTTTATTAAGAGTGTATACACATCCAGATTAGCTGAAGGGTTTAGGAATTACAGCTCTTCAATATTTCACTCACCCCATTTTCATAGGATCAAAAGTATTTGAACAGTCTAATCAAAAGTTGTCTTATTCACAGGTACGATTTTTTTTACTTTTAACAGACTTATTTTGCACAAAACAAATTCATCATTTGAATGGACACGTCAAACAAAAATAATGGTTCCAAACCTTCTTTTATTATGTGGAAAATGCACAAAGCTTCTGTCATATGAATAAGAAATATAGCGGATTGAGTGTTTCCCACATGGCTATGTATGTTTAGGGTTTTTTTCATAAATTATTAGAAGTAAATGTTCGCTTCAATGAATGGTGTACACACCTGAAATGCTGAACGCACAATGTTTTTCTTCTTTTGTAATAGTTGAGATTCTTCCATTTGTATTGTGAAACAAATGTGTCGCCTTTATGTGCTACATTTATAATACTTTTATTGTGCTTTTTGTCCTTTTTGAAGTTACGCCTAAGAAACTATTTGTCTTATAGTTTCCAGCCAGTCATGGCCAGGAGTCTGAGACAGAAGCCTGGGTCAATGCTCTCTTGGGTCGCATCTTTTGGGACTTTCTTGGAGAGAAATACTGGGGAGACATGGTGTCCAAAAAGATTCAGAAGAAGCTGAGTAAAATTAGGGTGAGCATAGTGTGGTCAGGTCGGACATTGTAACCAAATATTTATTGCGAAAGTGTAACTTGTGTACTGTCACTTTACAGCTCCCGTACTTTATGAATGAGCTAACCCTCACTGAGTTGGACATGGGCATATCTATTCCCAAAATCCTCAAATCCTCCAAACCATCAGTAGATTACCGAGGTAAGACCTGATCTAAACCCTGCCTGTATTCTTGGTTTATATCCTAAAATAATTAATTTTCTTCCATTGCACCCTAATTTTATAACCAGCTCTGGCTCTAAACTTTTAGCCAGGGTTTGCTACAATTTTTTTCATATTTAAATAAATAACAGTAGTTTGGTACAGTATTTTTTTATATAAATAATTGTTGCATAACTGTTCCCATGATTTACTTTGCATTATATGAGATTTTGGTGCACGGCTCTTGATATGTCAGAGCAGTTTTCATGTGGTCCTGCTAACCCAATATGACTCAAGCATCTGAATTAATGTTGCTTGTTAAGAAAAAAATCACTTGTAGCATTGTTGAATTTGAAGACTCAAAAATGAAAATCATTCCCTCACCCTTGTGCCATCTCAAATGTGACCCTGTATTCAAAAACCAGTCTTAAGTAGCACGGGAACATTTCAGGTAAAAGACAAAAATACATATGGGCCTAAAATCATTAGGATATTAAGTAAAGATCATGTTCCATGAAAATATTTTGTAAATTTCCTAAATATATAGATAAATATATAAAAGCTGTATTTTTTTGAGTGGATGGCCTGCCAACAGTGCCAATGATTAACAACTTCAAAGGTAATTTTCTCAATATTTAGTTCCCTTTCTGTCGGTCTCTCGACGTTGTGTCGAGAACGACAGATGGGGTTCGCCCTTGAGAACCAATCAACTCTTACTACTATAGAAAAGGCCAATGAAATTTGGCGAATGAAATTTGCATGCCGGGCTCCGCCCCCGGATGTCCGGTATAAAACGAAGCCGGCGTGCATCATTCATTTACCTTTTGTTCTTCAGAGCCTTCGCTCATGATTATGAACAGAATGAATTCAATGAATTCTTCTTCTTCTACATTGCCGGATCTACGACGTGTTGCAGCGGATCTTCAGCGACCTGCAGCGACCTGCAGCGACCTTCCCCTGGGCGTCACGGCGGTTCCGGAGGTGTTAGAGATTTTTTTCTAAAAGTCCTTTTCAGGACAGACTGAGCAATCTCCAGCGCGGCATGTCCCGCTGTTCTCTTGGGTGCGGCACCCTCATCAAGGAGGGGGATGGACACGATCGCTGCGTTAGGCGTCTGGGCGTCCAGCACGCTGAAGCAGCGTTCGTTGACACATCTGTCTGCACTGCGGGCAGATTGTCATTCAGAAATTGCGGTCACGGGTCTTCCTACGGGAACCAGCCACCATTTCGTCTGCTACCCGGGCTGTGACATCTGTGGCTACGGCCCCGATGACCACCCATGTAGCAGTGTTAGTGATATGGGGAATTCTGCGAACGTAAACCCGCCACCCAAGTGCTCACGGGCCGATCGCACACCGATTCGCTCTTCCGAACATTCCCCAACCGGCGGTGGCATACCGTCCGGATCCTCACGCACACACTCGGAAACGATGTGTGACGTAGATGAGATGTCGCTCGCAGCATCGGAGGGAGACTGGCATCTGACTCTGACGAATCCAAGCTCCACCCCCAGCGGTCGAGTTCAGGAGGAAGCAGAAGTGATATCATCCGTGCTAACCCGGGGATACGTGGTTCCTGAGGTCGGAGCGCTCCGCGCCCACCCCGGGTGCCATGTTTTTCCCGGGGGCATCACTGATGTCGAAAGCTTGCGATGCTGCGGGCCAGGTTGCCTGCTCTCTCTATGCCATGGCCATCCTGCAGGTCCGCCAGGCCAAGGCGTTGAGAGAGCTCCAGGAGGGTAAGGCCGACCCGGGTATAATGCAGGATCTCCGTGCCGCCGCTGACAGCGCTCTACGGGCGACCAAGGCGGCGGAACGGGCCCTGGGTCGGACGATGTCCACGGTAGTGGTCCAGGAGAGACACCCCCGGCTATACCATTTGCAGAAGAGTGACACCAAGGAAGTCCGCTTTCTTGATGCACACATCTCGCAGGGTGGGTTGTTGGTAACACCGTCGAGGACTGCGCTCAGCAGTTTATGACGGCGAAACAGACAGTGGCAATTAGCCACATTTTTTCACTCAGCGACTCGGCCGCCTAGAGGCCTCCGAGATTGTTTCTTTCCCAAGAAAGACGCCGGGTTGCCCCCAAAGGTCTGCGTACCCTGAACAGAGCATCTTCAAAAGGCTGCCGTTCAGGGTGCTCACGCAGGGGCGCGTCCTGACATCTATCAGGTGTCAGGATTGGTTCGTGGCAATCGACCTGAATCGACGCCGGCCGTTCCCACGGTTCACGTGCGAGAGGTGGGCATGTCAGTACAGAGTCCTCCCTTTCGGTCTGTCCCTGACCGCCCTTTCTCCCTGAGGGGAGGAAGGCGAGCGGGTACTAAACTATCTGTAGGCGCATACTATCTATATCTTAACTATCTAGGCGCATGGTGATGCCGCCGTGCTGCCAACGCACCATAACACCTAGTCTTTATGACTTTTTCGACGGACTCAGGTCCCTCTGGGCAGGTTATGAGGCAGGTTGTGGTGACGACTGACGTCTCCCTGCAGGGGTGCGTTGCAGTGTGCAACGAGCACGCAGGTGGGGTGTTGGACGAACCCCCGCCTGTGCTGGCATATCAATTGCCAAGAGTTGTGGGCTGTGCTTATTGCACTGAGCAGGCTACGGCCTCTCATGCGAGACATGCACGTGCTGGTCCGAGGACAGCACTATAGCTGTAGCAACACAGATCGTCAGGGTGGCGTTCGCTCACAGCAGCGAACACAACTTGCTCGACGCCTCCTCCGGTGGAGTCAACAGGTGACCCGTTCCCTGCGGGCCACACACATCCCGGGCAAACTGAACTAGACAGCCGACGTGCTTTCTCGCGAGTTTATGCCTCGTGGAGAGTGGCGACTTCACCCCCGCGCAGTCCAGCTTATTTGGAGGCTGTTCGGGTAGGCCCAGGTAAACCTGTTTGCCTCCCGTAACACCACCATTTGTCCGCTTGATATTCCCTGCCCTCGGCACGGATATCCTTGCACACAGCTGACCGCAGGATGGGCGGAAGCACACCTTCCCCCCCCCAGGAGCCTCCTTGCACAGACGCTGTGCAAGGTCAGGGAGCAGGAGCACCAAGTGTTATTGGTTACACCACACCGGTCTAACTGCACTTGGCTTCAGAGCTAATGCTCTGGACAGCGACTCCCCCTGAACCATTCCCCTGACAGAGGACCTGCTCTATCAGGGGAGGGATACGTTCTGGCATCCCAGATCAGACCTCTGGAACACCCATGTCTGGTCTCTAGACGGGACGAGAAGATCTTGAGATGGCTACTCCCCCTCTATGGCAGAGACCATCACCCAGGCTAGGGCCCCATCTACTAGGCGGTTACACGCCTCTAGACGGCGCCTCTTCTCGTCCTGGTGTCTCTCTCAATGAGAAAGACCCACTGAGGTGCTCGATCAGGATTTTTTTTCCTTCTTACGAGACTGGAGACTAACATCTCCCCTCCACACTGAGAAGTTTCTGGGGCAACACGACCTGGTCACCAGGTTCCTAAGGGGCGCGAGAGGGCGGAATCCGCCTCATCTCCGCTCCATACCATCTTGGGACCCTAAGTGGTCCTGTGGAGCCTCAGGGCCCCCCAAGAGCCCCTCGGAGGTTCCGATCTTCCTCACAGAGTAAGGCGGCCCTCCTGACGGCGCTCACTTCTTTCAAGGGGGTAGGGGACCACCGAGCATCCTCCAGTGTCCCCGGATTGCCTTAAATTCGGCCCTGGAAACTCTCACATTATCTTGAGACCCAGGCCCGGATACGTGCCCAAGAAGTTCCCACTACTCCCTCTGGGGCCAAGTGGTGAACTTGCAGGCGCTCCTCATAGGGGAGGAAGACCCAACCCGATCAGTGTTGTGTCGAGTACGTGCTGGACCGCACGCAGAGCTTTGAAGCTCTGACCAGCTCCATGTCTGTTGGAGGACAGCAGAAGGGGAAGGCTGTCTCCAAACACAGGCTGGCGCACTGGGTCGTGGACGCCATTACGACGGCATTCCGATCTCAGAATCTCCCATGCCCATTGGCAGTGAGGGCTTACTCCACACGGAGTTTAGCCACCTCCTGGGCACTGGCAGAAGCGCCTCTCTAGCAGACATCTGTAGAGCTGCGGGTTGGGCTACGGCCAAACACCTTCGCAAGGGTTAACAACCTTCGCGTAAACCCGGTGTCAGCCCACGTCCTGCGTGGCGACATGTAGGACTAGCATCCGGGGGGGCTTATGCCTGCGAAAGCACCTTTCCACCCTCTAACAGGTTGGGTCAGTGTGCTATCTACCTTTCTTCTTACCCAAACACATGGCTAAGAAACTGGTACCTCACCAACCTCCCTTCTTACCTAGACACTGGTTAAGAACAGGCATTCCATCCATCACCAAACAAGCACCCCCTGGGGGCTGGCTGGGCAGAGCAGCCTTCCCCCTTAGGCCGGGATACCATGTGAGCTATCACATATAGCTCTAACCGGACCTAGTGCTACCGGACGTCTGTAACACCCCCTCCGTGGGCTGTTCCGTCTGATGTATCCTCATGAGAATGGTTCCCACTCTTGGTAACCCATGAGCTTCCCCAGGTGGACCTCCACCTCGCTGTTAACTGCTCAGTCCGCCCGTTCCATGCGTTCTCCTCCAAGGACCAGACCATACCTATATCCACCATATTCCTCCCCACGGGTAGGAGGTGGCCTCTGCAGCACATCCCTGATTAAGGAAGTGCCGCTTACCCGGTGTAAACCCGAGCCGGACGGCCTCTCGCCAGTAGAGAGCTAAGGCCCCGTCCGTGAAAGGTTACCGGTCAGGGCTGTACCCATCTTTCTCCAAGAAAGCTCTGGAACCCCCCGACCACCACATTGGAAGGTTACAGTTTCGCAAAAGCATCGAGCTGACACGCCCAGGCCTGTTACCATCGCTTCGCTAGAGATTGTGACGCGATACAGCGTTGTGGCGTTTTCCATAGGCAACCCCATCTGTCGTTCTCGACACAACGTTGAGAGACCGACAGAAAGGGAACCTCTTGGTTACGTATGTAACCTCAGATCCATGATGGAGGGAACGAGACGTTGTGTCCCTTATGCCATGAACACGTATCGTATTCTGCTGCAGTCGTGAGAGGCTCTCAGGCTCTTCAGAACAAGAGGTAAATGAATGATGCACGCCGGCTTCTTTTTATACCGGACATTCGGGGGCGGAGCCCGGCATGCAAATTTCATTCGCCAAATTACATTGGCCTTTTCTATAGTAGTCAGAGTTTATTGGTTCTCAAGGGCGAACCCGATCTGTCGTTCTCGACACAACGTCTCGTTCCCTCCATCAGGGAACTGAGGTTACATACGTAACCAAGACGATTTCTTTGCACTCTCAAATTCCAGAGATTTAAACGGTTGTATCTCAGATATTGTCCTATCCTAACAACTCATACATCAATAGAAACCTTATTTATTCAGCTTTCAGATTATGTAGAAATCTCAATTTCAAAAAATTGACCCATAAAACTGATTTTGGTGTCCAGGGTCACATATCACTTCAGCTAAACAAAGATTTTTAACAAAATAAGCCACATCTTTGTTTGGACATATAATGCAGAAAAATGTCCTGGAGACCAAATACTACACATCTTAATAGCAGAGCAGCTAAAAATAGAGTTACGATCTTGTTGCCGCATGGTCACGTTAATCATGGACCTCTTAATAGTTCTAACTGTCAGTCTACAATCAGCTGTTTTTGCAGTGATTATTATGTTGATCACATTTATAGTAACTTTTTGTCTGATGAGAGACAGTATTAATCAGTTTTGTGTGTTTTTAATTTGACTAGGAATAATGTATAATGTACAAGAAATTAACTGTTTGCATACATTCATGTTTCTCATGCTTCTATGATAATCAGTACATCTTAAGGTTAAATTATGTTAAAACATTTTAAAAAATTGCACAAGTATTTTATCAATAAATAATGATTGCATGCAAATACACAACAAAGAAAATTGAACCAATTGAAGTCAGTAGGACATTTTATTATATCATGTATAGAGGGAGAGGGTGGATAACACTTTTATTTTATGAGCAGTCTTCATAAAAAATCATTCAACCACACAAACAAAAGCCTCCTTTAAACAATATTTGTGTTCAAAAACATTCCATTCTTCCAACAGACATCTATGGGAGTGTCTTAACTCTGTTTTTCAAAATAGTTTTTCGTCTCTTACGATCTGCATGATACCATTGAGAAAGGCCAAACAAACAGGAGCATTAACACTGTGGCTGCTGATGTGGTTTGATTTGTACTGGCTGTTACATCATCAGAATGAACAATTTACTAGTTTAATGCTCCAAGTACCAGGTATTAAAGCACTTTCGCTATCGTTCATCAGCATTTATGTTTTCTTGCTCTGTCATGGTATTCGCTTAAGGAAACATCAATAACCTTTCTATTGCATATAATTAACCATGATTTTTCATATTGTGTTCATACTTCAAACATCAAAATATTGTAAATAGCCCTGCGACAGTAACTCTAATAATATTTGTCATGAGGACTAATTGATACTTATGGATTGATACTTACATTATAATTATGTAAATTACCCAGCATCATGTTAACCATCATAATTTATATCATGAAAATAATATGCACATTAGAAATTAATAGGAATGGTAATCCTGCAGTTAAACAATTGTCTGCATTTTGTAGAAATTCCAACATGGCATTTATTTCAGTCAAGTTCCATCAATTTATGGTTGAGGGGATAAGGAATTTGTAAGGTATTGGACACAGAGGCATTAGTAGAATCCATATGCAGGGGTTTATTGAAGGGTAAACTTAACACAATCCAGTAGGCAGTTCCGTAGTCGTATTCCAGGCAGTAAATCCGTGACGGTAGGTTAAATTCAAATGGGGGTAATCTAATAAACAGAAATCCAGTAACAAGAACAATGGTCATAATAGGTAATCCAAATGGTATAAACGCTCGGTAAGGCAGAAAGTGTATAACTGGCAATACTTTGCATGGTATGTAAGGCATGGTTTGCTCAAGTATTGTTGATACAGGAAGTAAGGGCGTGGCATGAAGATCCATCCTAGAACTCAGGGGATGGCCCCCTCTGGTGGATGGCTGGTTGACTAGCAGCCCTAGTCTTTACAGAACCCCTATTCTATGAACACCTCCCGGTGTTCTCTTTCTGGGACGTCCCCTTGGTCGTGGTGCATGATGATTTGGATGGCTTTGGTGAAACTCCTGAATAAGAGCTGGGTCGAAAATGTCCTTTACGGCTACCCATGATCTCTCCTCTGGTTGATAGCCCTCCCGATCCCAATTGTATTACCTTGATTTTATGTATATACACCGCGGGCACACCCTTACATGTAATTTATCAAATTGCACAGCCATGTTTCTATAGTAGCACTACACGGACAAACTGAACTGTTTTTCATTAGAAATAGAAACAGTTCTTTTGTTGCGGTTAGAAGTGAAATTTGCGCTAATGGTGGACCACACATACTCTGCACAAGAGCAGACAGAGCGTCAATCTGTATCGTCAAAAAAGAGAAAATACGATGCAGCAAGGCGAAGTCGAGACAAAAAACTAAAGAAAACCCGAATAAAGTTCAGTGTGGCTTTTCCCAAATGGAGGGCACTGAAGCAGGAAAAGGGGTTGCCAGCTCTCTGCTGGACCGGTAAGTTTGTTTAATTTCTGCTATATAAGTGAACTGTTTGTTTGATAGCTTTAGTTAATATATGAGCTGATCATCAGGAGAAGTAGCGTTTTTCCTTGTAAATTTTTAGCAATTTGTAATTGTACTATAAGTCCTTGTTGCATGGCCGTGTGCAAATCAAGTTAGAAATCATGTTAACAATCATAATTTGCCTAAATCGGGTGTAATTTATATTATAATAATGCTTAGCTTTCACATCCTCTCTTGTGCGGTCCTCCCGGGTAACGTTAGCTCCTCTGCCTCTGCCTCTTCTCGCCCTGCCTTCATCTCCAACACCCCTCTCCGCCCTCTTCCTCTCCCTCTTACTACCCGTGTTAACTGTTAAGTCCTCTGATTGACTCTGTGATGATGAGAAAAAGACTTTCGCGGTTGGATTACACGCCGTTAGCATTAGCAAGCGGTTTCAATAGGCTGTAAGTTACGAACCAAGTTACGGTGCCAAAAAATGCTATGCATAATAAGCGAATAAATCACTGACACAATGTTAAACAAGTAACAATGATATTCACTATAACGATTAGAGTAAATGATGAATAAAGTAACTTTTATTTATTTATTTTTCTTTGTAAATAAGCCTCGTCACTTGACTTGCAAAGGTTACTCTCTGCTCAGACGACGACATCTCTGTCCTGTGTCCATAACTTCAGTCTGTTGTTCGCCTTGGAGACATAGATTGCAATTATCAACACCACCGATAATGGCCGCTATCATTTACGGAACCCTTTTGTCCTGTGACGGCAACCGTAGCTTCTCTAATGGGAAGTAGAGGGGGGTGGCGGAGCTTTAGGTTGCAATTTCCAACTACGCCAATAGTGGCCTCTGAAACTTACACACAGAACCTTTAAGGCACACTTAAGCCTTAAGGTTGTGGGCCAAAATTGACTGGTACTTGGAGCTTTTCATTATTATTCCACCCTCATTAAAGCCTCACTTCCAGCTGAAGAAAAGCAGCCCTAAAGCATGATGCAGTAACCCTCTCCCTATTTAAATTTTCAATAATAAGTTCCTGAATCTACTGAGTAACCTCTCAAATTGGATGTTACCAAATTGATTCATTTGGGAACATTCATACTTTAAGGGTTAATCAGTGACTTGAATTGATGGTGGGTGTATTACTTCATAATTAACTAAAGTCTGAATGTGATTGGTTGATTTCAAACACTGCCACAATTCTCAAAATAAAAGGGTGTGCACCCTTTTACAATTTAAATTTGAAACTATTAATTTTTACCCCCTAAATCAGGGGTCTTTAACGTTTTTTAGGGCAAGGACCCCTTAGATGAGAGATGCATGGAGCAGGGACTCCCTTATACTAAATGTTTAATCAGAGCTATTTAAATAGAAACAACCCTTATTGTCACAGCAATATACTGTTAAGACATTACATGAGCAGGAATATGCACATACAAACTTTTCTGTGGATTATTTGTATTATTAATATAGATTGTTTTTTATTATTTAAAGTGATTTGCAGGATAATTTGTTTTAGTTTTACTGTGAGATGGACAATTTACTTGTTTTTGTTGTAATAGTTGTACGATTAAGGCTTCAATGAGATGACTGACCTTGGTTAATGGCACAAAGACTATTCTAGGGGAGGTAGAGGTTGTCTCTGGACGCGTAAGAAATCAGTCCAGATTTCATGCATTCTGTTGTAAAAGAAGGCCATTTTATTTAGTGTATTTCTTTTTATTTTCCACTTCTCTGTGTTGCAGAACACACCGTTATTTAATAATTCTGAGCTCCGAAAATTCACAAGTTATTTTTCTGCAGAGCATTATAGTAGACTAAGGAGAGCAACGTGCAACAATTCCGTGTTATTTCTGGCGAAACATGTATGAGGTGCTGTCATGGTTCCGCCATCTTGTCTTGTTTATTCTTGGTCCTGGGGCGAAGCCATGACATAGTCTAAGGTTCCTCCTGGAGGATAGGTTGGACGTTAGAAATCCTCTCACTCTCTCTCCGTGTCTCGTCAGTGTTTCCCGCCATCTCGTTTCCTTGTTACCTTCCCATTAGTGTTTAATCCCCAGCACCTGTTCCCTATTAATTATCCTGTGTTTGTTCCCTTTAAAGAGTCCTCATGTTTTATTGTCTTGTGTTGGTCATTGTCTGTACGCGCATGCTATGCTGTGCTGTGTCTGTACATTGTCCTCGTATGCTGTATGTATTTCGTATCAGAGTACTGTCCTTGTCCGTGACCTTGTCCGTGACCTTGTCCGTGACCTTGTCCGTGATCCTGTCCGTGACCTTGTACATGTCAAGTAAGTCTAGTTTAGTTAGTGTTAGATTTTTGTCAAGTGTTGTTTTCTTAGTCTAGTTAGTCAGTGTTCTTGTTTTTGTTCATAGTTTATCCCAATCTTGTTTTCCCCATCGTGGGTTTTGTTTTGTCTTTCTAGTATGGTCTATTTGTATAATAAATATCTGTTTAATCCCTTCACCACCGTGTCTGCCTGCATTTGGGTTCTCACCCCTCCATTTCATGACAGGTGCACCATCAGTACACAGTGCACGTTTCATTTATTTTAAACATGTACAATAGTTTTGTCAGTGTGGTGTCATTTGCCTGTCAAATTAATGCTTAGCTGTAACAAATTTTAACCAAAGTTCAGAAATCTATGAGAATGCACTTTATTTGCACGCAATTCCCTTCATGTGTTCTCTGAATTTATTGGAAGACAGACAATGAAGCAGATATACCGTTTACTTTCTTCTATTGCTTCTGCATCCTGAATGGATGTTTAAAACATTTAAGATCGGTCAGATTTTTTAACAGTTTTTTAAACTTACATTTTTGCAAGCTTTTAAAAGTGTATAACTTTGTTTCGTAAACTGTTCACAGTTAGGAGAGTCACAGAGCATGTACAGGACGGACTGCTAGACCAGGTTCTATCGTTTTGATAGAGTTTTTGTACCTCATAAATTACTTAAAAGTTTCAACCAAGTTAAAGAATCTACACCAGGGCAATTCTAAGATTTTTGTTAATGACAGAGCCCAAGCGCAGGCAGGAAACGGTTAATAAAAATGCTTTATTAATTTGTAAACAAGAACAAAACACTCGATGGGAAAACAAAAAATTATATGGACTAACCAAAAGAAACAAACTGAGGCGAAAACCGTACACTTCAACCAAAAGGTAGGACAAGACTAAGAACAGGGTAACGCTAGAAAAATATCTAAACACTAACTGCACAACAGGATCATAAACAACGGTTATAGATGATAACAAAACCGCAAGGGACAGAGAACAAAGGGGCATTATGTAAGGGAAGCCTAAAGAAGGATGATGATTCAGGGCAGGTGAAGGGAATGAACACTAACGGGGAACTAACAGATAGATAACGCGGGGCAGGTGATGGGAATGAAACACTAATGAGACAAGCAAGAGCGGAAAACAATTTGTTTTAACTTTACTACTGTAAGAAAACCCCTGACAATTTCAAGTTATATAAACTTTACACAAATCATAGTGTAGCTTTATTCATGAAACATAAGTAAATCGTCAAATGTGCTAGTGATTTGACCGTGGTTTCCACCTTGGTCAATTTTACCCTCATTAGGTGGTTGTTATTTGAAATCCTGATGACAACATTAAAGGGGTCCTATTTTGCCTATTTTTGCCTAAGTCTTTATTATGTTTTTGATGGGCTAAACAATAGGTTTTCATATTTCTTTTTGTTTTAATGCTTTATATATTACTTTATATTTCACCTATTTCTTAGGCACGAGATCGCACAAGAGCAATAGGAACACAATATCCTCACGCAATTGGCATGATGGAGTACTGGGCTCAAAATTGCGACCGTTTTAGTTGCATATGCTCCCAAAATTTAACCTGTGCAACTTTATAATATATTTGGGAGCATTTGTGTGAGTGCAGATTTTGTTGTGGTGCGACCTGTTTTCATTACTGTACAGAACACGTAATTACTGTTCAAAGTACGTGCATACTGCTGTGAGCTGTAAACACGTGCTAGACATTAGGGTTTCAACTTTCACGCGCCTCTTGTGAATCATCTAGTGTCTGCACCGCCTCGCGCATTAAACACTAGTGTTTATGGCGGTTTCGCGCTGCCAGCACCACTTTGGGCAACTGATACGTTATTTTAAATACATTCACCGGTGAACCTCTTCAAAAACGGATCATCTGTCTCTAACATATGTGCAATGTAATCATACAACATCATGTGTTTATGTAGTTTTAACTCTTTTTACTGAAGGCTATGAGGGTTCAGTCAGTGAGGGCCAGATTGACAGTGTGATATGATCGCCACCTCGGCTAACTCGAGCACTATGCAAAAAGCATACAGAGAAAACAACCACAGCTCTTTACTTAAAGCTGCATCTGTTAAGAAACAAAGCATATTTTTTGTGCAATTTCTGATTGTCAGTTGAGTCTGTGATTAAACATTTTGCATTGTTTACATATTGTTTATTACTGCATAATATATTTCATTAAAATAGAAGTTTAATTTGTTTCATAAAGGACAAGACAATTTTATAATGCCTACAGTTTTTTACATTTTGTGTTTTTAAAGTGAATCAAATATTTCATCATTGAGGATTTCTTTAAAAAAGACACAAAATCTCGTCTCCAGTCTTTTGAACTCAGTCTTGTGTCTCGCTCAATAAGTGTTGGTCACTCCCCTAACAATTACCCTGTGGCTGATGTTTTTTTTCTTGTTTTACGCATTTTAGTACATTTGGCAGTTTGCATGAATTCTACAGTATTAATCTTTTGTAGATGTTCATAACTAGAAATCAAGACAAAATTGTATTCATTTTAAAGACAGTATTTAATAGTTTAAACCCCTTTAGGCCTTTGGTTTGACTTGGAGATCTTCTACAATGGTTCGTTTCTTATGACCCTTGAAACAAAGATGAACCTGACTAGGCTTGGAAAGGAAGGAGAAGGTTTTGGAGAACAGGGGAAAGAAGGGTAAGCTTATGGAAAGTTATTTTAAAACTGCACACAGTGTATTTAGTGTTTTTGATGTTGTATCCCTTGTTCATCTGATCTAAGCCTCTACCCTGTAAGGTGTTGTGTTTTTTGTATTATTGTTACTATAGGATGTATTTATCACTTCTTTTATTTTCTTGGTTTCTCTGGATGTCTTCGTGGATGTGAACTTAATGGTGAGTTGATGGTCATGGCTTATCTGAAATATTTCCATTAGGCCTACCTCTACTTCATTTATTAGTCATGCTACACGTGTTTATTTTAGCATAATACTTAAATCACTGAACAAATCTTTTTTTAATAATTTTTCCCTCAATAAAATATATTTATAATCAAGATTTCATACTCTTACCATTGTATTGTTGGAATGTTAAATTATTTCCTCTGAGTCTAAATCAAATTGTACCAATGTGTTTTTTAACTGGGCAGGAATATGTTGTAAAAGCTCTATGCGTTTGTGTGTGCATGTTACAGACACAGACCACGCACTGATTTCCTGGCCAATAGTGATGAGGAATCATCCAGTGCTGGATCATCTGATGAAGAAGACGGTGCAGAAGTGCCTGAAATTCCAGGAGTGGAAGGGTGAGATCGAAAAACCTTTTCTATTCATTTCAAATGTGTAATTTACAGGCAAATATTTCCAAACACACACTAGGTAATGTATAGTCTCAATTCTCTTGTTTTCACAGTTATGTTGGGGGACACCGTCCCAGCAAAATCATGCGCTTTGTGGACAAGATCGCAAAGTCCAAGTATTTTCAGAAAGCCACAGAGACTGAGTTTATCAAAAAGAAGATGGAGGAGGTTTCCAACACCCCACTGCTCCTCACTGTGGAGGTGCAGGAGTGCCGAGGGACTGTCGCTGTCAATATTCCACCTCCTCCAACAGACAGGATATGGTATGAATAACACATTCTACAAGATCCTGTCGAAATTACAGTAATGCAACTTTATTTTATACAGATCATATCTGTAGTAATACATAATGCTGATACAACACCATTGCTGGTCATAGGGGTGTTCAATGTCTGTCCTTGAGGGCTGGTGTCCTAGGGGCGGTTGCACCAGCTGTGTGTAAGATACAACTTAACCTACTTTTGACATAAATGGGCAATAAGTTACTACATATTTTAGTTGAAGCGTACCTTCACGCATAAAATAAACATTTACGGAAGCATTAGGAGTAACTGCAGGAATAAAATACCTCACTGAACCAACAGAACAAGCTCTCGTTTCACGTGACATTTTTTCAATATTTGACACATATGAAAATGCTGACATTTACAGTCACTTACCATTTAAAATAGAGAACATTACAGTGGGGAATTTTTTTGGGATCTGCTGATTTTGTAAGTTTGCCCACCTACGAATAAATGAAGGGTCTTTAATTTTTATGGTAGGTTTAATTTAACTGCGACAGAAAATCGACGTAAAAATGCTACGGGTACATGACGACTGGGTGGGAGAACCTCCTCCCCTCAACCAGAACACTGAAGATGATTTATTGCTAATTTGATTGAATATTAGAATCTTTCCAAATGTTGTAGATTCAAGCAGTACATGAGTATCGCTAAAATTACTCAATATATTTTGAGGTTAAGGTCTTATTAATGATTTTCAGTTTTAATTCTCCCTAATTATGTTAACCATTGTATTTAAGCTCTGTGTTTGCCTGAGTTCATGGTCCAGTTTTAAGTAGTTACGTTTGGTTGTTGGATTTCTTTCTGTCTGGATTTATTATTAAAGCTCTTTTGGAATATACCCCTTGGTGAGCTATTGGTACACACCATTCTGTTACAGACAAATAGGAAGCAAGATGAATTCTTCTTCTGTGTGACAAGTGAATGAACGAAGCATAACATTGAGCAGTGCCACCTTGTTTACTGGATATTTCTGTTTTTCATTAAGCGCTTTCTATGTCAGGGAGTGAATTTGCACGTTTACTAGGCTTATCACCACTGAAAATCGCTGGGGTACGAACTTCGACAAACGACCAATAAAACGCAGGGAAAAGCATGTGTGCGATTATCGTCCCACTGTACAGGTCTTTACGGTGTGCCTTTAGCCCCATTGCACAGCGTGAGGTTCATGACCAGCATCTTTTAGCGCTGGGACCGCTCTGTTTAAAACGATCTGAAAATCCAGCGTTATATCTCTTGTTTATGTTACATTCAACCATGAAATGCTGTAAACAAACACAGCTGAACTTCCGTACAACGGAACCTAGCTACATTTTGCCTTAAAACCAAATGGTGCAACCGAATAACGTACAGAGTTAGTTACAAACTAGCTAGTATTTACTAAGCTATGTTATTATGTGTGGACTTTACGTTCTAATTAAAGAAAGAATTTTAAGAGAATCGTGTAACTCTCCTGTGCAGAGTTTAGCTGCAACTTACCTGCAAGTTTCTACTATGCCTATTTAGACTCTCAATTAGCTGATTCAGGTTTGTTTGATTAGGGTTGAAGCTTAACTTTGCAGGACTGACTTTGGACACCCATAATATAGACTGTTTCATAGGACACGGACCTGTTCCGAAGTTAACTTCAGCTTTGTGTTTGTTGTTCTGGCTAGTGGCTAATAATCACAATTTTTATTTAATAATTGTTTTTATTGATATTCATTTATATTAATATTGTATTGTATTAAATAAATACAAATTTTGAATGGGTTGTGTAAGAGCCATTTTGTAGATGTTTTCTTATGTAAAGGTTCTTATGTAAAGGTGTGTAAGTGGGGTTCACTATTGTTTAATTGACAGTACAATATAAGTAGGAACCTTCCTTCATGTGACAGTTGTTGCAGTTGGAAGGTGTACCAAGTTTTTCCACTGCCACACTATAGTTGTGTCTGAATTCGCTCACTTGTTCACTCATTCACTATTCCCTATATAGCAAACGCTAAATAGTCCACTATATGGGGAAGGAAGTGAATGAAAATGAGTGAACGATTTCGAACACTGACGTAATATAACCTGCGTCTATAATATAAGTACTGCCGCTGACATTCGTCATAACACTTATATTACAACTCTGTGGCTTTATGGATTGTTTAATTAAATGGTAAGATTAATTTTAAGCTTATTTGTCACATTTTTGTATTCGTTTTTAAGAAGAGAACAAAATAACTGTTTGCCACTTTTAATTATATTTAATTATTAGATTGAAAATAAAGCTCCACTGTCTTTGATATTCATTCAATCAGTGTATTCATAAAATGTCGAAAATAACTGTCAACAAGTACAAAGTATAAACGTAGTACAAAGTATAAACGTGCATTCTTGATATCAACGCTAACTCTCCACCAGCTGATTCTAATCAGAGTGAGTGAACGAGTGGACATCAGACGAACACCTAAAATCAGAATGCATTGTTGGTAAAAAGTAGTGAACTAATGTAGGGAATGAGTTGTTCACTCAGAATTCGGACAACACTACAAAATGACGGACACACTATATAGTGCAATATATAGAAAATATAGTGCGAATTCAGATGCAGCCTGTGTAACGCTATGCTGTGTAAAGCTGCGCTGCCTGTGTTAGTCCATGCTACACTGTAGTAAACTCTGCATTTTATTGACTTTTGGAATCTTGCTTAATGGAAATGAAGACCAACAATGGTCAAATAAATCAAACGTATGTGTAAACAGTTCACTTTTTAAGCATGCCCGTCCACTAAAAAGCACCACCCAGCATCAAAGTTCTTTGGCTGCCCTAAGTATAAGACTTGGCTGCTTACAGGTCGTGTAACTTTGTCACATTTAAGTTTAGCCACTTGACGGATCTTCTACTGGTAAACCAAAATAATTTTCCCAGACATCATTTTAACTGGCTAGCTAATTTACTTTTCCTTGTTATTTATTTTTCTTGTTATCAGAAATAATCTACAGGGACTTATTCTTTGCGGATGTGTTCCAGAAGTTAGTTTGAGCCATAAAAGGGCTCATGGGCAGCAATGTTTGTATATTTTGTTGCTTTGAAACCGTCTATTAGAATACAATTTGTACAGATTTCAGTCTATTCAGTCAGGATTATTGCAGAGTTTATTTTTCAATGTAAAAAGAAATGTCATTGCCATGACTGTAAATTGTATTATATTGTGCAAGTAAAGCTAGATCTTTCGATGGATGTGTGTTAATGATTTATCTTTTTTAGGTATGGCTTTAGAAGACCTCCTCACCTGGAACTTAAGGCTCGGCCTAAACTGGGAGAGAGAGAGGTCACTTTCGCTCATGTGACAGACTGGATAGAGAAAAAACTAGATCAGGAGTTTCAGGTACACATATTTGAGATTTAAACAAGAACATGCATTGCATGAATCACATTATACACACATTGCTGGAAACAATAGACATAGAAGTTGTAATGTTTTTACATTGGTCTTGACAGTAAGCACACACCGATTTGACAATTGAAATTAGAGCTAATGATATACTCTAAATCAATTATTCCTTATTAGTTGTTGGGGTTAAATTTGAGATCTTTTTTGTCAGGATCTGTACTTGATGTTCCCTTGACTCTGTGACACTTCCATTATCCTACCCAGAAAATCTTTGTAATGCCAAACATGGATGACATCTGGCTGCCTAACATGCACTCTGCCATGGACACACGATCCAGTGCCAAGGACAAGGAATCCTTGGAACCTGAGGAATCCCTTGAAGACATGTGAAGACGTTTCTATAAATCAAGTCCCAAAAGAACAAGACCATACCTGAGCTTACAATTACATATCGCTCAGTGAGCAGTGAAAAATCTGAACCCATAACAAAATGAAAGGAAACGCTTTCTGCTTGATTCTGTTTTGTGTATAGGTGACAGGAGAATAGAATGTCCACATGCATGGTCACATGGATACATTGATCAAAATGAACCCATTGATCAGATTCGAAAAGGACAAAGAAGTTTTGGTCAATTATGAAATTATGCTACAATTTGCAAGTGTTCATGAGATGTGAGCTACAGTAGAACAATAAAGAGGCAGCACAAGACCTGGAAGGCCTAATATGTTAGTGTGAAGCAATGTGCTACCTCTGTTTGATGCATACTGGCTTACCAAAAGTCCTAGGAGTAAAATCAACTAAGCATAACAGCCTGATCCACAGACATGATCTACAAACCCAGTAGACTTTTGGTATGACAGAGTGCTCTCAGGGTACTGTATCGGATGACGTGTATCTTTGTGATGTACAGTTAGCTACAACCACAGCTTATGAGACAGAAACCCCAAGCCAAAAGGGTGCAGTTCTGAGGTTTGCACCTGTGTACAATTTCATGATAATGATTGTCATGCTTACACACACTAGGCCTACTTGTACCATCATTATCCTTCCTCTGTGTGGCCTTTGATTATGCAATGAGATCAATTTCACTGTGCTTAAGAAGGACACCAGCCAATAGTCCCCCTCACCCTGAACGGTCCCCATACAAGTAGCCTACTCAAGATGATTGGGTTCAAAGAGCTTTAAATACAAGACATCTCTAGTATTTAATCACTGTCCCTCTGCAATGGGTTGAATCAAAAGCGGTGACTCACAACCTGAAATACTGAATGTTGAATGGGCCCAGGCTTCATTAAAAACGGGCTCACTAGGTACAAAGTTTTGTGCTTTGAGTTGTAATTTTAGGCTGTTAGAACATGATACAGTTGAATTTGAGATATTCACCCCCTTCATTTTTTCTTCATACTGCTGCCGTATGTTAATCTAATTCAGATAACTTTTTCACATCAATCTACGCTGCACACACTTAAATGATTAAGCAAAAAAGACATAAAATTTGTTTTAAAAGATATAACTAAAATAAGTACATTGCAAAGGTATTCATACCCTTAACACCTTTACAGCCTGAAGTATTTTTGGGTATGATGTGACAAGCTTTACTCGTCTGTTTTTTTTGACATTCTTTCTTCTCCTAAGATCATCTTAAACTCTGCCAGGTTGGTGGGGGAACATCAGTAGACAGACATTTTCAGGTTTCTACAGAGATGTTCAGTTGGGTTCAAGCCCACTTTCTGGAACCCTCAAGGAAAACAGTAGACAGACTTGTATTTAAGCCACTTTTGCATTGTTTTAGCTGTGTGCTTAAGATAATTGCCCTGTTGAAGAAGAAACCTTCTGCCCACTCAGAGGTTCTGAATTCTCTGGACTAGGTTTTTCACAAGGTTGGCTATCCAGATAATAATGCAGTAAAAGGTAAACGTATATGGTGTGCTGTTCGGGGAGTGGGTTCAGAGCCCAGCAGATTCTTCCAAACTCGGAGTACTCACCCTCAGTCTGGGGAGAGGGCTCCGGGCCCGGTATTAGCCCGAACCCAGAGCACACCCACCGTTGTCCTGCGGGAGAAAACGGGCTCTTGGAGAGGAGTCAGGGTACTGGAGGTATGCTTGAAGCCTGTGGGAAGAATGCAGGTAAGACAGCTTTCCCGTGGCTCAGTGGTTAGAGCATGGCATTAGCAATGCCAATGTCATGTGTTTGATCCCAGGGATTCCAGATACTCAGAAACAAATGTGTAATATAATGCAATGTTATTTGCTTTGGTCAAAAGCGTCTGCCAAATGCATGTATGTCAATGTCTATTTGTAGTGGTTCTCTCCTGAGCTGTTATCCTGACGTTGCTGATAGCGAACCTGCCGGGTGTATTATCTGCTCGTGCTCCTCCCAAATTTTGTTGATTAAACATCATTAATTAAGGGAATCTCTGCATTTTATGCCATTGAGCCTTTCTTCTATCCTGAGAAGTTCCCTTGTCCCTGCTGCTGATAAACACATACAAAGCATGATGCTTTTAAAACCACACTTTATTGTGTGGGAAAGTGTTGTGCAGGCGATGAGCAGCGCTTTTGTTTCCTCAAGGCATGATGTTTGAAACTAAGATTCATCAGACCAAAGAATATTGTTTCTGACATTTTGAATGATTCTCTTAAGTGTTTTTTGGTTTTTCAAAAACAAACAAGGTCGTGGGTCCGATCCCAGGAGATTGCACATACTTAGAAACAAATGTATAGGACAATGCAATGTAAGCCGCTTTGGATAAAAGCATCTGCCAAATGCATAAATGTAAAACGTTTTTATGTGTCTCACTGAGGATAGGCTTGAGTTTGGCCACTCTGTCATAAAGCTCTTTTTGCTCTGAAATGTTTCTGATATGGTTCCTTGGCACCAGCTTACTCACTGGGAGACTGCTGCTTTTACTTAATTCATAGGTATGTAGGTGTGCCTTAAATTTAACAAATACATTCTTTCTCCACGTTTTGGTATTATACCAAATTGTTCTGGTATATTGTAATTTTAGATTTCCAGTCCTGGTAATAATATTTAAAATAAAATTATACCTAATTAAATAATATACTTCAGTTAACTTTCGTCTGTGTACATTGCATAAAGGAAAAACTTGCATTAATACCTTTTATCTTAAACCCATAATGGGTCTCATTCACCAATTGTTGCCTAGATTTTTCGTATTTATACGCACATTTGAACTTCTAAGAAAAACTTTCCGCCTAATTCATAACACGTGCGTACGCACATGAATTTGTATTCTAAATGAGCGGCCGCTTGCACAAGTTTAGTAATTTGCATAAAACACATCCAGTCCATCTTCATATTAGAGCTTTCAACCTAACCTTTTCTTTATCACCTGTCAGCACTTGAGTCAAAGGCTGCGTCCAAAAGCTTAGGTAGCTGACTTGTTGCCTCACTGCCTCATGAGGCAAGGACTTAGGGGGCAGTGATGGGCATGAAGGCAGCTCCGAGAAACATATTCGGACAGCCTTCATAGGCAGCGTCACAGAATTCTGTTTGAAGTATAAAATAGGGCGCCGTTATGGTAACTAATTGAATATGTTAAAACTACAATACTAATTTCTCGCTAGAAAAAAGAGAAAGACCAGAAAAATAATTTTATTTACACAAAAACTGTGCTCCAGCCACTTTTTTGGCCGCCATTTTATTTTTTAGAAATCACTAGACCATACGCATGAAATAGTGGGACAGTCAAGGCAGCGTAGGATACATTCATACTGCTTTGAAAAACAGACCTGACGGAGTAATCTCAAGAGACAGAAAGTAAAGAAAACATTGGATTCAGTAGTGCCTTGATGCTTTCCTTCCTTGAAAAGCTGCCTCCTTTATTATATATCTTATGATTATTGCAACAAAATGTACAGGAGACAAAAGACATGTCTATTGACTTTAGAGCAGCAACATACTCTTCTCAGACTACCCTTAGAGATGAGAATGTGGAATGTGTGGAAAAAATATCAAATATCTGGAGACCGTAATTGATAATAGATTGTTTTGACCTTAACACAGAGATAAGTAAAAGGGGACATCAACGCCTATATTGCTTAATAAAACTAAGATCATTTAATATAGATAGGACATTGATGGAATTTTTTTAGAAGTAATATATTGAGCCTGTAGTGTCCTTTTCTATTAGCTGTTGGATTTTTAATCTCTGTTTGAAACATAAAAATGATTAACATAGGAAAATTATAGGCAAAGAACAAAGCAGTCTATAATCCTTGTTTAACAGAAATGTTTTGAGTAGGGCACATTCCGTTATTATGGACAGTGACCATTTTTTGTATTCAGAGTTCCTTATGCTCCCTTCAGGATCATATTATACACTTCCAAAGAAGTGATCAATACAAATACTCAAGCCGGTTGTTAAATGGAGATTAATTTAGAGTATTTTTTATTTGATCCATATAGGTTTTGTATTATGTGTTATGGGAATTTATTCTGTGAGTCTGTTGTAATTTTCTGCTTTCCATTGCATCCAAATTGCATGCAAGGGATCTTAATAAAGCTTGAACTTGAAAACTCATTCAATTGAATTTGCCACAGGTTAACGCCACTTTAACATCAACAAGCGGAATGCTTCTGTGTTAAATTTAAAGTGTGCTAAAGTCACCCGTGGGTGATACTTATGCAATGTTATTATTTCAGTCGTCACAATTTTGTTTTTTTTGCTTTGTCCATAGGGTGTACGGAGTATATATTAATGTAAAAACATATAATGTTTTGTAGTTTAACAAAAGGCATAAACAACAAAAAATGTAAAAATTAAGTGGGTGAATACTTTTTATGGGCACTGTAACTTCCCCATTCCATCTGAATTTGTGTTGTGTTAGGTTACTACTAGACATCCAAATGTAAACCTGCAGGGAGCCACTGCTCTGGATGTTATATTACTTTTGAGATTAGGGCTGTCACAATTACTAAATAAGCGTCTCATCACAACTAATTGACGGCATCACAATTATTTCAGATACCCGCAATTATTGTGAATCCTTTGAAAACAAGGGTGATCTGCAGTATCTGCTGCATTTTACATCCACCGTCATTGACCTGCACACCCACTGACATTTCTCCATAATTTTTTGTTGAATTTGTTTTTTTGTTGATTTGTTTTATTTCCAGACTTCCTGCATCTACACAGCAGACCCTCATATCTAGTATTCTCTGTTAAGATCACTCTTCACTAAATACTATTAATTATAAAAAAACACATTCCTAAAAAAACTTTATTTTCTTCATTGAACAAATTTATTGTCCTTAATAGTTATATTGTCAAAGCTTTAAAACTGAGAATAAATTGCCATATTCACAATTATGTAATCGCAATTTAATTCACAATTAATCATCAGTCAAATCTCATAATCGTGACAGCCCTACTTCAGATCAAGTGCCATTTTATTATTTTTCCAACTACAGTAAACTCATATGTTATGAACATGTGATGCTTGTTGAATGTATACATCATTGCTTGTCAGCTTTTTCCATTTATTCTTTTATCAAGTCTTCACATCTGTATTAAACTGTCTGGTTAAATTCTTCTTACTACACTTGCAGGGCTTGAGGTGCATTAAATCTTTTTTTTTTCTTGTTCGACAATTATTTGGCAATAGCCATTTAACATACAAATCAGTTTTACCTTTTATCTGTCAGGATATCTACTAATATTGACAAAGATTGATAATCTTTTTAAGCCCATATGCATATGTTATGAGGTCTTTATCTTAGCTGGTGTAAAGGTATCTGCATAAATGAATTGCAAACGCATAATATTAATTTGCTTTTATTGCAATCAGTTTACACTAGAATGTTGATCCTGTGCAATCTTCAATTGCTATTTTGTTTGAACTTTGCAAAAATATTTCATTCAACCATATTGTGACAACAGGATTGTGTGTGGAAATTAACAAGGCTAGCAAATTAACTAGCCTAGAAAATATCATTTAAAACCACTTGAACTGCGTGAATGAATTGTAGGTTGCTTTTAAAAGAGGATCTTGGGTGCAATTCCAAGAGGCTCCAGTTATAGAACAAGCCTTTGCTTTAGCACTGTTGCTTGGCCCATTGAGCCATGAAGGGGCCCAAGAGGTTCAAAGACAGTGCACATTAACACACGCACACACCTAAATGACACACAGACCACAAAGTGTTCAAATGTATTGTTTATTATCAACAAACTCAAATATGGTGAACATCAAGTATTATTTAAAATGCCTGCATTCAAGTGGATTCATTTAAATAAAAAGAGATAAAAAAACACATTCCCTTACAAATCAGTCAAATATATCTAAAGGTGTCCATTCCTTCATCTAATGCCGTTTCAAGAGATGAGTCCAATGACGAGTTGAACACATTGAACATAATAGGTTGGAAATTGAAATAGCTTTGGTTGCTTAACGGTAAGTGCAAGTAAGCCTAATACAGACAGACCGGAGCTCAACTCTGGCGCTCCACGTTACTATCATGGAGGAAAACACAAAGTAATCACTGAGGTGTAACAACGGTTAAAACATGGTAAAAATTTCAATTACATTTTAAATTGAACAGTCACAAATATGTTTTAGTGAACGTGACTTCAACAGTCCACGTGACAAACACGTGCTCTCAGATAAGAAAACTTACAAAAAGAAAGGTTGTAATTATTTTTAATAATAAAACCTGATCATTTAAACAATAAAATTATATTTTCTCCACGTAACGTTACCTTCACCAGAGACGGTCAGCTCAAATTATAGCTTCATTTTTCTATGTAACAGCCGGATCAAGCATTGAACAGCAGGGGCGTCGGCGTCGTCTTCTCTGCAGTCTGCACTGTGCACTGCGGTATTTAAATAGTGCCGGAAGATACAGCGCCGCCCATAGACTAAATACATTAATGCTGAATCGTGGATCAACTGCGCCGCCATATTAGGAAGGTCCACATAAACGTCGGCTGTGACCAGAGCCATTGCAAGAGAGAGTTGCGTCAACTTCGTTGACTCCAATGGAACGGTTAACGAGGCTCTCAATAGTTCCCGGAAGTTAGAAGTTAGTTCCTAGTAACGCATGGAGCTGTGACTAAAGACAGACCAACTGAGGTAAACTTCTAACCAATTTAAAGACGAAATCCATTAAAAGGATAAAAAAATTAAAGAAATAAACCATTTAAAGAGAAAACATATCTTTTGATGGTGGTCTAGTGGGTTAAACCACTGATCTGGAAATTAAAAGGTTGCTGGTTCGATCCCAGCAGCCACCACCAGTGTGTCCTTGAGCAAGACACTTTACTCCATGTTGCTCCAGGGGTATTGTCCCTGTAATAAGTGCACTGTAAGTCGCTTTGGATAAAAGCGTCTGCCAAATGACTAAATGTAAAATGTAAATATCTTCCTGAAACTATCTGAAGGCTCCATGAATCACGTGACACTGGCTCTTAATAGTTCCCGGAAGTTACCTGTTACGAATGGAGCTGGGAATAAACAGACCAACTCAGGTAAACTTTTAACCCTTTTAAAGACGAAAGCCATTTAATGAATAAAAACATTAAAGAAATAAAGCATTTAAAGAGAAAACATAACTTCCTGGATCTATCTGAAGGGTCCATGCGTTTTGGACTTCCGTTGGCAGAACTCTCTCTCTAAATCGCTCTGGCTGCGTCAAATACCCCCACTTGCGGTCTTGGCCACTTGAGAACGCGTGCACGAGACAGGAAGGAGGTAATGCCGTAAAAATGCCATAGGACCAATGTCGTAAAAATGCCATAGGACAGTGCGCTTAATCCACATTTAGGCCCTGTCCCGAATGGCGAACTTCATGTGGACTTGCGGTTTAGCGGACTAAATTGCGCGTGCTCGCCAAATCTAAGAGTCCGTAGACGTGTTCCATTTGTCATTTTAGCCCTCAGAAGTCTGCTCGCGAGCGCCTCCTTTGTGCCCTCGATGCGATCTTCGGCGAAGCCAGCATTTAAGCAGACTCCACTGAAGTCCCCTACCCAGGAATGCTTGCGAACGCCCAATCACAGAACGGATGGGAGGAGTGTCAGACATTAAGCTCGTTTGTGATGGCCAAATTCTGAGCTGAAGCGATAACCGGTGATCAGTGCGAGATGCATGCCGGTAAGAAATGTGTCCGAGTTTCCTCCGCCTTGCTCTGATGTCATGCTGACGTGTGTCAAAAAACCCTCGCGATGTACTACATCTGGTTTAGGGTTAAACTTTTAAAACCAGAAATAACAAAAAAAACGAGTCAATATCTTCATCTTCAATTGTCATGGTTCTACAATGTTTTATTTAATAAATGTTAAGTTTCACATGATATCTTAAGATCTTCAAGAAGGATGGTGCTATACCCTAAAGTTCTAACCATGGGTTAAAATACAACTGTTAAGCGCTCCTTTCAAAATTCAAGATCTATTACTGTATTCTTTAAAAAATATAGAATAGTCCAATAACTTCTTGGCATTCTGTTGAGTTAAGACTGAGTCACAGCAGTGGGGTTTTAAATGTAGCTTCTATAAATAGAGTTGTAGTTAAGGATGTGTTTATGGTAATAGGTCCAATAATTTTTGGGGGACTCAAACACCCCTGCATCCACTATTTAAAGATTAACTCATGAGACTGCATCAGACTGAGACTGTAGTAGTTTCTTTACATTTCACCCCACTTCATCACCATTATTTATGTTGTACATCTGATATCAAAGAAGTCTAAACAGATAGTGTTTCCATTTCACATTATTTTAAGGGCATATGTTTGTAAGTGTTAAACAAATGATTTAATGTTCTCTTCAGATCCAAGCTTTACACAAACAAAGTATAAGTTGAATCAACTGGGCATGTGTTTTATATAATTGTCATCCTTTTCTTGTGTTACATGCTTTTCACTGAATATAATTCCTTTTCAGAAACCAAATGAAGGTATTACATATAACAGCAAGAGAAGGCCAGTGTTAACAATGGCTTTTGTGTGCAGGAAAATAGGCAACTTATGGAGACAATGTGTCTTGTGAAACGCTGTAAATGCGGTTTTAAATGTTAAAAAAACATATAGAGCTCTAGACTACATAATTCAACTAAAAATAAAGTTTGTATTTAAACCCAACAGTTTCTTGTTTGGCTCTTCTTCCAAAAAGAACATTACATTATCTATTAATCTCTACCTTGTGCTGCAACACATAAAAAGTTTCTTTAGTCAGCCAATCTTTTTTTCTGTAAGAGCATGAATGAAAAATAACTTACTCATCAGAAATTTCTACAGCCATAAGACCTGAAATACCACAACTAAAATAACCATTATAACAAACATACATTTTACTTATTAAAGTAAATATATACATTTTGAGCCAATTTATCAGAAACGATTATACTGAAATACATAAGTTAACGTATAGATGTGCGTATTAACGGTCACCATTTAAGATTCACAATCAACACATTACAAATTTCAATGTATTTCTCCACAGTGAGTAAGTTATTTGATACCAAACCCATAAAAAACATTAACTTATTTGTTGTGACATAAATTTTTGCAAAAATATTTAATATTGTAGACACATAACGTTAGCTGAAGTTTCAGGAGAAATAAACACAAGAAGCGGTTTGGTGCCCGTCTGATGTAAACACATGCCTGTCACCATGACAACCCCATGAGGGCAATTCCAGCGTTATGGACGTGACATAAAACTGCTCAGAGGATTTGATACGATTATATTGAAGCATCTGTTTATAGTTTAAGGAACCCTTGTTGATAGACTCTAAACATCAAAAATTGTCAGTTTATGAAAAATATATATATTTAAAAAAGGGAAATATACATGTCGATATGGATGTAACAAAAAAAGACGCGGTATTTGGGAGATGATAAACTTTGTAGGATTTCTATAAAATAATATGCACAATCCTAAAGCAATATTACCATGAATGGAGAAGGGATGCCTCTTTATACAGCATGAAATAGTTACTTTATATTCATTTTCATGTGTCCATTTATGATGAATATGTAGCGTTATGGATGTTAAAACAAGCTCTTTACTGATTTGAAGAGAGATCAAATATGGGTATTTGAACAACCAAATGTTAATATCTGTGCTGTTACCATAGTAAAAACCGCTGGTAAAAACGTAATTTTTTCGTTGTATGGTTGACATCTTCACGGAATTGCCCATGTGAGCTCCCTTTTGGCAGAGACCGGCACTGCTTTAAAACAGTGTACTACAGTAATAATATAAACAGGGCTCAGAACACACATTAATAAAACATAAATAATTACAAACACACATTCCAATGTGGATACATGTATACTACATATACACTTTTTACATTTGGATCCAACACTTTATCTCCAGGCCAGAAAACATATCGTTTACACAAACGGTAAGGGAATCACAGTTGGCAATACTCTCCAAAATAGACGATTACAAAGGCAAAAATAAGGCTTTAGTAATTCGGCAAAACATTAAAACTTCTATAGGATGTGGGTAAATTGTGGTTTCCTTAAGAAAATACACAGTCAAGATAATAAAAGTTCAATTTGTTTTGCTGCTTTCGTCCCCCTTTCACAAATAGACAAATCGCGACAATAACAAACGCCTACTTTCCTGTACTGGCGGAAGTGTTCTGCAACCCCGCCCCCTGCGCGTTATACCCGTGAGCCGCAGGAGGAAGCGGAAGAGTAGTAATAAGTCCGTCTGTTGAATGGTGCAGCACCACAATGAGACATTAAACGGCAGTTAAATTACACGTTAGTGAAGTTATACATCTCTACCGCCCACTTATCAGGATTTGAGTGTGTTTATATGTATATATGATGGCGTGGGGAGTGTGCAGCAGGGCGCTCGTTTGGATTATAACTGCGATCTTGTGCTGGTGTCACAGCAGTCTGATGGTGAGTGAACATCAGACTGATCGAGTTTTCACGTCTGGTCACATTTCCCTGTAGTATGTGTATGTTATTAGTGTAGTTTGGGTAGCATTGAATATATGGGTGGATGTGTGTGTGTGCCTGTTGAATGAGTGATAATTTGTTGAGATATCCTAGAAACACTAGAACTGTAGCAGAACTCTAGCAGAAAGCAACTTTAGTAGGCCTGCCAGAGCATTTTATCTGGTTAACGTTAATATTTCTAGTTGGCTTAACTTGAAAAGAGTGTTTTTTGGATTCAGAAATTATTTTCTGATCAAATTCACCAACATTAGTAATTCCCAAGCACAATCACAGCTTTCAGGTCAGTTAGTTGGTCATTATCAAACAGTTTGTCCCAGATCTTGCCCTTTAAAAGGGATACTCCTCTCAAAAAATTAAATTCTGTCATCCTTTACTCACCCTCAAGTTGTTCCAAACGTGTATACATTTATTTTGATGAACACAGAAAAATATTTGGAAAATTGTTAGCAACTGATATTTCTGGGATATCATTGATCACCATAGCTGGTTATTATATCGTCTTTTTTGTTCTGTTGAAAACGAAAGAGAATATTTTAAAGAATCCAGGAAAGCAAACAGTTATAGGGCACCTTTGACAACCATTAAAAAAATTCCTACTATGGTAGTCAATAGTGTCCCAGAAATATCAGTTGCTAATTTCTTCCAAATTAGGGGTCGACCGTTTATCGGCCTGGCCTATTATCAACGTCATTTATGACTTAAATGGTCCAGTAATTTTGGTCATACAAATAAGACTAATGCATTATTTCGAAAACGGTGTTTGGTCTTATTGTATTTGTGTATACTCATAATAACAACAAAATCATTTTTTTTTAAAAATAATGAAATATACAGTCATATTATGCACTATACACTTAAACTATGACTCTATGAAACAAGTGACGTCTATTGCATGTAGGGATGTAGCACAGACTCTCAGGCCCTGTTGACGGAAGAACTGTGCATAAAACACAGAATTGAACCCTTTGTGATTTCAGAATGGTCCTAGACAGGTATAATTAATGTGAATCGCTGCATAGCAAGCAACGTTAGGACAACCACACACAGCACCCTCAAACTGTGATGTTATGTTTTGCATATGAAAATCATGACGATTGCTGTTTCCTTCATTTTTTCTGACATGTGATGTTTTTTGTTGGCACCTGGAGCTGCTGCAGTTGTTGTGGATTCTTTCTGTTCTGCCCTGAAACCGAGAGTGTTCCATCGAAACACATTGCTGTGTTTCGATGGAAATCGGGTCTATGTGAAGCTGTGAGCGATCTCACAGGTGTGCTTTGTTTGCACTGGCCCAACAACGCTAACTGAAAGATGAAGACGCCTAAAGCTGGAAAAAAAAAATATTACCCCAATGTTAATGAAAAATGTATTGGGCTACAAAAGGATCACAAAGAAAATTCAATTTGGAAGTTCTGATCAAAATATACCAAAAGCACAGTTTTCATTCTATGCTTACGTTCTGTATTTTCCTTTGGTCCAGACTAACAATCTCCCTCATCAGTCTTGAAAATGTGTTGTCACGGTCCTCTTCAGACAAAAAGGGAAGGGCCTTAAAACGAGGATCTAATGGCGAAGCTGTATACAACGTTTCCTTCAGCCCATCATATCTAAAGGAGATATAACAAATTTCAATACATTTTTGTCATGTGCAGTTATCAACTATACACAAAATTCTAATTCACATAATAATGTATTTCAAAGTGTATGCTGATTACATTGAAGTTTAGTTTAGTTATAGTTGTACATTTATTGAAAATATGTAATCTATATTTAATTTATATAGGGTCTTTATATAAACACTACTACAGAATAAATAAGTTCTGTAAACATACCTCGACATTAATGTGTCATGTATAGTGGGTTTTAAGTCCTTGATGATCGTGGAGTCGTTGGGTGCAATATTCATCTCCTGTAACAGCTGTGCATGCAGAGGACCAATAACTGAAAAAATTGGTGTGCACTCTTCAGACATGGCTAGTGTGGGAGCTTTCATGGGATTCAGAGCTTTCACTACATCTTCTGCAGTAGTTATGTCAGCCTCCGAAAAAGTGAAGATATCTTTCTCCCTTCTACGAACTTCAGGTGAGAGCAGCACTGCAGATACGGCTGGCTGTTGCTCCAGGAACTACTCTAGCATCTCCAATGCGCTGTTCCATCGAGTTACAACGTCAGTCTTCAGCTTATGTGAGGGTAGATCTTTTGTTTGACTTTCAGAGTATGGCGGGCAATGCTGCTTCGATGAAAGAAGCCAGTGATTTGTCTGATTTTGCCAAGCAACTGGGCCATTTTGGGGAGTTTGTTTGCTGTTACGAGAGCCGGTTCTTTCTCCGCAATGTTCCATTCAATTAAGGCCTCCTTCACAAATTCTGCGATGTTACATGCTGTGTGGCTGTTGTGGACACCCTGGTTTTGCAAAACATGCCAAGGATCAAGTCGCTTGCGATATAGTGACATGTTATGGTGACATACGAGTCAGTCGCCCTGGAGGTCCAGGCGTCACAGATAAGGCCAACTCTTTCTGCTGACTGGAGAGATCTTAACCTCGGCATACTTTTTCGGCATTGCCTTTTCACTGAGGTACTTGCGTGTCACATTGTGTATCTCGGCTCGAAAACATTGATTGTGAAATCCCTCATTCTCAACATATCTTGTATGGGGGTAAATTCTTGCAAATCATCATTACTATAGCATCAGTTATTTTCTTAGCGCGAGGTGAATCTGAATGTTATTTGCAGGCAAAAGCAACGTCCAGCCGTTGCTGTCCAGAATTGCTTGAACCAGATATCGCATCAGGGTGACCTCTCAACAGGTGGTTTCGTAGGTTTGATGTGTTGTTGCAAAATCGTAGCTCTTGCGGGGACAACTTGCGAACAGCAGTTGTTTTGTCTACCTCATCTTTGCCGTCATTGCCTTTAAACATAAAGTGCTACAACACATCAGACTTTAATTTGGCCGGCGCTGGGGTCCAATGGCTACCTTGAGCCAATTATTTGTATCAGCATGAGTGATTTTGACATTTTCAGGAAGATAGGCGAAATACAGATATCCTTGAACTAAAGCACACTCATTAAAAATGGATTCGGGAATATTGTTTCGTTAAATTGAAAATCGATTAAAATCGAAGAATCAATATTTTTTAACCCAGCCCTACTGTCAACGCTCCCATTTTTCACTGGAGTCTCCCGGACCGACGGGAACCGTTACCTGTTCCCGGGTGGCTCTGTGGCTTGAGCCACTGCCCATTTACCCTCACAGGCTGGCACCCTTTGGTAGGCGACATAGAGCCTATAGTTGTTTAAGGGTTTCTTGTTTGTCCTTAGTCATAATAAACAAGCACAGTTCATGAGACCTTTAAACTGTTCTCAGATATTCAGAAAAATTATCTTGGTCCATCAGAATCCATAGCTTTTTCAGCATTTCCGTATATTTGACTCATTTCCAGGAGTAACTGTATGCTATAACTGTATGCTGTATGCTACAACTATTGCAATAGATAGATAGAAACATTCAGTGATGCTCATGGAGGTAACACGATTAATTTATAGTCAGGTGTGTGTAAACCTCTGAAAAATGAAATTCTTTCATCTACTCACCCTCTTGTTAATTCAAACCTGTGTGACTGCAGAAAATAGAGATATTTAGAATAAAGTCGCACTCATTCAATTCTATTGTATGGAAACAAAACCAATGCGAGGTCAAAGGGTGCCAACGACATTCTTCATAATCTCTTATTTTGTCTTCTACAGAAAGTGAAATGACAAGAAAATAAATGACAGAATTGCCATGTTTAGGTGAACTATTACTTTAAGACAGACACTTTCTTTACTACTGTGAAGACTATTGTGTCTTTGTTGTGATTTGATGTGAGCTGTGCTCATTGCATTGTAGATCTTGTAGGATTAAAGCAGCAATTATAATATCCTGCTGGCATTTTGTGTATTGTTTGTTTGTGTAAGCTTTCATAATCAGCTGCAATGTCTGCATGTATTTTTGTAAAGCGATTTGTCATTGTGTTTTGACAGGGTTTTTGCAGCAGCAGCACCGTGTCAGTCCCAGAGAGTTTGCTGTTTGTGTCCACACTGGATGGGAATCTCCACGCAGTCAGCAGGAGATCTGGATCCATCAAATGGACCCTGAAAGAAGGTACAGATGGAAACTGAAGGATGTTTCTCATGGGCTTGGAGCTTGAGGTATCAAGTGTGTATTGCACACCTGTATTGTGGCCGGGAGTATTATGGAGTGTCATATTATCTTTTTGCTTTTATGAGGTGCTGCGCAGACCGATTGGCTTATGGTAATCGAAGTACCTGGAGAGCAGAGCTCTGTCTGCTTTGGAATTAGGGCTGCACGATTATTAATCGCGATACCACAAAATCCTATTGTAATCGAGCTGGCTAGGATATGCAATGTGTCTATATTTATTTAATGTGTAGCTTGTCTGAGAAGCCTGGCTCTGGAATCAGTAGGAAATGCTGCTCGATCTAAATGCAGTGAGAGTCAATTTTAATGTGCATTTGACAAAGAAACACCTGTCAAACATGACCATTATAAATATACTTTATTATCATAAATATACCTCATGAGGCTTGAGTAACAGTGATAAAAAGATGTCCATAGGCATTCGCTTGAATTTTCTAGAACGTGTTACGGTCATCTTCTGCATTGCGTATTTGGAGTTTCTGCACGACCGCGCCCTCTGTCTTTCAGATGCAGCAGCACTTTCCCGTACTTCACTCAAAAGCTGTGCATGCCCTATTTGGAATCATTCTCAGTTTTACCATAGTTAAAACATAGTTAATTAGGTAGGGGAAAAAACCTGGATATGACAGATGGCTTGTAGGGATCAAGTAGGCTGCCTTTAAAAAGTGCTTGATAAGCAACACCATGTTTATGAAATGTTTTCATTTGGTACCATTTGTGACTGGGCAGCATATTATTTCATGCAACGAGTAAGGGTGCCCTTATCTAAAGTCAGATTTACAAACATTTCACGGTTTCTGCTTTTATGTCAAAATGTGTTGTTTTTCCCAGCATGATAGCTGAAGTACAGTATCTGTAATTATTAACCCAGCAACTAACAGCATATTGTCAAGTAGCCATGTCACCATATTTAACCAATTTTATCCACCTGCTACATCTCTGAGAAACCCGATGCACAGGTTAAGCGGGTCATGCATGCTGGAGCTACAGGCCTGCTGTGTGCGTTACAGCCGTGGCAGTACACGCCCACAGGGGCCAGTGCCCCACTGTTGTCTGACCTGGCATGCTGTCAATGTGGTCAGGTGTTGAAATATACTCACTATATAACTACTCACTCACTCTTCCCTCCATTTGGTTTAATTGAAGTTGAGGCTGTACGCCTTGTATCAACCAACATTTATTCTTGAACCGGCACATGATGGGAGATGTTTGCTGTCTTTCTTTTCACCTCAAGTCACAAACACTCAAATATACAGAGGTTAGACCAGGGGTCTCCAACCTTTTTGTAAGAGATGGCTACCTGAATAGATAAAATCATCGAGAGGGCTACTTTTTGGATATAATATGAAAATACTTTCAAAGTTTTATACTGTTTGATGCATAAGGGGCTGTGTACACCGAGGCGCATTTACTCGGCTGAAAACGCCTGCTGCAGGCACAGCGTTCTGCTCAAGGTTGAGCATTTTTCAATTCTGGGCGCTCTGTCGAATGCCGGCGCATATCGTGGGAAAAACGCATAGCACCAGTGCTGAGCGAAAAAAAAGTCAACTGATGCCTGGGTTAGACAACAAAACTAAATTGCGCCCATCTAGCACAATTATTGGGCCAAGGGTATATATCACGCTGGTAATATATCACGCTGAGCATGCTACAGTTTGGGTAATAAACTTCTTGTGGGCTTCTCCACACCGTAACTCTCCAGGATGTGGGGAAACAGTGGATGTGTACTCATCAGAAAACAAGGCATGTTTCACATTGTCCACAGACCAAGATTTTTGCTGTTGCCACACTTGAAATCCACGTTTGGCCAAGTGACCAAAGGTTTTGGCTATGGCAGCCCGGCCATGTGTATTGAAGCTCCCGTGGAGCTGTGGGGCTTCCGACTAACAGTTTCTGTGTTAGCAGGATTACAAACTCACTCCTACACTGTGAATTTTGTCTGTCCGAACACATAAGATTGTCACCAAGGAGCCATGCAGATTTATTTTTTAAAGACATCCTCAGGAATAACAATTAACATCTGAATAGGTCTGAAGACTACATTTGCATGCGCACCACCAATAATGAGATTTTTCCAAAAATCAGAGTAAAGACTCAATCACAGTAGCATGTGTACATGATATGAGAACACGTCTTTGCTCCCGTTTACATAACATAAGACTATTTTTATTAGACTTATTTGCTATAATACACTGCACAAACTATGATCTCTGATACAGTATTTTTGTTACTGGCTATCGTTTTATCGTTTCACTGTTATGTATTTCATTATGTGGATGTATTTTATGATTAAAAATAACCTTATTTAATTTCACCCTAAAGTGTGATTTATATAGAAATTTGGGGCTGTGCAAAAAAATTGATACAGAAAAACTATCGCAATAATTTTTTTCAGGAGCCTATTAACTTTCTGCCTTATTGTAGAGGAAAGGCACAGAGGTTCTTTATATGGACTGACAAAAAGGTAGGGACTTGACTACTATAACTATAAAGTTGCTTAACTTGTATAGTAAACTTGTCCTTGCGCTTCGCTGCCAATCAATAACTGCGAGTTGTTGAAGGGGATGTACACACAGTTTTTCTGCCAATCTCATATTAATCTTGAGGACCTAAAGAGTAGTTTTGTATACTTCGTATCTTCAAAGAGTATTTAGTTTGATCACATTTATTAAAGATGGATACAGCTTTACGATTGTTTCCGAAAACATGGGTGTAGTGGAGTAGGCAGGGCGAGACCGTGGTTCGAGACCGGTGAGAAATTGTGAATGAGCGCCAGTTGTGTGCGCACAGGTCTCGTATCACGTAGGAGATTGGGAGCATATAAGAGAACGAGCGACCGGACCATCGAAGAGAGAGGACCGGGCCCGAACATGTTTATGTCTGTATTGTTAATTCGCCGGCATGCCGTCCGTGAGGCACTGCTGGCATTTTACTTCCGTTTTTTTGTTTGTTTATTTCATTAAAAACTTTATTTAAATGTCTGCCGTTTCCCGCCTCCTTCCTTCCTTATCTTTGAACTTATTACAATGGGGTAGGCTGAACCAAAGTACGAGTGCACCTGTTTTCAACAAAAAAACTGAGATCAGCTCACTCACCGCATGTGGTTCATGTCCGGCATCATAAAGCACTGGGACGGCTTCATATATAATTTTCAAATAATCTCCAAATCCAGTGTTATATCCACCATTTATATAACATTCATCACCCAAATGCAGTGAACAATCAAATACCTGAACTTCGTGAACTTATGCTCTCTCTCTCTCCTGCTTGCAAGTGAAAGTGACGTCTGCGCATGCTACTTCTCCTGCTCTCATGTGGCTGTGCCGCGTGCTTTTCCGGGAGAATTGTCCAATAAGGGACTAAGAAAAGTTGTTGCGAAACAGTTTTTTTATATTAAAAAAAAAAATCCAAATCTGTCTGTTCGCTGTGGGAGTGCATCGACCACATAAATACTACGTAATACGCCCAACTCGTTTGACCATGTTAAGCATGAGAAGACATCACATTAAACATTGTAAAGAAGTCAGAATGCATAACACATAGTTGCAGGGCTTTCCATCTCTTAAAATGCAATCTAAAGTATGCACTGACTGTCAATAATTACTCTAAAAGTTAATAGGAGCGTAAAAACCCTGCTGAAAACAATAGAACCCTGACCAAATAAAAACAATAAAAAATTGAATGGTTATAATGGGAATTGTATTGGTTTTAATGGGAACTATAATGGTGTCTACTGGTGTGTGGTGGGCATGTGATGGTGGGATGTTAAAAAATACCTCATGTGATCCACATCAAGTTGTATTTTCAGCTCTTTTTCTTTTTACCTTTTTAATTAAAAAAGTGTTGCAATATATTGCTGTCATTGTGTTGTTTCTTTATGAAGATGAGGAGCTTAGACTGCTGACACCTAGTTGTTGATGGTAAAATATCAGAATGCCATGTTTACCATGAATTTGCACTAAAGGTGCGTGACAAAAGCACAAGATAAGCATAAGTTTGCCTTCTTATTACGATTACAACTGGCGTACACCACATATGTTACTTTAATTATTAATTTTGTAACGATTCTATTATAATATGTGATGATTCAAGTCGGTTGAGTTGTTAAAAAAATCGCAGTACATTTTGAACACCAGGGGCCGCTGTTTTTTTGTGCAAACTTGGGAAACGTGGATATTCTGATATTTCTTAAAAAAGTAATGGTTAAGAAAAACAAAGTCTTTATAGTCTTCATATTATAGAGACTTTTGTCTTATTAACTTTATGCATGGACTAAAGGTATGGTATTGTCAAAAAAAGTACCTCACTTTGACTGTGGTTAAAAATGTTTGACTGATAATGTGCGCATATTTATGCTGAAACTGTCCTCATAAAATGTATTGTTTTCTTTGGTACATTTTTAAGTGTCATCATGAGCTTTGTTTTTGCTTGTCTTCATTTTCCTGTGATTTAGTATTTCTCGTACTTAACTGAAACATTTTCTCCTCCCAATGCAGATCCTGTTCTACAAGTCCCGACGCACGTGTCCGAGTAAGTGTGCCTTTATCTGTGAGAATTTGTGAGGAAGTTAAAACAGGAACTTTGCGAAGATGCTGAGTGTGTTCTATTCTTCCTGTTCATGATATCAGTTATCTTCGCTTGTTGATCAAATTTGTGATCCACTTACACTATGTAAATAATCAAATATCGATATGGCGTTACATCGTCATGAGCTTCTGAAGATGCGTGCAACGATACAAATGTAATTGTGCATCAAATGTTTTGTAATAATTTGTGTTAAATGATCCAATGGTGGTTTATTGTGGCCTAATAGTTAGAGAGTCGGACTCGTGACCAAAAGGTTGCCGGTTCGATCCTCAGGTCCGGCAGGTAACGATTGAGGTGTCCTTGAGCAAGGCAGCTATCACTGCAGCGCCCGGGGCGCAAGGAGGGGTAAGCCACTGCTCCGGGTGTACGTGTGTTCACCACTTGCTAAGCGTGTATATATCAGCAATAAAATCCAAAAAAGCATTCATGTTATAATTGATTTGCAATTAATTGTGTAAAATAAGCATTTGATCCTCAAGCAAAACATAACTTTGTACTTTGTGGAGAAAACCTTGTTGGCAAGCACAGAGGCAAGACATTTTTTATAGTTGATCACCTTGTTTGCACCCGTGTCAGGAAACATTTTGGTTCACTCCTTTCTAAATTGTTTTTTGTTCTGAATTGACTGAAACTTGAAGTTTTAGTCTCCTTCACAGATTTTCTATAGGACTAGTTTCAGTAAACTGCCTATGACACATTATTTGGTTCTCCTTGAGCCACTCCTTTGTTGTCTTAGCAAAATTTATTGGGGTATTTTTCATGTTGAAGGCCCATCCACGACCCATCTTCAGTGTTCTGGTTGAGAAGAGGAGGTTCTCGTCCAAGATTTTACAGTACATGGCCTTGTCCCTCAGCCCCTCAATGATGTGGCAAATTATAGTCGCTTCATTTCTTGTAAGCAGGCAAAGTTACAAAATTACAAGGGGATCAAATATTTTTTTCCCCCATTGTACAGTATATAAATAACAGTTCAAAATGTTCTGGGAACTAGTCCTTTCACAGACAAACGGCTAAATGCCTAAACAAAGTTGGTGTGTGTCTTGTATGTTTTAACAGGCCTGCTTTCCTCCCGGACCCCAATGATGGCAGTCTGTACTCTCTCGGTGGGAAAAATAATGAGGGACTAACGGTGAGACAAACTGCGGTCATTTGTACTTCTTGTTTGTTTCTCTTTAGTAGATGGCAAATTTAATTTTTTTTAATAGTTGTTGAAACAAATATTGTTTTTTTCCTTGCCAGAGTATGCCAAAATGCTTCATTTACATGTTAAAAACAACAACAAAAAAATCTTATGGGCAAGCATGTCCCCAAATCCCCACTACAGAGATTTATATTACACGCTAGGGTTGTCACGGTTCCATAATCATGTCTTATGATATTATACCTGCTAAAGTATCTCGATACCAAGTAATATCGCAATGCCGTGCAATGTTCATAATTCAAATACAAAAAACACAGAGTAAGATGAAAAATGTTGTATTTACTATAGTGAACTGTATTATACTTTGCATTAGAATATGTTGTTGTTTTAACTGTAGTAATTGGATAAATTGTAGCAAATACTGTAGTATTAAATATTTACCATGGTAAGACTAAAAAATACTAGTGTCTATGAATTTTAGTAGTTTACTGTTGTAAATAAAGCACACTAGATCATATTTTACATGGGAACTAATTCAAATATGGGACAAGTTTCATTGATACAGCAGTCTTTAAAAAGGGAAATATTAGGCTTAATTGAAATTCAGAACTAAATCGGCCAGTAGATGGCGTTAATTTTCCACCGAGTTGTTCAAAACGCTAGTCTGAAACATTATCTCGTCCGAGTCATTCAAAACACACATTCATTTAGGAGACAAACACCGTAAAAATGCAGATGTAAGTGTTCAAATTAATATTAATGCGCATATGCAACATTAACTACAGTATTACGATACTACAGTTTCAAAAATAGTGACATCGCGGGTATTTTGGAGCTTTAGCATCGCGATGCTACCGTAGCACCGAGACACCGTGCAACCCTATTGCACGCATGACACCTTTTTCACCTCTTCCTTAGTTTGCAGGTCTGTAGTAGGTAGTAACAATGTATAGTATTATGGTAGAAGTGAAACACTGACTTTACTTAACCAGCCACAGCAGGGCCCACATTGAATAACTAAAACAAATGATGCATATGTTATTTTGACAAACATTTTTTTTTTTTACAGAAACTACCGTTTACCATACCAGAGCTGGTGCAGGCATCTCCATGTCGTAGTTCTGATGGCATCTTATACATGGGTAGGTTACTTCACTGAAGTGTCTCAACTAATGTGGCATGTTGTTTGAGAAAAGGTGTGCTATTTACTTAGATTTTAGACATTTTGAAACTAGAATCTGGAAATCTACTTGGAAAACCCTTCAGGCAATGGTGTTCGTTCATCCATTGTTGGGGGTATTTTGGGGAAGATTTCTGTTGTTTCACACTGTGGCACTAGTACTTGACAGAAATTGACAACTGTGATAACTGATATTGTGTATCTATTATATTGTGTAAAGTGTATCTCAGGGACATGTTTAACTTTAATCAACATGGGGAATACGCACAGTTGATACTCTCAACTATGTGTATTCAATAGCATTTATCCGATATAACTGAATCAAAATATCGACCCCTCCAATGCATCCGGTCCACCAAATGGTTAGTGGGTTGTATTCTTACTCTTAAGAGAGAGGGAATTCTGGCCTAGAATGGACACTCTCTTTGCATGGTTCTTAGAGCCAGTAACAAGATGCGCAGTAGAAGTGACGGTTTCATGACCAGTACAGAATCAAACACTTGTCAATACAGGGGAACGTTTATTATCAAAAACTATGGTGCACTCCAACATAAAACTAACATGTAACTAAACAAATGCATACACACTAAACATTCGTACATTAATAAAGGAAAGTCTGGAAAAAGACAAGCAGAATAAAGAATGGCTATATTAAATTTCTCCTGTACAAAACATCAGTTCTCTCGCAAATATCACCTTCACAAGTTAAGGGCTAATTTAAGCGCGTTATAGAATGGACACTTGCTTTGACTGCTGAGCCAACGAAAGTTGCCAGTAAGTCTGCCAATGTAAAATTGCTGGAAAGTCGATTTCAAAGAGTTGAGACTGGTCCCAGGGGAGTTGAACTGCCGAGGTGAACAAAGAATGAAACGAAAGCTTTCGGTCTTTAGCTCATACATGCCACACCCTCAGCAGGTCAGAGGGCCAATGTAGGTTACCCATTGGTGTGCGGGAAAGTATTTTTTTGTCTCTTTCTCTGCACCTAATTTGCATGTTTATGGCATCATGCAAAATGTATCGTATTAATTGAAGTCATTATAAAGAGCACGACTCGTTCACATTCTATACATCATTGTGCAGGAAGATAAAGTTGACTCATTTCGGAACCAAACATGCCAGTACACAAAATTACAATGGAGCACGCAAGAATACAACAATCAGCCATTAACTCTAGAAAAAGAATACATACAAGACACAGAACAACCTGAACATGTATAAGGTTACAGGTATACTAGTTAATGGGGGAATAGCATTCAAGAGGAAAATATATATATATATATATGTGTGTTTGTGTATTGGAAGGTACTCTGGTGTTATCCAGGCCATATGTTGTCTCTCACCCTTAGAGAGGGCTTCGTTCTCCACATGCAGCCCTTTGAAGTTGGGGTTGAGAGACACAAATCAGTTCTACTAGGGTTGAGGTGAGACCCAAACTCCGAGAGGGTGTTAAGGCAGTATGGTCCGTATGTCCGTGTGCCATCCGCATGACACAATTTTTGTAATCAGAAGGGTCTGCAGTCGTCCGCCCAGCCTGTATGCATGCAGGCCCTTTTTTGAGACCGCGCTGATGTCCCGCTCACAACATCGCATGAGAGAAAAAATGCACTAGTCCACTAGGTGTCAATACACACACAGAAAGTTTGCAGTGTCCCGTTGTTGAAGAAGAATGATACAAAATCAACACTCTAAAACCATGAACAGTAAGCTAAGAAGCACATCCTTCTACATAGTGTTTGGTTGTTGTTCTTGTTGTCTGGCTGTTTGCTCGGATTGTTTCCAATGGCGAAAACACTTCCTCAATCTTTAATTTGCAGTGGGTCTGTGAATGACACGACTCAGCGCTGCCCTCTGACGGTCTGGTAGATCGCACATACTCGTTTGTATGGCGCATGTGTTAAACTTGGACATTCGTGCTTATCTGTGATGAGTATTTGAAAAAAGCTGTGCGGACACCTGACGCGGAAAGTCAAGTATAACCGTGCCATTAGTTTGTCCCCTGCTGTCTCTGGAGTGTGACCCTAGAGAAGGGAACTTTTCTGAGCCATTGATCCAACATTTGACCAAGCTAAAACCCCTACATTTGTTTGTATGTTATCACAGATATGATCATACCATAAAAATTGCTGTCTGCAATGGTACACATTTTGTACTTTGAGAAATATTTATTTATAAAAAGAAAACAAAACATTCTCAGATTATTTCATCTTTGTATAAAGTGTGCCTTGTACATTTTGGTTTAACGGCATTGTTCTTTACCATATAAAATACTATGCGTTTGCATGTTAGACACAATATTGTATTACGACCTGTCTAGGGTCGATCGCAACATAAATGGAAATCCACACAAATGTAACCCTTAAAAATAAAACCTGTAACGGAACAGTCCAATATGGGACTCCATATAATTTTGGTCACACCGCCACCTAGAGGGAGACAGACTAAAGAGAGAGAGCGAGAAAGAGAGAACCACTGGGCAGTATAGCTGAACACATAACACCCTCACCCTAAAAGTAAAAAACATTTTTTTTAAGGAATAAACATGTGAAAGTGTATCAGCAATAATATTGTCAACACCCTTTTATGATAAATCTTTAGATTAAAACCTTGACAAATAAATGACCAAAGCATAAGTCTATGATTGGAATTAGACATACGCTGAAGAAACACCAATGAGTTATGGTCAGTGTACGCCATTATTGTGTGTACAGTAGATCCAACATACACTTCAAATTGTTGAAGCGCTACTAATAAAGAAAGAGTCTCTTTCTCTATCGTACTATAATTGAGTTGATGTTTAAGGAACTTATTAGAAAAAAAACGAACTGGATGTTCAATTCCAGAATCATCAGTCTGAATCAAAGCTGCACCCGCACCAGTGGCACCTGGTATCTTCCTCAAACTAAAAAGGTTCATCAAAGCGAGGAGCTGCATGAATAGGTGCACTACACAAAAGGAGTTTTTAATGACTTAAAAGCGAAATGAGATTCAGGTTTCCAGGTTTCCAATCAAATGCAGGAAAATCCACAATGCCCTGAACTTTGGAATTAATTGGACGAACTGTACCATTTTCAACTTACCAAATAGGTTACTGTGGCACAAGCAAATTCACGTAAAATTTAACGTAAGATTCAAATCTTTCAAACGTACAAACACTCTTCTCAAGACTTGGAGGTGCTCTTCCCAAGTGTCAGAATAACAAACGACATCATCCAAATAGATTTCACAATTAGAAATATTAGACAAGACCTTAGACATCAAACGCTGAAATGTTCCACCAGCAATCCGACGTCCAAAAGACATCACATTTTACTGCAAAAACGCGTCCGGTGTAACAAAAGGCTTTTTCAGTAAGTGGCACCTCTCAACTCTCTCGCACACACTAACAGTGTGAGCACACATTTGAGATAAAGGAGAGAGAACCGCAGGTCAAATATTAAACAGACTATAAATTCTTATATGCAATATTAATTATGTCTAACTTCTGAATTCTAAAGCAGCCCCCCCGGCCAGGCAAATAGTGCAAAACAGTATGCAAATGGTGGTTTATAGGTAATCAGTGCAAGATTGACAGAACCGGTGTTATATGCTCATACTTTTTTGTACGTGTAAGAACTCAAGCTGCCGCGTTTTGAACCAGTTGGAGTTTTTGTAATAGGCCTGCAGGGCAACCACCTAAAAGTGCATTACAGTATTGTAATGTCTTGATGTCATGAATGCATGAATTAATTTCTCTGCATCTGACAGTGACAGCATATGACGTAGTTTAGATATATTCTTAAGATGGAAAAAATGCAAAAAAAAGGGTGTTGGCGATATGGCTCTCAAATGACAGAGTACTATCGAATACAACGCCAAGATTCTTAGCTGACGACAAGGATTTTATGGAGCATCCGTCAATAGTTAAGCAGTATTGCGTATGGCGGTTTCCGGTCCAGTAAGTAACACTTCTGTTTTTTTCCGAGTTCAGTTGTAAAAAATTGTTACTCATCCAGTTTTTTAAATCGATTATGCATTCCTTTATTCGATGGAACTAATGGGTTTCATGAGGCTTCGAGGAAATATAAAGTTGAGTATCATCAGCATAACAGTGAAAGCTATTTCCGTGTCGCCTAATTATGTTTCCTAGAGATAGCATGTATAATGCGAAGAGCAGAGGCCCTAAGACTGAGCCCTGTGGTACACCGTAGTGGACGTGCGATTTGCGGGAAACCTCAATGTTTATTGCTACAAATTGAAAACGGTCGGATAAATAAGACTAAAACCCTTTCAATGCTATTCCGTTAATGACGACGTAATTTTCGAGTCTGTGTAGAAGTATCCTGTGGTCAATGGTGTCAAATGCTGCACTTAGGTCAAGCAGGACCAATAACGAAATACAGCCACGGTCAGACGCAAAAAGCAAATCATTTGTAACTCTGATCGAAGTAGTCTCAGTACTGTGACATGCTCGAAATCCAGACTGGAATTCTTCATTAATGTCATTCCTTTGGAGGAAGGAGCATAATTGAGTTGAAGCTACTTTTTCCAGAACTTTAGATATAAAAGGTAAATTCGATGTAGGCCTGTAATTCCCTAGTTCTCTAGGTTCGAGTTTGGGTTTTTGACAAGGGGCCTTATAACAGCCACCTTTAGGCACCAGCTTTAGGCACATGTCCTAATGTCAGAGATGAGTTAATAATACTAAGAAGAGGATCTATGATTTCTCGGAGCATATCTTTCAGTAGTTTTGTAGGTAAAGGGTCTACGTGCATGTTGTTGATTTAGATGATCTAATGATTTTAGACAGTTCATCGTGATCTACGGTAGTAAATAATTGCAATTTCTCCTTAGGGGTGCTGTAGTTAGTTTGTTCAGCGGGTTTCACTTCTGGTTGCATTGTTATAATTTTACTGTCCAACTCGAATCACACAAATACTCTCTGCAAACTTTTAAATGCAAATAAGAATAAATAATTAAATAAATCAGACATTACATTACAGACCTTTTTTTTTTAATGTAAACAAATCTCTTGACGGAAGCATTAAGCTGCATTTCTATAACAACAGTACAGTTTAACTCTTTCCCCACCAGCCTTTTTAAAAAAAAGAGTTGCCAGCCTACGCCAGCGTTTTTAACAGTACAGTTTAACTCTTTCCCCACTAGCCTTTTTAAAAAAAAAAAGAGTTGCCAGCCTACGCCAGCGTTTTTAACATTTTAACCAAACTTTAATGACTCAAAGTACATTTTCTGAAAACAATATATGGACAAACAATATGTCCAATGAAAGAACAGATTCTCTGCTTTTAAACAAAGGAAACCGTATTGTTCAATCTTGATTTTTGATTTTGATCACTCCTTAGATGTGGGTAGGTTTCTTAAAAATGCATCACTTTGATCAAAAGATAATTTTGAGATAATTAACATTTTTTGTCAAAGATTCCGCCCAGATCGGAACACTCGGAACAATCATTAAAAACCGATAAGAAATATACGTTCTAGTTTCTGGGCTTTTTCCCAAATGTGTGTAACGTTGCCACCTGCTGTACAACAGTATAAACACTGATTCCCGTAATAACTCGTCTTTGGCGGGGAACCGTTTTTTCTTTAAATGACAAGATAAATCATCAATATCGGTGCAAAAAAGAGCAAGTAACGGAAGAAAATATTTTAAAAATAAATGCAAGATATAAGACTTTCATCACTTAACAACCTTCTCTTATAATCATTTTCCTATCATGTAATACCTAATAGTGTTATAATAATCAAAACAGGCTTGTCTCCTAAGCTCGATCAAAGCTATATACTTTGCAAAATAAATAATAACATTACTGTAATTATATGATTATTGTTGTTATTACCATTGCTATTATTATTGCATTATCTCATAAAAAGATTTAACGCTTAATTAGTTAGTTGGCTCTAGACGGAGAACAGTCACCTCTCTCCTGCTCCGGGATGTTTCTTTTTTTAAATGCTACAGCATGCAGGTTGTGCTGCCGTGAAAGGCAAGTTCCGCCTCGCATGCATTTCACACAACCGCATTTTTTGTTTTCAATTTGTATATTCAAGTCTGTAATGCGGCATACCCATAAAACTAGCGTTTGTCGAGACGGCCTCAAAACCCTGGTAGAATTTAGGCTATTAATTATTGATTTTGATGTTTTTTGACCCTGATTTGTAGCCCTTTGTTTGGGTGTTAAATGTTTGTTTGTCTGTAGGTAAGAAACAAGACATCTGGTATGTGGTTGATCTGCTGACTGGAGAGAAGCAGCAAACGCTGACCTCTTCCTTTGCGGAGATGTTCTGTCCATCATCCTCTCTGCTCTACCTTGGCCGTACAGGTAAGACAAAGAATTTCACATAAAGTTTGCACCAGATTCTTTATCTACATGAACAAAAACACTGAATCTTTTTAAGTAGAGCTTTAACTCTAGAGGGGCCTGTAAATGGAGAGAGCTGTAATTGAAAAAACAGGGACCAGTGTACAGGGCTCCAGACTGCGACTAAATGGTTGCATTTTGCAACCGGTTTTTTAAACAGCGCAATCGTTTTTTACAAGTACTCGACTCAAAATGTGCGACCTGCCAATTTGGCTTTTTCTAGTTGTTTTATCTCATGTGAAAAGATGGTAAGATTGCGAGCCCACCAGTTTAGGCCTATGTGTGTGAGTGAGAAGGGGAGAGTCCAGCTGGGTGACTGATGTTTCTCCCTGTCATCGCACCAGTCACAGCTCAGCTCATCATTGACAAGTTTACAGACACAACGTGAGTGCATTAATAGGATTCGGTGTTTGATGTGATGGATGTTTTGAGCTAGAGGAAGAACGATTTGATATTTGAGAGGTTTAAAATTAAAGTAATTGCAGTGGAGTTCAGAATACGCCATTTGTCTGTTGATTACTTGAGAAGCAGAATCATTTCCAATCCCTTCACAACAAGAATGAACCACAGGTTAATACTCTTGTTAAGTTTATGTGAAGTTATCTTTGAATTGTGTTGTGAACATGATGAAAATTGTCCTTAATACACAATAAAATCATCAAAAGAACGTATTAAGACATTCATTTGCTTTTAAACTATAAACAATACAACTTTTTCATACAAAATGACATGCACATTTTCTGTTGGTTCAAATGAATTCAGTAGTAATTTGGTCTGGTATATTCAGAGTCTAAACAGTCTCTTTACTTCGCACTTAAAGCTCCACTGTAAGCTCTGCCGCTTTTTAAATGATGAGCAGAACCATAACACCTGCTGTAGACAGCTAGTATTTTAAAACTATTTTAACGCATTTACACATTTACATTTCTGTACAAATGTAAACGCATTTAAAACTGTTCCACGGTATTCTGCAGATTTTTCCAAAATTATAGCACAGACAAAAAATTCTGCAGATTCCGTATTACCCTGGGATTGAGTTATGTCATATACCTCTGAAATAAAAATAAAAATGCACATTGATTATAAATATACTTAACTTACAGAAATTACAAAGTATTTGTCAGTAATACAGCTATTTTAGGGGACGATGTCAATAATTGGGCTGCAGGGTCATTTAAGGTGTGCCCTAAAATTTTTTGCTTGCGTTCTGTGGCGACTGAAGCAACGAAACGTATTAGAATAGCAAATACCAACCCCAGAGGCTCCACTATTTACAAATGGTGAAAGTGAAGGGTGCAACCACCAGCGGGGAAAAGATCGAACTCCTGGGTGCTCCTCTTCAGTGTTGTGCTCCGGGGAATGGGAGGAGTGTCGTTCTGTAAAGGATTGCTTTGAATATTACACAAAGTAATTTCACATGTGATACAAGCCAAAACGCATGCCTTACTCTGGAAAATAATCTATTAATATATCTCTGATAATGGTTAGTGACTGAACTCTCACCCACAATAGTATCACAAAGGATTAAAATCGTGTAAATCTTTCATGGTAATAGTCGATCTTTGTATCTGTAAAATGGATGTTGTTTCTCAGAGTACACAATCACCATGTTCGACACAAAGAGCAGAGAGCTGCGCTGGAACGCCACTTATTCGGATTATGCCTTCACTCTGCCCGACGACGACACTAAATACAGTATGTTTACAGTTTTCTACTTTCTTGTATTGGATTGAACAGTCATTCAGTGGTATTTCAATGGTTGAGGTCTCTCTAATACATAAGCCAAAAGAGAGGCCATAAATGCTGTGTATTGCACCTGAGGCACACTGTAAACACATCTGGCTTCAATGTAGTTAAAACACTTAACCCTTAAAAAAGTTTCGTCTTCCTTTCTTTTTATTTGATGTGTTTGACAGATATGGCTCACTTTGTGTCCAATGGTGACGGGCTTGTGGTGACGGTAGACAGCGAATCCGGCGATCTGCAGTGGGTACAGAACTACAACTCTCCTGTGGTGGCCATCTACATCTGGCAGCGTGAGGGACTGCGCAAGGTCCCGCACACCAACGTTGCTGTGGAAACACTGCGTTACCTGACCTTCATGTCAGGAGGGGGGGGACGCATCACGCAGTGGAAATATCCATTTCTTCGGGAGAAGAAGACTAAAGATAAGCTAATGTGAGCACCACTTTAAACCCCATGCACAATAAGTATTAATGTTAATTTAAGAGGTGATCACAAAAGCTGTTGAACATATTTTCGGCTTACACAAAAAATGCAGAAAGTAAGTAAACATATTTTTGTTAATTTTTTGTATTACAATATTGCACCATGAGAGTAATGCAAATTACAAAATAAATCTTAAAAAGAGTCTGGATGCTTTTCAGTAATAAGAATTTGATTGGCATGTCAAAAATATATGTGAAAGATATGACAATCTGATTTTTCTTTTGGGGTTATGACTTGACATGTTTTTGTGCAAAACATATCTTGTCTTTTGAGCACTTTGTTCCCTACAACATAGAGCTTATGAGCCATATCCTATCTGCTTTAACTATGCTATGTGCAGAAGATGCTTGAGCATGTGCAGATTTTTACAGCAGATCACTTTATAATAGAAATGGCTGGAGTTTGATCAAACTCAGCACTTAGAATCCTGGATACATTGCAAAAAGAAACAATAAGGTGAACAATAATCTATGAGATAAGGCTCATACAAAAAAACATTGTCGCACTGAATGAACGAAAAAGAAGGGGAGAAAGGGCAAACCAAAACGAGTAACAGGTGACGGCAATCATCCGTGTCGAAATCCTAAAGGTACAAACGGGAATCAGGTGAGAGAAGTGTAATAAGAATAAATGAGGCACACGTGTGATATTGAGCAGGTGGCACCCAAAAATAAAAACAAAAAATAATATAAGAACAAAACCAACAAGACAGACTATAACACCCTCTGCATTCGAAAATGTAATCTTTATGGTGTTAGTTTACCCACCCAAAAAACATCTGTCATCATTTACTCATCTTGTCATCTTGCCACTTCTAACCTGTATCTTCTGTAGAACACAAAAAAGATTTTGAACAAAGTTAGAAACTGGCCCCCATTCCCTTGCATTAGTTATAGAAGTGAATGAGGGCCAGTGTTGTGCAGTTACCAACTTTCTTTGTTCTGCAGAAGAAAGTCTTAAAGGTTTAAAATGACAAGAAGGTAAATGATGACAGAATTTTCATTTTTAACATGTGCTATTTTATTGCTTAAAGTGAACGTTTTTCCTGCAATACTTATTAACGTATGCCTAAAAATGACTTTAAGGTAACTCAACACACTTGCTTCATTTATTATACGTGGATTCATGAAGATGCAAATTAGTCCCCGGCTTTATTCAATCGTGTGAGCTCGGACCGTTGATTATAGGTACATAGATGAATTATTCAATGTGTGAGCAGCGTGTGATTGTTTTGCAGAAGCAGACCTGAAACGGCAGCGAGTCCATGTGCTATCCGTGCAGATTTATGACTCAAATCTATTAAGGCCCATTCACACGACCAGTGACTGGCAGCGATAGAGCGACATGATCTCATTAAATTTCAATGGTAGCTTAGCAACATCAGGTGACATAAGCGACAGTGACCGTTGGTGACAGGAAGTGGCCGTGCAAATGATGAGTGACTTTCAGGAGCAACTACCAATAGGAGTACAGCAGTGGAGCTTGTGTCATCCATCTCTTGTCAGTTACTGTAGGGGTGGTTTTTAACTGTAACTAGAGCAACCGAAGCTAGGAACACCCTCTAACGACCTCGTAGACAGAGTCGTTGGCGGTGTATAAGCAGCTTTAAGGTGATTGGTTACAGGGTTATGAAAAGCGGTTTTGAACAGCATTTTTAAACTGTCTTTGGTAAACTGCAGTTTTAGGGGCCGTGTCAACCAAGGTGCGTTTTCTCAATTGTTTGCTGGCGCTCTGCCTTTTTTTACGCTCAGTGTATCTAAGTAACCAACGCTCCTCTTCTCGAAAAAAAGAAGTTGCTTGAATTTGCAGTTCAAGCACCGCAAAATAATACACAATGGTTTAAAATGATGAATTTGCTCGTGTTTTTTTGTGACTTACATTGCATTATACTAAGCATTTGTTTCTGAGTATGTGCAATCCCCTGGGATCAAACCCATGACCTTGGCGTTGATAGCACCATGCTCTAACCACAGAGCTACAGGAAAGCACCGAATCACTTGTAATATTGTAGAGTTAGACTTATTAAGGGGCTTTGTATGAATTAAGTCACTTGCAGTCTTAAACTTCAAAACTAATTGTGAATGATAATCTTCTATTTATGTCTGGTACTGTTACAGGTCCACGCTGTATGTAGGGAAACACTCTACTGGCTTGTACGCATCTCCCTCACTGGTACATGACGGTGTTACTGTTGTGGTGAGTTATGATAAACTGTTAAAACATTGTTAAGGCCTTGTCACACCAAATACAATTAAGCGACAAGAATTTGTAACAAGATCTGGTATACAACATTCTTGGTTACCTTCCCTTAGTTGAAAATATGGAACACAGTAGAGAGCTTTTACAGTTGAATGTTTATGATCTGTGTGATGACTTTATGAATGTGAAAACATACACCAAACACTTCTAAAGTAAATAAGGCTGATTGGGAATATCTATATCGTTATGAAGTGCTAGAAACACCACAGTTTGCCATATTCTAATTAAATATTCTAAAATTGTCTCAAGTCATGTTTATGTGTATGTTGACAATATAATTTTATATAATTACATGGCTCTCTCGAATTATTAAATTTGTTTCATTCCGACGTCTCTTATCCCTAAAAATAAAAAAATCTCTTATATGACACGACTTTCATTTTGAGAATGATTGCATAAATGTCCTATGTGGTGTAGCTGTAAAAACTTTGATCTTGTTTGAAATAATAAATTCTCATAAAATAATTAGAAATTTTTAGGACATAATTTTGGCCATCACTGTAGTCACATAGACTACTTTAAAGCTGCAGTCGGTCATTTAGCACAGAGCTCTTCATTTAGCCATCAGAGCACATCTGTACATCAACGTGACAATAACATGTGACAGTGTCTATACCATATACAACTTGAAACATTTAAAACATCACTAATATAGATCAATTGTAGCATTCGATATTGCTCCTCACCTGATGAAGACAACATCAACAATATCTTGCGCTTTTGTTCTTACTATATGGAACAAAGATTTGAAGAAAAAAAATCATGACAGTGATGTCTTACCTGTTAATGCAAGCCATTTAGATATTGGAGCCAACTCTCAAAAACCCTGTCGATATTAGCTTTTTCTTTAGCATGAAGCTGTCACTTTCGCTCTCCGGAGCACAAGGTTACTTTCTTATTAAAGGGGTCTTATGGCGCGAATACGTGTTTTTCTGTGTCTTTGGTGTGTCATAAATTGCCCATGCATGTATTAGACACATAAAATTGCTAAAATGAAAGTGTCGGAACAAAAGATGCATTCTACACACTAAATAATGTTGGGTTAAAAATAACCCAACAAGTAACCCAACTATAGATTGGTAAAGCACCTTCCCAACTGTGGGTTATTGTAACCCATAAATTGGGTAATGTTTTCTACTCAGTCAGTTGAGTTTAAATTACCCAACAGTTTTTTATTCATGTTATTGTCTTTATAAACAAAAACAAATTGTATTCAAATTCGATAATTTATTTCAAGTACAATAAGTATGTTTAAAAGTACAATAAATGTTTTAAAAAGTGTATTTTAATGCCAAATATTAACCAACTGTAACTAATAAGGCAACATGAATTCAATAAAGTTTCTGACTACAAATCATTGAAAAATAACATGACAATAGATTTATTTCAATAGTAACGTTAAACAAAAATGTAACGCAAAAAAATACAGCTGAATCCATCCAAGGAGATGTGGATTTTACGACCCCATATAAAGGGATCATATGACACGGCTAAAACAAATATTATGGTTTGTTTTAAATGTAATGTAATGTGTATACATGATTTAAGGTAAAAAAACGCAGTATTTTCTACAGATAGTGCATGTTTGTATCTCCTCTTTGCCCCGCCTCTCTGAAACGTGCTGATCTTTTACAAAGTTACAATTTTGACTTCCTTATATCAATTCGAGCCTAAATCTGATACGGAAAATGAAGATGATCAAGCCGATATATCAACTTTGCCAGCTCGACTTGAGCAGGATGTAAAGGATTGGTAAGGTTTTATATATTTTTTTATGTTAAATAGTTAAAAACCATAGCAAACTGTTTTACCTTTTACATACAACGTTATAAACACTATAAACAAACAACCATATTCATCATACAGAGTTTGTGTGAGATAGAAACAAGCTCGCATTACAGCAGGGAAGCAATAAATAACGCGAGCGCTTTTACCCATCTTGATCAACCATAATCTTTTTTTAATAAAACCTTACCAATCCTTGACATCCAGCTTAAGTCATGCTGGCAAAGTTGATGCATCGGCTTGATCATCTTCATTTTCCGCATCAGATTCGGGCTCGATGACATTTTATCACCTGTCAGTACAATTGCTTTGGATCCTGATGTTCCGAATATGGTAAGAGGCATTACATTTCCCTCACACTGTGCAGTATTTGACCAATCACTATGCACTGGTTAACTGGCAAATCACAGCACACCTCGCTTTTCAGAGCATATAGCTTTGTAAAAAATCAGCGGGTTTCAGAGAGGCGGGGCAAATAGGATATACAAACATGCACGGTATGTGGAAAATAGCGTTTTTTTAACTATAACTCTTTCCCCGCCATTGAGTTATCTCGTCATTTAAAAAAAAAACTTTCCCAACCAAAGACGAGTTATTACGGCAATCGGTGTTTATACTGTTTGTACGGTGTGGCGAGGTTACACACCTTTGGAAAAAGTCTTTGACCTAAACATTTTAATTATCTCAGCTGTTTAATCAAAGTGATGCATTTTTAAACAAACCTACCCACATCTAAGGGGTGATAAAAAAAGAACAAATGAAGATAGAATAATACAATTTATTTTGTTTGAAAGATGAGACTCCTTTCTTTCATGTATATATTTTTTGTCCATAAATTTATTACAGAAAATGTAATGTGGACCATCAAAATTTAGTGAAAATGTTAAAAACCGTTGGCGCTGGCTGGCAACTTTTTTTTAAGAAGTCTAGCGGGGAAAGAGTTAAATTGTGGATACACATTACATTACATCTTAAACAAAAGATAATATCCGTTTAAGCCGTGCCATTTGACCCCTTTAACAACAGATGACTCCACAGATGTAATCAGCTTCAGAACTCAATAAATTAAGATGGTTACATCACATTCTCCCCAGATGATCATAGCCATCTATATGATGATTTACGACTGTTATGTTTTTCAGCATTAAAAAATAGGAAAACCACTTAAGCTGAACTTGTTGACTATCATGCTGGATATTCATTGTTAACGTATTCGACAAACAATGGTCTTTGGCTGTAGAAGGAACATAGTCAAGTGGTCTAACTGGTTAGTCTCAATTGGCGTATCTTTCATAAGTAAGTATAATTATATACAGGAAAAAAATAGGTAATAAGAGAGAAGCATCTAGTTTAGTGTATTATGTTTTTTAACCATTCTTACATAATTTGTCCAAGATTATTTAGAAAAATATAGTTTTCAGCCTATATACCTATAAAATTTTTGGAGAATAACTTAAATAAATTGTATTTTCGTGTGATATTTTAAAATAATTGATTTATTTTATGAGTATGTTTACATTCCATTTAGGAAGATTAAATATTTAATATTTCTCAGTCTTTGACGGTTCAACATTTCACATTATTAGGTACCTTCAGTCTTAATTTCATAAAAAATGGTGCATATGTTTTTCTAATTACACATAATCAACATAAATTCAATTACATTAAATTCATTTTAACATATCTGATGCATGCTTTAAAACTATTTTTTAAAAGATCTCTCATCTTGCCAATCCTGTTTTGTCACTGACCCATGAACGGTGCTGTAGAAGTGTTGGCTTTCAGATGTTTTAGCTTCTTGGGTCAACTCTGTAATGCTGTTGTGGACCAAGCCACATAAAATGTGTGTGTTTCTCAGCCCCGCGGAAGGACCTTTCCTTTGCTTGAGGGCCCTAGTAACCAGGAGTCAAGTCTGGAAGAGGACCAGGAGTGTGTGATCACACCCAGCACAACAGTGAAATTTAACACTGCAGTGAAAGAGAGAAACCGCATAAACTTCATGAGGAATTCTCTGCTGCTGATAGGTGCGCCCTACAGTTTAACACGTTTTGTAAATCATGCAGACATTTTACAGAAGTTATGTTTCGACTACATAAGTAAATGAAACATCATAGATTTCTATCATTTTAAGAAATAAATTTAATATTTCAGACAAGAATATTTAAGCATTGAGCTAATGTTGACTAGGCAATCAAAATCACAATGGTCTCATTGTTTTAGTAGGAAATGTCATTTTACAGAGTATGGCTAATTTTCTGTGTTGGTAATGCTATGCTATTAAGGCATCAACATTATTCTCACCATTTGATTTTCTTTTCCGTAGGTCACCACGAAACACCACCTGATGCTCACAACAAAATCTTGGAAAAATTTCCAGAGAGTATCCCCCGTCAACACGGCAACGTCATTCCCCCCGCCACAGACAAAACCATTGAAGAGGTATGGACAGTGTCCCATGCTGTACATGTGTCTTGTGTTCAGCTGTTAAAGAGAGTCTTTACGTATTTCTATTGGCTTCCAGAAGTTGAATGAAAGTGGAATGGAGGACAGCAGTCCAGTACCTCCACCCATCTCTTCCCTGCAGGAGAAACCTGGACGCCAACCACGCGTGGAGACTCCGGTGGACTCCATGTTGAAAGACATGGCCACCATTATCTTCTGCACATTCCTGCTGGCTGGATGGGTGGCCTTCATCATCATCTACCCAAAGGTAAACCTTAGGGATTGAAAAAAAAAAGTTTTTTATCTGCTTCTTAAAGCAGGCGTAACACACAGGGTTTCTGCCAATCTCATATTAATCTTGAGTACCTATAGAGTAGTATTGCATATTTCGTAACATTGAAGAGTATTTAGTTTGATCACATTTATAAACGATAGATACAGCTTTACGATCGTTTCTGAAAACATACGCCGCGTGCGGGGGGGGGGGCTGTGGTGCTAGGGATAACCAAAGCATGTGCTCACCCATTGTCAACAAACATCATTGTCAACAACATTTCACTCACCGCATGGGACTGCTCCATATATCAGTATCAAACGATCTCTAAATCCTGAGTTATATCCACCGTTTATATAACATTCATCACCCAAATGCAGTGAACAAATAAACACCTGAACTTCGCAAATGTATGCTCTCTCTCTCTCCTGCTTACAAGTGAAAGTGACGTCTGTGCATGCTCCTTCTCCTGCTCTCCTTGCTGCAGTGTGGCCGTGCCGCATGCTTTTCTGGGAGAATTGCCCAATAAGGGACCAGAGCTCTAGAGTGCGACCAGTTTGGGCGACCTTATCTCTCAATGATGCAGCTAAAAATAATCACCGCATTTACGTTTGTAACGAGCAAGGCGGGACGAGAGCCATGGGAACGATGCGAGCAATAATGAGTGTCAGCTGCGCTTTGCCCCGGTCTCGTTATCTCTCACGGAGGAGATCGGAAGCATAAAATGACGAACGACAGTAGAGTACGACTAAAGATGAGCAGGCCTAGATTTTATGTTATGGTTTATTATGTTTGTGTGGCCGGCAGTCGACTGTTAGGGAGCTGCCAACATTTTACGTTCGTTTTGGGGTTTGTTTATTTTATTAGAAGTTGTTAAATGTTCGCAGTTTCCGCATCCTTCCCTCATTATTTGGAACCGTGTAACAACGTTTCTCTGCTATTTTTCCTTTGGATTTTATGTTGACACGAACGTTGACGACTGACAGAGGACGTTTCTCACGTGAGTCTCATTGCGAGAACAGCCAAGTTCAGCTACTGCAAAGCCCTGTGTGAATGTCTGCCGATAGAGCCGTTTTTTTTTTTATTATAAGATAAAACTATTTTTGACTGCATTATCTTTGCATTGTAAGCGCATAATTTTTTTAAAACATACAAAATATTTGTATAAAATGTAACTGGAACATTTTATGCAGCTTTATTACACCTCAATGTATGTCAGCTCCCGTGCCCCTCATGTGAACTCTGACGCCCCCCTTAGGGGTGGCGGACCCCATGTTGTGAACCACTGGCCTAAACCAATCGGAGAAACTGAAGGGTTGATCCTCCTCTAATTGGCCGTGGTCCAGATATTCCTGTACGTGTGTGAACCAGAGGTCGCGTTAACCGAAAATTCTCTGTCATTGACAGATTTTTTTACCAGTGACAGAAATATCTGAAGGCCGACCGTAATTTTGGCAGATTACAATGAGGCAATTTGTAAATCCCAGATTCTATTCATTAGAGCGTGATATGCTTCTGAAGCGACCTGCGTGTTTTCACCTGTCATTGTTACTGACTAGACATATGTGATGCGATCTGGGAAAACCCATCGGATGTCGCGACATGCTGGGACGTGGGAAAGTAAACCACACACCACCTACCAAAGTAAACCACATAACATGAAGAATGAAGGAGTATAAATGCACATTTCCTGCCAATCCTGTGTAAACTATGGCATGCAAAGTTTTTATACAATGTTTTTCGCGAGATGACAGAGCTCCCAGTCTGCAGCACCGGGAGTTATCCCCGGTCCGCTGCTCACGGCCGCAAAACATAGAAGGGATGATCAAAAGTCAAGACACTATGCACATTTTAAACAACTTAAAACTCGCTTCACTGCTTATAAATTGTTGTCCGTTATGTTTGTTAGTTTCCTTGTGTTGTGATAATGGCAGAGCTCTCGTTCTTTAAGTGTGCCCTGCACCATTTTCATTACTTTCGTTTTATTCAAACGGTTTTGTACAGTATTTTTATAGACTTCAAGACTAGGAAATGTTTTTTTTATTAAATTGTTATTAGAGTAAGTCTCTTACCACTGTAAAGTGACTTTTAATTGTGATACTGGACTGTTGTGCTTTTATTTACATCACTTAACTTTGAACACGTTTTTCTTGAAAATCATACCGCTTTCGCCGACCTCAGCCAAAACTTTTGTTACATACACAAGATATGAGCAAAATAAAAACTGATTTTGAAAGGGCTTGAATATGGTATCAAAAACTGTAATAGGCCTATATAAATTTGCACCATGTGTTGGGTTTTCCCAGATGTAATCACATATGAACATAAACATTAAAAGTATATATTTAAAATTTATATAAATGAATCTATAAACAACAACGGCTTTATTGGGCATTCAGTTGTATTAAAATACATGATTTGTGTCACAAACATAATAATTATCACCTAACGCCACCTTGCACCATAGTGACGGGTAATAATAGATTATGACGGATTTTTTTACAAGCCTGTCAGTCAAAATGAAGTACAATAGAAAAAGTCTAGTGCAACCTCTGGTGTGTACGTTTGCAAACGTGTCTGCTGCAGTCAGACAGAGAGAGGTGAGTAGCCTAGGGCCATCAGTTAAACAGAGTGGATGTAGCCTTGGATGATGAGAGTAGAAGAAAAGAACGATTGACAATTGTCAATTTTTGTGAATTAAGGCCTGATCCGTCCAAAATCCATAAGCAATGCTCTGCCACGTAGCCATCAATCATCATGTCAAGCCCTGGTCCATTTATCTGGAGATGTTTTATGTTTAAATTTCAGTTCAGTGAAGCACTTTATGCACCAACACTTTCTCAGTAAGTTACCTTTCTTGTAGATTTGTGCTTCAAATAAAGAACTTTATGTTGACCAGATTGTTAGTTAATCATTTAATAGTCAATTTTGCACCTAAGAAAAAAAGTTAGGCGCACCAGTGCAACCAATGATAAAAGTTAGTCTAGAGACCTGGACTAAGAAAAGTTGTTACAAAACAGTTTTATATGTTTGAAAAAAAACTGTCCGAAACCTGTACGATAGCTGGGGGAGTGTATCGAGCACAGAAACACTACGTAATACGCCCAACTCGTTTTTTACAAGTTGATCACGGTACGCATGAGAAGACAGCACGTTAACATTGTAAAGAACTCAGAATGCAAGAACACCATTGCACGGCCACTTCAAAGCTAAGGAACCTGCTGATCTTGTAGGAACAGGCAGGTCATTCCACCATCCTTTTTGGTATGGTGCCACAAGACATCGTTCGTTTGCAGAGCGCAGGGATCTAGAGGGTACATAAGTCTGTATTAGCGAGTGAAGGTATGGGGGTGCCAGCCAGTAGTTGTTTTGTAGGCCAAAAGCAGAGCTTTGAATTTGATGCAAGCGGCTATAGGGGAGCCATATAAGCCGGAGTGATAAGTGCTCTCTTCGGCTCATTAAAAACCACTCTTGGTTCTGCATTGTTGATAATCTGTAGAGGTTTGGTTGAACAAGCTGGAAGTCCAGCCAGGATAGCATTCCAGTATTCCAGTCTAGACAGGACTAAAGCCTGTACCAGGACTTCTGTCTTTATATAATGTTTGTTAATGACGTATTAATGAAAGTTATTATAAAGTGTTACCTGGCCTACAGAGACATAATTATAATTATATTACAAATAATAATTTTTATTGTTATAACTATAATAGAATGCATTAAAATATATCGTAAGATTATTTAAAGTTTAGGTCAAGAAAAAGTCCTTTGATACACAAATTACTTAAGTTGATTTGCAAGGAAGCTGATTAGGTCATGAATACATATTTTTAATGATTGATTTATGAATTAAGTTTTTAAAACATTCCACTATGCAAATGTTTTATGCTAACATTTTTGGAATGTATAGTATGCTTATAATGTTAGTGAAACATTGTAATAACGTCACTGCATTTGGGGCTAAAGTCCCAGAAGCCACCCTTCGCTCCGCCCCTGGTTATATCTTAAATTTAAAAAATTGCCACGGCATGCATGCATCAGTTCTGAAATATTCTGCCAACTAATTATATGCATTTGAAAAATCGTGTTTTATTTTATATCTCAAATAAAGAATTTAACACCCATTAGGGAAAATTAATTTTATTGACAGTTTAATTGTAAATACGATAATGTTTCAAAATTTACAATTGAAGCAACCCGAGACCTTGTGAATCAAACCGGGACATCTGAATCGATCCCCAGGTCTTGTAAACATGCTCTAAAGACAATTTAGTCAAATAGGGCTGATATCAGTGCGTTAGTTGCTCAGATCTGAAGGTGCTACTGCTTTTTTCAGAGTGTTAACAAGCAGCAGCAGCTTCAGCACCAGCAGTTCCAGCAGCAGATGGAGGAGAAGCTTCACCTCCTACAGCGACAACATCTCATCTTTCAGCCGCCTGACTCTGACTTCCTAGAGACAGCCCACATCCGCTCAGAGGGCTCTTCTCACAGCAGCCCTAACATCACCCCACGGGCGTCCAACCACTCTAACCTGTCCCAGTCTGAGATGGCACATTCAGCCAATGAGCATGAGGAAGCAGGTAAGATTTTCTTCAAAATAAAATGCTCCTTTAAATCTGCTATAAAACTATGCAAATTGGGAAAAGTGTTTTTTAGTAATGTGATCTGGGAAAAGCCGTCAGAAGTCGTGCTGGGACATAGTCAGGAATATCAAACAATATTATTCCATAACATCTCGTCTATCAACTCGGAAACGTTACAGTGAGATGTGAAACACATATATGGGACAATCAAAAGTTCAGATAATATTGCCATCATAAAGAACAGAAAACTTGCTTCACTACTTTTGCCGCTTTCTTCAGGGTAAAGTTAGTGATGCAGCGCTTTTAGCGCTCCTGACAGAGCTCTCATTCTTGAGGTGTGCCCATCATCATTTTCATAATAACGATATGCATTACTTTCTCTTTATTCAAACAGGACCGCTCTACCAATGCAAATCTAGCGTTATATCCTCCGTTTATATAACATTCATCACTGAAATGCAATTAACAAACAAACAAACACAGCTGAACTTCCGCATAACGAACATTGCACATTGATGGGCATGCTCTTTCTCTCGCTCTTGTTGGTTTATTTGTGTCCTTATTCTCTTTCTCTCGCTGGTTGACGTATGGGCGTGCTTATTCTCACTGGTTGACCTGTAGGCGTGGTTTTCCAGGAGAATTGTCCGTCATCTGCGATCCGCCATGATGGATTTGGCAGTGTAACGTAACCAAATAGCAACAGTGTTGCACTTTCATGTAAAAAGGAAATAAACAGCTTGTGCATATAAAAGAAACATTAATTTTTCTATTTAAAACCTCTCTCTGGATAATTATATGATCAGTCTGATCGTCCATAAACACATTTCAGATATGGCAGCGTAAGCATTTGACAGTTGGGCCGCATCATTATCCTGCAGCTCGCGACTGGAGCAGAAATAAGAGAGAAGATATGTCAGTAGTACAGGAATCACGAGCGGATGAACCTCTGCCGTCGACGCCGCCTGGAATGGCCCCGGTAGGTGATTGTGTATCAGGGGGTCGTCCTCGGTCGTGTTCTGGGGCAGTTCGCGATAGAATCTCCGGCTGAGGTGCGACTGTTCGAGACGGGACCACAATTTAGACCAAACGCCAACAAAACCGGTGTCACTGGTCCCTCTAAAATAACTTCTCGTCTCGGGATGTCGGCCTTTTCCTGTTTAATCACAGACATTGTGCATGTATGTATTTGGATAGGAAAGCAGGGCATCTTGAATTTGACCCAGTTTATCAAACCGCTGTGCCCTCACTCGTCGCTGAGGTGGTTTATTTATTTAAATGTTAATTTACAAAATACAATGACATGATGGTTATGTGTCTGTTTCTGATCATTTTCCCACAAATCTTAATACAGATATGTGTGTCTTATCATTTAAACCTGAGAGATAAATCAAGAGTTTAAAGTTAAATAGGATATACTGTAAAAATTAAAACCTTGATCAAATGATATCTTAAATATAAACCAGAATACGACGCAGCTGTAGAGGGTGTGGCCGGCACGGTTGTCGTGCTGGTTACAGTAATTTATGAAAAAAATATAAAAGAGAGACTTGTTTCCAGAATTTAAAGTAATGCAAAAATAAACATGGTCATAACGTATTGATCATATCCTTACAGTGTTTTAAATTTGGTTATGATATGTTAAAAGCATGTTGTTTGTGTATGTATTGTGCGTGAATGTTTTGTGTCATGCCAATGTTGTTGATCACGCAAACGTGAGTTTATTTACATACATGTTCATTTATTTACATGTGTCTCTAATATTTTACGTAAATATGTAAATATCTGCAAAGGTTTTTATTGGATTTTTTATTGGATTTTTAAGACAACAACATTAGGAAGTACACATGAGCATTGTAGCTAACCCATTTTTTGTTTTGTGCTTGCTGTTTCTCATTTTGTACACCGGAGAGCAGTTGGCATTGCTTGCAAGTAATCTTGATACATTTGCTTTAAATTAATTTGTTCTTCTTTTCGATTTAATTTCTCTTCATATAAATTTCATAATTGGGAGTTGGTGCCAATAAAGTGTAATTGCATATATATATATATATATTCTTGCCTGTTTTGAAGGCCTATTTTGAAGATAATGCTTCCGTTTTAAAATTAGTGACTTTTATTTTGAAAATTACTTCTTCCTACCTGTGTTGTTTTTGCTAAAAGGGGAAGCCACTTGACTATGGAATACATGTGCTGACAGTAAACGGTCGAAGTTTAAGGCAAATAAGACCTGTTGCAGAAACGGCAACTTAACGATTTTAAACGTCAAAGGCTAAGTGCATTTTGGCAAACCCCCAAAGAGGCACAAGGTTGGTGTTTGTTGCACTTAGGATGACTTATGTTGAAAACTATGCTAACTCGTTAAACCTCGTGCTTGGTTAATTAGCAGTTTATCGTTTGGTATAATGTTGATTTATCTGAGAAAGTACTGTTATCATTTACCATTCATTTTGGACATAAGGGGACACAAATGTGATTGCTTTGTTCCCTTTCTGTCGGTCTCTCGACGTTGTGTCGAGAACGACAGATGGGGTTCGCCCTTGGGAACCAATCAACTCTGACTACTATAGAAAAGGCCAATGAAATTTGGCAAATGAAATTTGCATGCAGGGCTCCGCCCCTGGATATCCGGTATAAAAGGAAGCTGGCGTGCAGCATTCATTTACCTTTTGTTCTTCAGAGCCATCGCTCATGAGTACAACTCAGGATTCAAAATCCTCTACAACTACACTGCTGGTGCTACGACGTGTTACAGCGGATCGTCCCTTCCTGCAGCGACCTTCCCCTGGGCGTCTCGGCGGTTCAGGAGGTGTTAGAGATTTTCTCTAAAAAGTCCTTTTCAGGACTGACTGAGCATTCTCCAGCGCGGCATGTCCCGCTGTTCTCTTGGGTGCGGCACCCTCATCCAGGAGGGGGATGGACACGATCGCTGCATTAGGTGTCTGGGCGTCGAGCACACTGAAGCAGCGTTCGTTGGCACTGCGGGCAGATTGTCATTCAGAAGTTGCGGTCACGGGTGGCTTCTTACCTTCTTACCTTATCTTCCTACGGGAACCAGCCACCATTTCGTTTGCTACCTGGGCTGTGTCATCTGTGGCTACGGCCCCGATGACCACCCACGTTAGCAGCGTTAGTGATATGGGGAACTCTGCGAACGTAAACCCGCTAGCCAAGTGCTCACGGGCCGATTGCACCCCGATTCGCTCTTCTAAACGTACCCCAACCGGCGGTGGCATACCGTCCGGATCCTCACGCACACACTCGGAAACGATGTGTGACGTAGATGAGATGTCGCTCGCAGTATCGGAGGGAGACTGGCATCCGACTCTGACGAATCCGAGCTCCACCCCCAGGCTCGAGTTCTAGAGGAAGCAGAAGTTATGTCATCCGTGCTACCCAGGGATACGTGGTTCTCGCAGGGTGGGTTGTTGTTAACAGCTTTGAGGACTGTGCTCAGCAGTTTTTGACGGTGAAGCAGACAGTGGCAATTAGCCACATTTTTTCACGCCGCGACTCGGCCGCCTGGAGGCCTCCGAGATCCCCTGTGACGTCTGCTTCCCTTCAACCCAGGACCCCATCGACATCGCCTCCGGTTCTTGTGCCCCCACAGGCGGCACCCCGTTAGCAGAGGTCGAGGGGGAAACCTCCACCCCGTCAGCAACCTTCTCGCGAGAAGGGACACTGACGGGAAAACCCCAGGGAGGACAACATCGGGCCCGAACCTTCACAGCCACGGCTCCGATCGGTCGGTACGGGACGACTCCTGCCTCGTAACCAAAGCCGGGCCCTTGTCAGGGCCTGGCGCCCACTTACTCGCAGAGTTTTTCCGTTCTCCCCGGGTGTACTAACAGCCGATCGCACACTCCACGTGCCGTTGTCCCGCCAGGCAGGTAAAAAGGCGGAGCCAACCTTCCCTCCGGGGACCCCCCGCGACAGATGGTTAGCTCCGCCAGCCGACGAACCACCCCCTGTGGGAATGATGAAGCAGACCGTCCCCTTGGTCTCCCTGTCGCAGTCCCTGGGAGCTCGAGAGCTGCCCACAGTGTCTCGCTGGCCTTGCGGGCGGTCTGTCTTGGTTACTCGATCCAGTTCGCCAGAGACTCTCCCAAGTTTCAGGGCATCATCTCTCCCTCCGTCAGAGGCAGGCACGCCTCCGTACTTCGGGTAGAGGTCACCACCCTTCTGGCGAAACAGGCATTGAGTTCGTCCCTCAAACCAAGATGTTCAGTGGGTCACGACCCGCACTTCATCCTTCCCAAGAAATACGGGCGGGTTGCGCCCCATCGGTCTGCGTACCCTGAACAAGCACCTTAACAAGCTGCGGTTCAGATGGTCACGCAGAGGCGCATCCTGACATCTATCAGGTGTCAGGATTGGTTCGTGGCAATCGACCTGAAGGACGCTTACTTTCATGTCTCGATCCCCTTGACACCGGCCGTTCCCACGGTTCGCGTTCGAGGGGTGGGCATATCAGTACAGAGTCCTCCCTTTCGGTCTGTCCCTGTCTCCACACGTCTTCACGAAGATCGTGGAAGCCGCCCTTTCTCCCCTTCGGGAAAAAGGTGTGCGGGTACTAAACTATCTCGACGACTGGCTTATCCTGGCACACTCGTGAGATCTGTTGTGTACACCGAGGGACCTGGTGCCCCGGCATCTAGATCGATTGGGATTTCAGGTCAACCGGGAAAATAGCAAACTCTCCCCAGTGCAGAGCATCCTCTCCCTCGGTATGGAACTAAACTCTGTCACCATGACGGCGCAGCTGTCCGCAGGACGCGCCCAGTCAGTGTTGAACTGCCTGGAACACTTCAGGCAGTCGGCGGTCCCCCTGAAACAATTTCAGAGGCTCCTGGGACACATGGCGTCCTCTGCGGGGATAATACCCCTCGGATTGATGCACATGAGACCGGACAGGCACAGATAGACCTCTTTGCCTTCCACGACATCACCCATTGTCTGCTTTGGTAGTCCCTGACCGAGGCCCCCCTCGGCACAGATGCCTTGGCGCACAGCTGACCACGGGACAGGCGGAAGCACACCTCCCCCCCCCAGGAGCCTCCTTGCACAGACACTGTGCAAGGTCAGGGAAGAGGAGCAACAAGTGTTGTTGGTTCCACCGCACTGGTTTAACCACACTTGGCTTCAGAGTTGATGCTCTGGATAGCGACTCCCCCTGAACCATTCCCCTGACAGAGGACCTGCTCTCTCAGGGGAAGGACACGTTCTGGCATCCCAAATCAGACCTCTGGAACACCCATGTCTGGTCTCTAGACGGGACGAGAAGATCCTGAGATGGCTACTCCCCCTATATGGCTGAGACCATCACCCAGGCTAGGGCCCCATCTACTAGGCGGTTACACGCCTCTAGACGGTGCCTCTTCTCTTCCTGGTGTCTTTCTCAACGAGGAAGATCCACTGAGGTGCTTGATCAGGTTTGTGTCGTCTTTCTCACGAGACTGGAGACTAACATCTCCCCTCCACACTGAAAGTGTATGTAGTCGCTATCGCCACTCATCACGAATCAGTTGATGGAAAGTTTCTAGGGCAACACTACCTGGTCACCAGGATCCAAAGGGGCGCGAGAGGGTGGAAGCCGCTTCATCTCCGCTCCATACCCTCTTGAGAGCCCCTTGGAGGTTCCGATCTTCCTCACCTGAGTAAGACGGCCCCCCTGTTGGCGCTCGCTTCCTTCAAGAGGGTAGGGGACCTCCAAGCATTCTCTGTGTCCCCGGATTGCCTTGAAATTTGCCCTGGTAACTCTCGCGTTATCCTGAGACCCAGGCCCGGGTACGTGCCCAAAGTTCCCACTACTCCCTTTCGGGACCAAGTGATGAACTTGCAGGCGCTCCCCATCGGGGAGGAAGACCCAACCCCATCCTTGTTGTGTCCTGGACCCCACGCAGAGCTTCAGTAGCTCTGACAAGCTCCTTGTCTGTATTGGAGGACAGCAGAAGGGGAAGGCTGTCTCCAAGCAGAGGCTGGCGCCACCGTGGGCTGTTCCGTCTGTTATACCCTCATGACAATTGTTCCCACACATGGTAACCCATGAGCTTCCCCAGGTGGACCTCCACCTCGCGGTTAACTACCCAGTCCGCACGTTCCATGCGTTCTCCTCCAAGGACGAGACCATACTCATATCCACCATTTTCCTCCCCACGGGTAGGAGGTGGCCTCTGCAGCGCTTCTCTGATTAAGAGTTGCGCTCATCCGGTGTAAACCCGAGCCGGACGGCCTCTCGCCAGTAGAGAGCTAAGGCCCCGTCCGTGAAAGGTTACCGGTCAGGGCTGTACCCATCTTTCTCCAAGAAAGCTGTGGGACCCCCTGACCACCAAACTTGAAGGTTACAGTTTCACGAAGCTTCGAGCTGACACGCCCAGGCTTGTTACCGTCACTTCGCTGAGATGGTGACGTGATACAGCGTTGTGGCGTTTTCCATAGGCAACCCCATCTGTCGTTCTCGACACAACGTCGAGAGACCGACAGAAAGGGAACGTCTTGGTTACGTATGTAACCTCGGTTCCCTGATGGAGGGAACGAGACGTTGTGTCGAGAACGACAGATGGGGTTCGCCCTTGAGAACCAATCAACTCTGACTACTATAGAAAAGGCCAATGAAATTTGGCGAATGAGATTTGCATGCCAGGCTCCGCCCCCGGATATCCGGTATAAAAGGAAGCCGGCGTGCAGCATTCATTTACCTCTTGTTCTGAAGAGCCTGAGAGCCTCTCACGACTGCAGCAGAATCCGATACGTGTTTGTGGCATAAGGGACACAACGTCTCGTTCCCTCCATCAGGGAACCGAGGTTACATACGTAACCAAGACGTTTTCTTTATTTTGTCAGTGCTCACGTTGGTTTACGGAGCTGATTTTCTGAAACAGCAATAAATATTAAGCTTCCTACCTAGCATCAGCAAAGTTCTACAAACGTCAGCGAATTCCTGAAATGAAGATGGCAATATACCCAATAGACACATGAGTGGGGAAGCTGTAACCATTTGCTTGCATATATCGGATAGTTTATCACAAACATTGTTCCAAATTGTTCCAAATATTACTCTATACACATTAAACTGACGTATCAGATTTTACGCAGCTTTGCCAGAGGAACACTGCGCTGTCTGCATAATTTGCTGGTAAACAATGATAACAGATGGTTCTTTCACAAGTAATACAGTGTACACAATGGGAGATATATTCATAGTTTACTGATTAATTACGTTTTTGGACTTAAAGTGAAAATGTATGTTATATTGTAAATGCTTGGCATATAAGATTTAGCAGTGTAAGCTCGTCTTGATTTCTGAGTGATGTGCAGTATCATAATAAAGGTATGTAGAGCCATTATGAACGTATGATCTGATTTGCACTCCTCCCGCAAATTATTTAATGAAAATATAATATAGCATATAATATACGCTAGAGAATATATTTTATAAAACTGTGTTTGGATATCGAAGCCAAACAGTATATGATGGTCATATACAGTCATTGCACGAAATCCTTAGTAAATACAGTTAGATAATATAGATTATTATATTATTTAATGCCATAATAATGAATTCAGTACTGCTGTACTGGCATCTGATGACATCACTGGATTATAATGCTGCTAAAGATGTTTTATGTAAGCCTTTTTAGATTCAACCAAAGTTATAAAGATGTTGTGAAATAAATATTAAATGGTGTTTTTTGTGTTTTTATGTGTTTACTCGTGCTAGTATTTGCATTAATTGTGTCATTGGTGATTTTTACTTCTGCCTCTTTTGCTTTGTTTGATTGATTTTTGTTTTCAGAAGAGGAGTGCAACACTGTCAGTATTGTGAACATCACGTTTAATCCCAAAGATGTTCTTGGACATGGTGCTGAGGGAACCATTGTGTACAGGCAGGTGACAAAAAGTGACTTGTTTAATTTCTGCCATTATTTAATTTCGTTGTCTCTAAAGGCTTCTCTTTATGTGTTCAGGGGTCAGTTTGACAACCGTCCAGTGGCTGTAAAGAGAATTCTCCCAGAATGCTTCAGCTTTGCAGATCGAGAGGTTCAGCTGCTGCGGGAGTCAGACGAGCATCCCAATGTGATTCGATACTTCTGCACGGAGAGAGACAGACAGTTTCAGTATATCGCTATAGAGCTCTGCAGCGCCACACTTCAAGAGGTATGACAGACACCACACGACAGTGCATGCGTTCAAATCAGCAGTCTACTTGAATGGCATTGATATGGTAACACAATCCCATCTTTAAATGCTTCAGCAGAACATGATCCATTATGATCCTTTAGGATTCTTAGCACAATTATTTCCATTATGCAGCATACCTACAGATCTGGCCTTTAAAAAAGCATGTTTTTTTTCATGCAGGATCTGGAAGTTGATCGTGCAGACTGGTCTGACTTGTTTAATAGAATAAAAAAACTGTTACACTTCCCAGATGATCCACCTTGGTAGCACATCGACTTGTTTTAGGCCCGCTTAGTTATTTACCTGGATCTAAAATAACATGGGAACCTGAAGTTAATTACATTTACATTTACATTTATTTACATTTACGCTTTTATCCAAAGTTACTTACAGTGCACTTATTACAGGGACAATCCCCCTGGAGCAACATGGAGTAAAGTGTCTTGCTCAAGGACACACTGGTGATGGCTGCTGGGATCGAACCAGCAACCTTTTGATTACCAGTTCAGTGGTTTAACCCACTAAACCACCTTCTCCACTTATTTATAATATTTTTGCTTTTTAATTAGATTTTTAAATTAAATCTGTAGTATATTTGTTTTAATAATTGTGACCCTGCCTATGATTTCCCGGTTTAAATTATGAGATTAAAGGCGTCAATGTTTTTATAGCCATAAAAATGACAAAAATATGTTATTTGTGTGTATTGCTGTAAATGGCATATCATAATCCTACCTTTAAGATGTAGTATTCAAAATTGTGTTATGACTTTATGAAAAACGCAAGAAATTAAGGATTTTATTGACACTACACTTTATTATTTAGGCAAAAAAATACCGGAACCTTAACATTGATTTTGGTCGTCTTTTTTGGGCAGAAACACCCAATGATTTTTGTATCAATCATTTTAAACAACTTGTTTACTACCGCTCTGTTAAAGCTGACCATAATATTGAATTTCGTGAGAAAAATCAGGTCAGTATGGTACAAGGCAAGAAAATTCAGATTTAGCTGGGTTCTTGTTTCTGTGCGGAATTCTTTTGTAAACTAAAGTTAAGAAAATGGCAGGTTTTACGAAAACTATATCATATCAAATTGGCATAATAATAATTCCACTGGAGCCATGCAAAACCATACTGTATTGGTTTCTTATTGCCGACATGCGGAAAACGCGGATGGAAACGTGGAATGCAGACATAAAATGGAAAAGTATAATGATCTAAAGCTACATACAGTTATGTCATCAATTACTAAATTAATTAAATTATGAATATGAATATTTTACTAATTTAACTTCAATGCATCAAAGACGGATTGACATTATTTGATTACAGAAGGAGCTGAAAATGCGGTGAATGCATCTTGAGCACACAGAATATAACAGAGATGAGAATGTCTCAGCATAGATTCTAGATTCAAAGAACTTTGAAGTTTCTATGAATAATGTTTATCACCAAAAACAATTGTGTCCTTGCAGAGTTTGTGCAGATTCCTCAGACAGAGTTATTGTTCACGAACATTGAACCGACTTTCATCAGAGCATAATGCTTGAATTTCCTCAACAAGAACATTTAAAATAAAAGTAACATCATAATCACTCGCAGTGTTGAGCCTATGTAAGCAAGTTCAAATGCGTTCTTCTGTATTTGTTTTACATTTTACAATAGAAGCAAAACTATCTAAACAAAACAAACTTACAGTGAAGTCTCTGATACGCATTAAAATGCGTCATAAACAGCTAGTTACAAAAAAGTTGTAAACCAATTCTTCCCATGTATTCACCTAGAAAAAGGATACAGTTTTAACTTGGTCTTAACTTTGTGTCAATGATCATGAAGTGATTGAAACCTGGGAAGATACAAAGAATGTGAGGACACCTAAAGATTAAGAGTGGGTTGCACCAACAAAGATAAGTCTCAAATCTTCATTAAATAAAGGTTTACTTGATGAGAGAAAAAACTGTACCAAGATTCAGCGATGCCAGATGGGAGAGAGTGGCCAGAACGGTTTGCTGCGCTTTTGTTTAAGAATCTATTTCCATACAACATTTACCAAGACTGGGTAGGTTCTAATTATTTTGATGGCTCAAAGGGGGAAAATACCTTACCTAACAACCTTTGGCAAACAATAAATGAAATGGTTGGTAGGAAATTTTATGACCTCACATCCCGTAACTGGAAAGCTAGAAGGGATCCCCTAACAAACTTCTCCGTTCAAAAATACTATTATTTGAAGCCCTTGTTGTGTAATTTATCAGGACCGTAGCCAGCCTTGTGGAAGGGTTGGTTCTTTTTCCCCAAAAAGAATACCCTTTTGTCGTTTCCCTCACATTTCTTATTTAATTATGAGCTTCAAATACTTGGTGTAACTCCACTGTTTATGTGAATGCCCCACTCTCCATACAAATGGTTAAATGTGTAATGGGAGGACCACTATGAAACTCAGCTACTCAAATGAACTCCATGTTCTTTATTAAGGGTCCAATTTGGTAATTTTTACTTTCTGGTGTTAATTAATACATTAATAAACAAACATGTACCAACATGTGGTTAACCTGGGAAGTTTTAAACATAGACTATATAAAAGGTTTCCTCATGATTCCAGTATTAGCTAAAGTTAGCCCTTTCATGGCCATGGACAGGGATGAAAATTAGTGAGGTCTGTGATGGTAGTAATATTACCAATAAATGCTATAAATTATTGAACTTAAATAAATATAATGACTAATAAAGTTAACTAATGATCAACTTATACCTATAAACAGGGCTTGATTCTGTGGCTTGTTAGGCTAAAACGACTCATAAGTCCTACTCTACCCGCTCTCAAACTAGCATCTCTCCAGCATGTGAGACGAATGCTCATGCTCACGACGAGGCTAATTGTCTGTCGTCGGAGCGGAAGTCAGGGAGGCAGGTTGACTTCCACAGATCTCTCTCTCTCACTGGTCTCTGTTACATAGCCACCCAGCATTTTCACTGTCAACAATTTAGTTTTTGGGAAATTATTTTATATGACTAAACTTGACAATGGCATGTTGTGCCAAATGCATGGGAAAACATGGCAATAACTGCCGCCTAACGGTTTTGTTGCGTCAATATCCTATATAAATGGTGGAAGAATCGTGTTCTCTTCATCGCAATTTTTTAATGGCCAGATCTGTAGATAAATAGGACTTCCAATTATTTATTTTTATTTCCATAATGTGAAAACATGGAATTCAAATGGAATATTTTTATTTTACATTTTCCTTACATGTTCATTCTGTTAACTCTTATAATTTAGCAATAACTCAAATTTTCTCTTCTTTACAGAATAGTGCATGTTTGTTTGTTTAAAGTTTATTTTTATGTCAACCAGTTACAGTGTAACGCAAATTTAAAGGGCATAGTTCACCCCAAAATGAAAATCCTGTCATCATTTACTCACCCTCAAGTTGTTCCAATACTGTATTAATTTAATTGATCTGATGAACAGGAAGGAAGATATTTGAAGAATGTTAGCAATTTTTAACTTTGATCTAGATCATTGACTTATCATAGTAGGACACATTTAAAGGGTAGTCAAACGTCCATCAGAACTGTTCACTTTTCTTAAATTTCCAAAACATCTCATTTTGGGATAAATCGAACAAAAATATGCAGTATTTTTTGCTATCGTAGTGAATGATCTCAAATTATTTATATAGTACATGAATGATGTATCAGAATTGAAAATTGCTAACATTCTACCAAATATCTTTCTCCGTGTTTAACAGACCAAAGAAATGTATACTGGTTTGAAACAACTGAAGGGTGAAACATTTTTATTTTTGGGTGTACTATCCCATTAAAGCGGAAATTAAGCATACAGTCAAGTTAACATTATTTATTAAAGGGATTTCCACTCCAATGAAAAATGTATAGTAAAGCCACATTATTGTTACCATTTAAAAGATAAAAATATGCCTTGTTATAGGTTTTGTAGCAAGAATCTGCCGTCGTGCAGTACCGATGAAGGTGATGTCATGGGCTTTGTTTCCTTGCCTGAGTTCATCAGACACAATGGGAGAGACACTTTTAAATGCAGGACAATGTAACATAGGACAAGTAAGGAAAGATCCAAACTGAGACTGTGAAACATTTAAATTTTAAAGCCATGTGGCATCAGAGGAAATATTTACATTTAGAAAAAGGAGAAATTAATAAAAGAGTGTTATTGTCTTTTATAGAAGTTTACTTTCCTAGAAATATTTAAAAAAATGCTTTACATTTCACATTTTAATGAATTACTTTAATAAGAGCATAACAGGTATACATTAAAGACATTTAACCATTTCATCTGTAAGTTTTGATTAAGACACTGTTGTATATTTCGCCAGACAGGCAGGAATAGCGGTTTGATGATACATCAACTGAGCGCTGATAACACTATAGTATATACACAATAAAATCGGCAAGAAACAGTTTGGTATATTGTTGATGTGTTTAAAAAATAGGTGGCACTATTAAGCATTCAGGCATTTGTGTAATGGAATAAAACCGAAAAGCTATCAGTTGAAGCTGATGCGGGGGAGGAAAGACATGAATAAACACATAATGTAAGTTAAATAAATTGCGTGGCTGTGTGTTATCCAGCATGTCTCCCTATTAGCAGCTTTAACAAAAAAACGTGTCACAAATGTTATGAAGTCAGGCGGTTAAATATCTGAAACCGTTACTGTTGGTATTAAAGCAATCTTGCTTTTACCGATGAGCGTGAACGGTTTATGAGCGGAGCAATGAGGCAGGTGTTCACTTGGTCATTGTGAGTCTGTGTGCTTAAATGGAGCACACGTGAATGTGTGGTCTGTGTTATCGCGCAGACGAGTGGCACACCTCTCTACTCTGCACACATGCTCTGCTGCTCAGTGCTTATCCGAGGGCGCTTTCAGTGCCGCTGTCTGTTGCATTAACCCAGTGAATCTCATTTTATAGGAGAAATGTTAGTTAATTTACATTTATGAATTTGGCAGACGCTTTTATCCAAAGCGACTTCAATTTCATTATCCTATACATTTATACATAGGTATGTGCAATCCCCTGAAATCGAACCCACAACCTTGCGTTTATAACGCAATGCTCTTACCACTGAGCTACAGAAAAGTTAGAGCTCTCTTTTTGTCTTCTGATGCCCCTTGGCTTTACAGTTTCCATGTTTCACAGTCTTAGTCGTTTTCTTTCTAGGTATGTCCTTCACTGTCTTGAATTTAACAGTGTCTCTCCCATTGTGTCTGGTGAACTCAGGCAAGGCAACCAACCCGTTAAGTCACCATCAGCGTTACTGCAAGATGGCGGCGCCCTTGCTACAAAACCAATAAGACGTCCTTATTCTTTTAAATGGTAACATTTATCTGGTTTCTTATATTATTTTTGATTGGAGTGGAAACCCCTTTAACATTAAAAAAATAATGTTAACTTGACTGGATCTTGCAATTGCACTTTAATAATAATGTCATTGTATTGTCTTTCCTTTAGAATCCTTTTGTAGTGTTTCATTACAATATAATTTAGTTTGTACTTCCTTTTTTTTTAAGTATGTTGAGCGAAAGGATTTTAACCGCTTTGGTTTGGAGCCTGTGACACTGCTGGAGCAGACAATGTCTGGACTGGGCCATTTACATTCCCTTAATATAGGTAACCATTATAAATAATAATTTGATAAAGCGTTATTCTTGCTGAAAGATGAGCGTTTATGCACGCATATGTTTTAATATTTTGTCAATGGCTATGTTTACATGCACCCATTTTTGTCAATCCGAATGAATTCAATCTGATTGCAGATCATTTAAATTCTGTTTACATGTCCCCTAAATGAAACAGCTACGAAAACCATTAAAAACTTCCCCATCGTCCATATATTTTAAACGTAAGCTGGACCTAGCAACACTGCGCAAATGCTACATCTCACTTCAAACTTTGTCTTTGCATGGATGTGTGATTTCAATATAGTCCGTATTTTAACATTTGGAATGAAAAGAAATTGTTGAATAAACCCATGTTCTCTCTTTGCTTTATGTAAAGTTATAAAAGAACGCACAAAAGCCCGGCAGAACATATAGCGCGTGTTCCCATTACCTTAATTATGAGTGTGCCTCTGAATGGATAAAATCGCATCGATCGCATTTCCAATCGTATTGACCTCAATAGGATTGATGAAGGTGTTAACATGGAGGCTTTTCAACCCGATTGAGCCATCAATCCGAATACAAGTGGATTATTTGGTTGCATGTAAACGTGTCTATTTACACACGTTCTCTCATGCATTGATAGTTCACAGAGATCTAAAGCCACACAACATTTTGGTATCAATGCCAAACTCACATGGCCGAGTTAAGGCCATGATCTCGGACTTCGGCCTGTGTAAGAAGCTAGCAGTGGGTAGACACAGTTTCAGCCGGAGGTCAGGGGTCCCTGGCACTGAGGGCTGGATTGCCCCTGAAGTGCTCATTGAAGATGCCAAGCAAAACCCCGTAAGAGATTAAATACATACTGGCTTTCAGTTTTTATTGTTTTGTCATGACACATATACTCCATGCTCACAGTTATACTTCTCTTCAATATTGCAGACATGCATGGTAGACATCTTCTCTGCAGGCTGTGTGTTTTACTATGTGGTATCTGAGGGACATCACCCCTTTGGAAAGTCCTTGCAGCGGCAAGCAAACATTCTATTAGGAGCATACTCTCTGGATCACTTACAGCACAACAAACATGGTAGCACCACCACACAACCATTCTGACTCAAAAGCACAACTGTTTGATCTGGGACAAGACATTTAATTGTAGGATTGCATATTGTCTTCTGCAGAGGACATTGTGGCCCGAAACCTGATCGAAAAAATGTTGAGTATGGACCCAGAGAAGAGGCCATCAGCCGAGAGATTAATGAAACATCCCTTCTTCTGGAGTCTGGAAAAACAGCTGCAGTTCTTCCAGGTAGGGCTTCTCGATTCTGATGTGATTCCTGCTCAATTCCCTGGTTTACTACAGGTTTTATTTATTATTAGAAAATTGTATCGCATTAAAAATGTCTAAATTTTTTAAGTGTTACTTTTATTAATTTATTAATTGTTTATTGTTTCTATAACAAAAACTTTAAACAACGTTAGTGTATAAATCATTGATGCATTTGCAGGCCAATACATATAGGATTGTTATCACTATAATGCTAATCAGAATTGTAAAATATGTATGTGTAATGACGATTATTATATAATAATTCGTTTCACAATCAAGGTGAATAATAAGAAGAAAGCCGATTTCCTATGCTCTGAGTGTATCACTTGTATTTCTAATTGAATTCCAACAGATGATCTGGTTGAGTAGTTACTTCCACGCAAACATAAAAGATTAGTAAAATAATTGGGGAGTATTCCAGTTAATGCTTTTACTTTATACCAGGGGTTTTCAACCGGTGGTCCGCGGCGGCATTGCATGTGGTCCGTGACATGCATTCCAGCCTACCTAATTTCACTATTAAAATCGCTTTTTTTCCATAATTTATTTTTCCAAACATTTCCAGAATATTTGCGCATTGGTGTGAATACTAAATTTAATGAAAATATTTAAAATAATTTCAGTTTGAGTTGAGACTCAAACTGACACAGTATAGGCTTGCTTTGCACCTATCAGATCTATCTTATGCTTTGCTAACGTTGTGTTTTGCGTCCCCAACGTCATATACGTACATACCAGTGTTGCCAGGGTCGAGGTTTTCCCGCACAATTGGGCTATTTTGAAAATGCAGTTGCGGGAAAAATTATGGAGCGAGTTGCGAGTTTTTGGGCTACTGTCATAATGTACTGCGGCCGCCAAAATGTTTATTTATATTCTACGGATAAATGATAATTGATGAGTTTCTTATTGTGTATTCAAACTCCGAAAGAATACCTGGCAACTCCAGGACCAGCCCGTTCTCAAAAGTGTGGAGAACGAGTTTGACAGAAAGGCTACAGTACAGGGAAAATGCAGTAGCCAGCTCAACCAAAGAGGAGAAATTAGCGGTGGTATTAGACACAGTGAATCCGAATGACCAATGTTTCATCAGTTGAATGTCACGTTGCACAATGAAAGAAATCACTCATGAGTGAACAACACTTGATTCTCCCGGCTGCCAAATATCACGTTTGAGCAGCGCTATACGCAGTGTAGAACAACTAAAACATTGACGTGCTGGTACACATTATACATTGTGTATTATGCAATAAATGTAACCATCCTTCTTTCTTAAGCAAGTTTCTGAATGTCTTACGAAGAGAAAACATGTTTCTCGTCCATTTGCGTGCGTGGCAGATGTGGGATATTTTTAAAGGGAAACTACACCCAAAAATTAAAATTCTGTTATGAATTACTATAGTTTTTCCAAACCTGTATACAATTATTTGTCCGGTTGAACACAAAGATATTTGGTAGAATGTTAGCTGCTGAAAATTCTTTGGCATCATTGACTACCATAGCAGAAAAAAAATAATGGTAGTTAAACATGACCCAGAACTGTTTGCTCCTAAATATCCCCAAACTTTTTTTGTGTTCAACAGAACAAAACGATATATACAATACCCAGGAAACCATTCAGATGAAAAAATATGGCAGTAGAAACGTCTTTAGGGAGTTGTTAACTTTGATTCGACACAGGGAAAAATTTGGGCTAGTTTTCATTCCTTTTGGGCGGGTTTTGAGGGGTTATGGGCTTTTGAGGGGTTATTTCTTGGACCTGGCAACCCTGGTACATACACACACACAATAGTGGGCCGCCGATTACTTGTTAGTCAGAATGGTGGTCCCTGGCACAGAACCAGTTGAAAACCCCTGCTTTATACGACAACATATGATATCATCCTACACTGTTGTACTGCAAACAATGGTGAGTACATGAGCAGGAATTTGAAATAAATGGCAACACAACATGATAAAAACAATCCAACTTTTTCCATAAATATATATATTTTAGGGCTGTCAAACGATAAAAAATTTTAATCTAATTAATCACAAGGTTTCTTTTTTAACCTAAATAAAAGTTAAATCTACAGTTTATATAACGTTCATCACTGAATACAATGAACAAACAAACACATAATGGGTTGTAGTTAAGATCTTCAATCTGGACATTGGTTCAAAACAAACCTCAAAATGGATCATTGAGCACAAAATCAAGGTCCTGCCATCCCAGTTCCCTGATTTGAACCCAATAGAAAACGAGTGCGGTGGACCTAAGAGGAAAGAGCGGATGGTGGAATGGACTCTGATGACTTGCTATGTATTCTCAAACCTCATCAGACATTAAAAGATAAGTCTCTGTGATGTTTTTCGTGCAAATGGAGCTTGTAGAAAGTTTTAAATGCAAGGGTACCAATAGTTCTGGCCATGGTGTATTTTTTTCACAATGTGATATTCACCCCACTTTTAATTGCTTTACTCTAAAGAAATCTTGGAATTTTGTAGATATTTGATTAATTATAAAGCGAAAGCCACCATGTGGCTGTATCTACGTTATAGTATTAATTTGGCAGACACTTTTTTTGTACAAGTAGGAGAGCATATAACCATTTGTCAACACGTTAAATGGTACCGATAGTTTACAAGGCCATGTTACTAGGAGGATTAAAGCTGAAGTAAGCAAGGGAGAAAATAAACAATTTGAAAGATAATTTTTCTTAAATTAGACATGAAATAGACAGTTGTTAGTTAGTCAAATAAATCTGGAAAAGGTATGTTTTGTGTTGTATTTGAAAGTTTTGAACAATGCTGCAGTTCAGGTGGAAACTGGTAGTTCATTCCACCACAGGGGAACCGAATGAATAAAGGTTAAATCACATTTTAGGACTCGTTTATAGAATCACTTTATGACAATTTGATGATGTCACCATAAATGTCCAGAATGTGTGAAGATTTAAACGATTTGGCACCGCAGTCATGTCATTGCCTGTGTGGAACTTTTACGAAGCTTTGAGAAACAATGAAAAATTCGAAATTTGCCGTGTATGTTCCAATGAAAACTCAAGTGGTGGAGCATTGTCCAAAGCGTAAAGGGCACATGTTTCCAATTCATTACTCATAAACACCTCGCCAATTCAGAAAACCCACGCGGATTCAGTGGAGACTCGCGCTGCGCTGCCAGGCGCCTGTATAAACAAGGCATTATACCATGACTGCTCACCGCCATTTGTTTAGCCGTAGTTTCAAATTTAACTGAAAATCTTATTACACTTTTCATAATAACACAACATTAACGTTGTTTGAGGCGTTGTTCCTGGATCTGATACTGCAATGCATGCATCCGTCACTTAATCAGACCCCCACGTCGCGTGCTCACACATACACACAGGTGTGGTGGTGCGGTGTTTGCAGACTTTTTTCCTTGAGAGAGAAAGTGATGAGCGTCATTTTGGATAATCCTTGACCTTAAGTAGGTGGAAAAATGTATTTTCCATTCAGTGAGCGCCAAAGGAGCACATTCACAACCAAAGAGCAGCTTAAAGTTACTTGTAAGTGAATAAATGAATGATTACAAAGCGTTTTACAAGCAAATGTCATTGTTACTGACTGGGCATATGATTATAAACATTTGTCTTTATGAATCTTATATAATGTAAACTATAAACAAACAATAGAATTATAATGGTATTGTTTTACATTAGTTTTAAAACATTAGTCAATAACACATTCAGGTGGATCAAATCACATACAAATACTGTAATATACTAGTATTTAATATAGAAAATTGTATTGTATTACAACTCAAGAATATTATGGTAATTATCACACTCTGTATACTACAGAATTTTGTATCATCAAAGTAAATTTATACACTTTATAAATCATGTACTAAACCTGAATATTTACTAAAGTAAAAAACAGTACAGTATTTAAAGAGTACTTGCAGTATCTCACAGAAGTGAGTTTTTCATGTGACAACACTGAAGACACTTTGCTACAATGTAAAGTAGAGAGTGTACAGCTTGTATAGTGTAAATTTGCTCTCCCCTCAAAATACCTCAAAACACAGATCTGGATGTCTCACCTCTCCAGACCGGTATAACTAGGCGTTCCGTCTTGGAGAGGGTTGAGTTGTAGGTAATGCTCTTTCATCCAAGAAGAAATTTTGAGAGGGCTATTTGGCTCCAATGCAGCCAAGGATTTTGTAAGAGCCATCGGAATATGGAACTAGTCTGTTGCCTAGAGTAAAGCCTGCCCATCTGATTTGTTGATAGTCACAAGTCCGGCCAAATAAAGTTTTATTCTCTTGACACCTGGAACTTCTTTGTTTGTGATTTCCTAAAGCGTCTCAAACTCAATTCCTGGATGACCACAGCAGTGCACAGTTTTGCTCTAAGCCTAATTAAACACACCTTATCCAGCTAATCAATCTCTTAAGGACTACTAAAAACTTTGAGGCAGGTGTAGGTTGTAATTGGTTGTAACTAAACTCTGTAGAGCTGTGGCCCTCCAGGAACTGAGTTTGAGACCACTGCCTTAAATGATCTGCCAGCGAGATAAGAATCAAACCAGTTGAGTGTAGTTCCAGATATACCCAGTTTGGAGAGAGTGGCCAGCAGGATATGGTGGTTCACTGTGTCAAATGCAGCAAAGAGGTCAAGCAGAATAAGGACATATGACAAGGACTTAGCTCTTGCCTGCCATAGGTTTTCGATGACGGATGAGAGTTCGGTCTTCGTAGAATGTCCTTTCTTGAAGCCGGAGTGTTGACTCAGTGAAGGATTTTTGAGTTTTGAGGGGTTGGATCTCAGCTTTAATGTATTTTTTTTTCAAACAAATCAGCTCATATTGCCATATCAATGTCTTGCGGTGTCACCCGGAAGCAGACAAAGCCACGTCTAGGAAGACGGACGGCAGCGGCTGTCGCAGTTTTCAAAGTTCTGTCAGTCACCTCAGTCATCATCTTGATTTTAAATACTAAATATCAAACATGTTTGAAATGGTTGGGGTAGCAACGGTTTTTCATGGAGCAATAAAATTTGACCTGTGAACACCTGACCTCACATTACGTGATAATCCCGATGGAACATTGGAGCCGATCAAGGTCCGGGAACAACCACACGTAAATACGCTTAAAGGACTAAACTGTCAGTAATTGAGTGGTTAAGAATCTCCTTTAAGCAGCCCTTTTATATGTGATATAAATAAAAAACATAGTTTTTCTGTAAATTATTATAGTTGCACATGCATTAAACTTAAATCTAATTCTGTCTTAACAGCTTTGATGTTTGAATTTTTTGTCTAATAGGACGTGAGTGATAGAATTGAGAAGGAGCCGTTAGATGGATCAATTGTGAGGCAGCTGGAGAGAGGAGGGCGGGTAGTGGTGAAAGGTGATTGGAGGGATCATATTACTGTGCCCTTACAGACTGGTAAGCACTGCTGAAATTTCATATAGTTGTTTTTTTAGTGGTGTAATTCTCGATTTTTCTGTTTATTCATTATGAAACTGCATGATTGTCCAGTTTTCTGTGTGAAGCCTAAATACTTTTCTTCTGCCAACCAAAATTTGCAGATCTGCGCAAATTTCGGTCATATAAAGGTGGATCAGTCAGAGATCTTCTGCGTGCTATGAGAAATAAGGTACGTTTACTAAATTACATCTGTTTGTTGACACAACAATCTTTGCGTTTGCTGCATTAACAGCGTGATATCAAACTTTTCTCCATGTAAAGTTTCCATAGACTACAATTACTTTCTTTAAAGCCCCAATGAAACCAAATGGAAGTTTTTTTTCCTTTTATAAAAAATAAGTTAGCCTCAAGGACTTCAATGAACTGATATGCTTCTAATCCCTGACAAAATAAGCATTTGACGCATAGTGCACTAGAAGATAGGGGATGATCCAGAAAGTGTAAACATTAACATTAAAGTCTTAATGTAGGTGTGAACTTTAAAGTTTCTTTTGTGAAATAACTTGTTCAGGGCAGGACTAAATGACAAATAAACCTTCATTTTCAAAATTCCTCTTATTTAAATTTTCAGCATTTTCTAGATTCTGCAAGGGTGATGTAATCTTTTGACCTCAAACTGTGTGTATAAAATAATGATGGATCATACTATTTGTTTGTGAAGCCAAAAATATACACAAGCACACAAGTTGATCCTACAATCCATCAATAAGTGTAAAAAGTTTGAATTGCCTCGTCCTAACAGCTTCTCTCACAGCTGCATTACATTATTGAAAATGTGTCCTTTTGGTCCAGGAGAGGACGTTATTATTTTAACATATTACGTATACTTGTCCAAGTCTCATTTTGTCATCATTGTGTATCAAAATTGCCTAACGCAAAAGAAAAAATTCCAAAAGCTTCATTCCTATTTTAAATATTAGAATGTACCAGGAGTTTACAAAAACTAATGCATTAAATGAGGACAATCACATTTATGCATTTGGAAGACTTTTTTAATCATTTGGCAGACGCTGGCACTTGATCCATCACAATCCATGCAAGTCTGTGGTATTTTCTCAATGTATTGACTATTGCGCTGGATAAGTAGCTGTTATTAAAAACATGTTTAGACAGTCTTTGATCGCTTAGGTAATATTTAATGCAAAAAATGATTTAACAATTATTTTGGAGTTTTACATTTAAGTTGGTGGCAAATGAGTCATGTTGGATCTTATAACCTTAGAAAAACTTTTTATTAGTTTTATAATCGTTTTTTGACATTTATTTTATTTGTGTGTCCTGCAGAAGCATCATTACCGGGAGTTACCCGAGGAGGTCCAGCAGACGCTTGGATCAATTCCAGATAAATTTGTTTCCTATTTCACCTCCCGCTTCCCTCTTCTTCTGCAACACACACATCTGGCCATGAGCTCCTGTGCTGTGGAAAGACCGTTTTTGCCCTACTATCATACCTCTGAGCTGCTTATACCCAGCACACCAACAAGTGTGCCACAGACTCTGCCCACCACTGCAAACATTGCCTAACACACTCTCTGAAGTGACAGTCTCGCCTGAGCTCACCAAAGAGCAAAAACAGCCCGTCCCAGCAATTTCTACTGATTGACGTGTATAAACTGAGACATTCCTGGGATAATTTGGCTCTTGTGTGAATATGATCCGGGCCTGCAGTGTCCATACACATCACCGTAAAAGCATCTCAAGTGCCTTAAAGTGCTAATTTTACACAACAGCTGCTGTCTGGTTGACCGTCAGTCTGAGTTTCTTAATGCAGATGATGTGGAAGAAAATGGGATCTGCAATGTGTTTACAAAACGCTGATTTAAAAAGACTTTTGAGAATTACATATCCTGTGATGCACATATTTAGAAGACAGTACATATTTATGTTGAACACTTGAAGTCAACAAGAATTTCTACTGTGCAGTTTGACGCTCCTTTCACGTCATGTCAGAATCACTTCAGTTACAGAGTACAGACTTGCAAAAACAATGAATGTTTTCTTCATGCCCATTATGCGTTGGAATTTTGTGAAAGCTCTAACATCTTTGACTTGTCCCTTGTGATGTTCTGATAAACTTAAATAACAGCATTTTTCAAAAGATATTGTTGATATTTATACATTTTTAGCATAAAAAGCAAACCAGGTCCAATCGACATTTTTTTTAGTTTCAATATTTTTCAAGATCGTATAATGATGAATGAATGTAGTTTCAAATTGTAAGCAAAACCCAGACTAAAAAGTGAATTCTGGATTTAACATCATGTTGAAATTACTGTAGTGGTTTTTGTGAATATTTTTTAAAATAATTGAAGTGGCCATTGTGCCTTTAATGACACTGTATCGTGTCTCTTGAATCTAAGATGGGGCTGTTGTTTGTGTTTTGCCTCTTGCTATTGCTGCTGAATATATGTCTGAATCAACTGTATGACATTACTTATAGTATGCTCTCTAAAAGCTCTGGGTATACTTTCATGACTACAACTTTCTCTTGCATTATGCTTATAACCTCAGTTCTTCACTTTATATGTTGGCCAACTTTATTTTCAGCAATACTTAAGATAATTCAATTCTATTGGTACTGTTAACGATATGGTTTCATTTTGGGTGATTTTACTGAATGTGTTATTTCAAGGATATTTGTAAATATTTAAAAAATTTTGCTTGTAATTTTTCAAATTGGAAACAGTTGTTAGGAAACAGACCAGTGAAGTTTGTTTCACTGTACATAGCATTTTACACAAAACACATGCGGTTGAATTTACATATTCCCCACAGAGCATTATAATATTGTTTTTATAACCTTATGTATATATTTTAGTACTTTAGAGAAACATGCACCAAGATGGAATAAAGCCTTTTTACATGTAGTGTAATAAAAGCTGCTATTGTGCAATGCCAGCTTTGTGTGTTTTTACCAATGTCATGAAAGAATATTTATTACAAAAAATCCAAATATCCAGAACCCAACATCTAAACAGCAAGCAATAGGTCACTATTTCCAGTAGGCATGCTATAGGTGTAATGACATGCCTATTATTAAATTGATTATTTGATAGTTACACTTATTAGACTTGTATTAAAACCTAAAAGGGAAGTCCAATGTGTTGCATGTGCATTGTATTACTGCAAAACAAATATGTGAGATTTCAATCATCTAAAGATTTTGTGTAGTTTTAATCAATGTGTATCAGGTTTTCTTTACTTATTTAAAATGTTTATGTTCATAGTTATAATCAAATTAATGTTTTTGATTGTTTGCCTATAAAATCAACAACATTAGCAGCAGCAGTATTTCATTTGACTTTCAACATGCATGTTTGTAATTATAGCTGGTCATTATGAAATGTAATGTTTTGCTACATTTATTTTTTGTAATATTGTAGTAAACATACCATTTTTATTGTCTCACTAAATCAACCATGATATTTGCTGTAGTAATATTGTGGTTGTACAAAAAAATTGTTTCTGCCATAAACTGTGTTTACACGTCATACATTTAACTAACTACTTTGACAGGATGTTGGGGAATGGGGATGTTTTGCCCTTAATCTATCATTATTGAGAAAATACAACTTGATTTTATAAAGACCTTGCATACAGTTTATGTAGTAACGATTTACAGTAAGCTTCTATTCGTCATCATTAGACTGTAGAATGGATTTCCCCAGAATATGGGTGGCTCATAATGACAGGAAATGCATAAAACTCTGCATTCTTCAATTTGCACAGATTAGCTCTAGCCTACATCAGCGTGTCACTGTGACAAAGTGACTAAGATCACGTAAATGGCAAGATTTAGAGATGACTTCAATAATGTCCTCATTCTCAGCAAGCACTTACGCAAATATTAATGAATAGCTTATGCCATACAACCCTGTTATCTGAGATGGTCAATAGCTTTCCTGTAGCTCAGTGGTAAGAGCATTGCGTTAACAACGCAATGTTGTGGGTTCGATCCCAGGAGATAACAATACCTTCGTAAAAAATGTAGTCGTTACTGTACTTAAGTAGAAATTTCACGTATCTGTACTTCGCTATTTAAATTTATGTCAACTTTCACTTTTACTCCACTACATTTCCTAGATAAAATGTATACTTTTACTCCGATATATTTCCACTAAGCATCTTCGTTACTCGTTACTACTAAATAAAATAATCAGAAGAAGAAATGTGTGCGACTGCAATAAGGGAGGTTTGGCGAATCACTTCTCCTAGATTGCATTACGCATGCTCCGCACGCTCTATTTCAGCGTAATGCTTATTTGTTGCCGAAGGCGGAGGAAGCAAAACTGAAACAACAGGTGTTGTACCGAAATCCGACTCCCCGGACAAATCAGCGCATTATTCACATTTTACAGCTTTGTTCTTTGCCAAGGCCGTTTCTGGAGCCGGGGAGCCGAAAAGATAAGATAGTGATTTGTTTAGTCGGGAAACCGTATTCCAATATGTCACGGCAACCCTCATTGTCAATTGTCGTTCTGATCTCCGATATTGTCAATTTTCCTTCCCAAAGCTGTTAGAATCTCCCTGATAGCAACCATATTTCGATTAATAGTCTCAGTCTCAATGCTGACCGCTCTTCCCACAGCTTCAATCGATACGGGCAGCCTTGTGAGGCTTTGGACAGCTGTTCCCGTTTTATGAATTTTTCGATAACCCAGGGCAAAGCCTAATCAAACAGCACAAGACCTGTTATCATGGTTCCAAATAGGTAAATATCTTCGATGTCCTCAACTTAAAGAGCCGCCAGACACACGATCCGCCATCTCTCCCACCCATCCATCGTGTAGCCAGCTGCGAACGTTCCGTCAGGGCAGAGGGGTTCCCCCGAACCCAGTTTTCTCTCGCAGTGCAGAGAGAGTCTCTCAATAGATGAGACGAGACAAGAGACAAAGAGCAGGGAAAATAAGGGCAAGGACGGGGAGTGAGAAAATGCGTCCGCCTCCGCTGAGAGCCAAACGAGTAGAACCATAAAGAAGATTGTTTGGTATATCCACAGCCATTTCTGCTGCATATAATGGGAGTATATGGGACCCGCCATTGTAAGAGTTCATACAGCACATCATTCCACAAAAAAGTGGCTCCTGGCGACATTTTGACATTGTGAAGCGAATCGCTTGATATTTTCATAAATCTGAACATCATGTTTAATAATTATAGCCATACTGTGAAGCCTCAACACTCCCTTTCTGCAGGTGGCGCTAAACGCACCAGACGCTAGAATGCCATCTGACACAAAATACCACATGAAGAAGGCTGTACACTAATGTTACTGTCCTACCAGACTTGAATGAAGCGTGAAGCGCAAGTGTTTCAGATGTTAAGTCAATGCAAAGACGCGATGGCGCGGATTGGGCGTTTCGGGTTCAAAAATCTGAACTTTCGCGAAAATTTGCGCCTCGGTATCCATGTCAGCCATTTGGCAAAAAGAGCTGCCTGGCAGAGGCCCCTCCCACGACGCAAATTAGGATATTTTTACCAGATATGCGAGGCTTCTGAAAACTATGTTCATTTCAATGTACTCAATACTTGGTTGGGCCTTCTTTTGCCTGAATTACAGCATCAATGTGGCGTGGCATGGAGGCAATCAGCCTGTGGCACTGCTCAGGTGTAATGGAAGCCCAGGTTGCTTTGATAGTGGCCTTCAGGTCATCTGCATTGTTGGGTCTGGTGTCTCTCATCTTCCTCTTGACAATACTCAACTCAACTTTATTTATATAGCGCTTTTTACAATTTTCATTGTTACAAAGCAGCTGTACATGAGACACATTGAATACAAGTAAAAAAACTAAAGGCATATACCTGTAAAAACAAGAAAAAGGTGAAAACAACAAAGACAGACATACAAATGCTCCACACACACAATATGCAAACATACATACACACACAAATTGACATAGACGCACACACACACAGTGAAAGCACACATTGGCGATAAAGGAGAAAGAACCACAGGTCAAATATTAAACGGACTATAAATTATTATATGCAATATTAATTATGTCTAATTTCTGAATTCTAAAGCAGCCCCCCCGGCCAGGCAGATAGTGCAAAACAATATGCAAACGGTGGTGAGGAACCCAAAACTCCCATCGAGAAAAAAACCCTCAGGAGAACCCAGGCCCAACCAGGGGATTCCAGTTCCCCTCTGGCAAAAGCTGCTGCCTCTGCACAAGCTCAACAGTGCTTGCACAACAAGGCTAAATAAAAATAAAAAATGATAGATTTAAGATTATCATTAACAATCTAATAACATTTGAGATGTTGTAGGAAAATCAAAGTTGTCGCGTCCTTTATCCAGATCTATCCTCTTAGCTCTTGTCAGGTCACCGCTTCCCATTCTCAGCTCTGCATCCTGCGGTAACCTTGGAACAAAGAGACAAGACTGGCTGAGAGTAGAGTACTACTGTTCTGCACTCTTTGATGCAACAAGTACATCATTTGTTGTTGGATGTGTTCCTGGTTCCGGTTGATCTAAATAATGCAGCCTAAATCCTCTGAGGATTAATATTATGGAGGTGTAGTGTATGCAAGATTAAAAAGTTGAGTCTTTAGTCTAGATTTAAACTGACAGAGTGTGTCTGCCTCCCGGACCGTGCAGGGAAGAATATTCCAAAGTTTAGGCGCTAGATAAGAAAAGGATCTACCACCTGCACTTGATTTTGAAATTCTAGGTATTACCAACTGACAGGACGCCTGAGAGCGTAATGTACGTTGAGGTCTGTAATACAATAGAAGTTCATTCAAATACTGCGGCGCTAGACCATGTAGGGCTTTATAGGTAATAAGCAAGATCTTAAAGTTAATGCGATGCTTTATAGGTAACCAGTGCAAGGTTGACAGAACCGGGGTTATATGCTCATACTTTTTTGTACGTGTAAGAACTCGAGCTGCCGCGTTTTGAACAAGTTGCAGTTTTTGTAATAGGCCTGCAGGGCATCCACCTAGAAGTGCATTACAATAATCTAGTCTTGATGTCATGAATGCATGAATTAATTTCTCTGCATCTGACAGTGACAGCATATGACGTAGTTTAGATATATTCTTAAGATGGAAAAATGCAATTTTACATGTGTTGGCGACATGGCTTTCAAATGACAGAGTACTATCGCATACAACGCCAAGATTCTTAGCTGATGACGAGGATTTTATGGAGCATCCGTCAATCGTTAAGCAGTATTCTTGGTTGTTACGTATAGCGGTTTTCGGTCCAGTAAGTAACACTTCTGTTTTGTCCGAGTATAGTAGTAAAAAATTGTTACTCATCCACATTTTTAAGTCAACTATGCAATCCCTTATTCGATGAAACTGCTGGGTTTCATGAGGCTTCGAGGAAATATAAAGTTGAGTATCATCAGCATAACAGTGAAAGCTAATTCCGTGTCGCTTTATTATATCTCCTAGAGGTAGCATGTATAATGCGAAGAGCAGAGGCCCCAAAACTGAGCCCTGTGGTACACCGTACTGGACTTGTGATTTGCGGGACACCTCATTGTTTATTGCTACAAATTGAAAACGGTCAGATAAATAAGACTTAAACCATTTCAATGCTATTCCGTTAATGCCGACGTAATTTTCGAGTCTATGTAGAGGTATGCTGTGGTCAATGGTGTCAAATGCAGCACTGAGGTCTAGCAGCACCAATAACGAAATACAGCTACGGTCAGACACTAAAAGCAGATCATTTGTAACTCTGATCAAAGCAGTCTCTGTACTGTGACATGCTCGAAATCCAGACTGGAATTCATCTTTAATGTCATTCCTTTGGAGGAAGGAGCATAATTGAGTTGAAACTACTTTTTCCAGAACTTTATATATAAAAGGTAAATTCGATATAGGCCTGTAATTCCCTAGTTCTTTAGGGTCGAGTTTTTTTTTTTTTAAAAGAGGCCTTATAACAGCCACCTTAAATGCCTTAGGCACATGTCCTAATGTCAGGGATGAGTAAATAATACTAAGAAGAGGATCTATAATCCTTTTCTTTCAGTAGTTTTGTAGGTATAGGGTCTAGCATGCATGTTGTTGATTTAGATGATCTAATGATTTTAGACAGTTCATCGTGATCTACTGTAGAAAATAATTGCAATTTCTCCTTAGGGGTGCTGTAGTTAGTTTGTTCAGCGGGTTTCAATACAGGTTGCATTGTTATAATTTTTTCTCTTATATCTTGGATTTTACTAGTGAAGTAGTTAATAAATTCATCACTGTTATGATAATCAGAATCTGACGTCGCTGACGACTTATTTTTTGTTAATTTAGCCACGGTGTTAAATAAAAACCCAGGGTTGTGATGGTTTTCCTCTATTAGTGATGAAAAGTAGGCGGATCTAGACGTTTTTATGGCATTCCTGTATTTTCGAGTACTATCCTTCCATGCTATACGAAAGACCTCTAAATTAGTTTTCTTAAAGTTGCGCTCCATTTTCCGGGACGCTTTCTTTAGAGTCTGAGTGTGTTCATTATACCACGGTGTTGGGCTGCTATTTTTAATTTTCTTTAAACGCAGAGGAGCAACTATGTCTAATATATCCGAGAAGGTAGAGTTAAAATTTTCAATATTATTGTCAAAATCGTCAACGTTTTTACACATGCTAGATATTTTAGACAATTCAGGCAGATTATCGAGAAACGCATCTTTGGTAGTTGAAGTAATCGTTCTACCATATTTGTAACAAGGAGTTTGATTTGCAGCCGTAGGCCATTGTAGCAAACATAATCTCAGACAATGATCCGAAATGTCTTCACTCTGCTGAACGATTTTAACATCGTCCATTTATACCATAAGAAAGTATTAAATCTAAAGTATGATTACGAAGGTGAGTGGGTCCTGACACATGTTGACTAACGCCCATGGATGTAGCGATTTTAGCTGCATGTTGAATTAAGGATGAGTTTACTCAACAAATAAGATTCTCCACCAGATCTATCAAGATCAAACATATATGAAATGAGTTATTTAAAACGTCAATTTCAGTCAAGGAATTAGTTTAGCTCAAAGGAAAATATGTATAATAATCGTCATTACACATACATATTTTACAATTCTGATTAGAAGTATAGTGATAAAAATCCTATATGTATCCGTCCAGCAAATGCATCAATGATTTTATACACTAACGTTATCTCATTACTATAAGTAACGTGACTTTAACAAACAGAATTAAGAGCAGAGGTAGCATAGATCGAAACACAGTTTAAGTGACCAAGTTTGTAAGCCTGAACACAGAGAACTCATCACAAATGCCTTTATGGGTTTTTATTAAACTCTACTCTACATGGTAAACAAAATGACGACAAACAAATACATGAAACACAAGCGCGCTATGAAGCGCAGAGAGAGAGAGAGAGAGCGAGAGAGATGGCCGCGAGGCAGGTAAAACATGTCTGAAAACCAATAGAATCATCTTTAACAAAGAGGCACGCTCTTAACGCAGCTACTCTGTATTTAGAAACGGATACTTGCAATCTCGATGTTGGACCAATATCCGTATTCGTGTGGATGGAAATCTTGAATGGTTTCAGAATGCAGTCCTGTTGAAACGCTGAGTTTAGGTCCTGAGTCCGGAGTTCCATGGCTTAATCGGGGACCCCAGAGGGGGGGGCCCCAGGCGGGGGTGTCCGTTAGATTGTCCTCTTTCTTTTCCCTTCCAATTCCTAAATCAAGAGACGCTCCGAAGTGGATCGGTGATGGTGTTTTAAATGCATACCTGCCCTGCCCCCAGATGGTCTGTGGGCCAATGCCTCGAAGGAGATCCGTTGGCCAAAGAGTGGTCCTTTCTCATGGCGCCTCATTTGCATGGCTCTGACAGTATGGTCAGTTAGCATTTAATACCTAAACTTAGTTATGGACAAAGTATGATGCATGCTATGTTTTTATAACATAGCTCATCATATAGGGAATTCAGAGATGTGTAGTTACATATGAAACATGCAAGTCTTTGAGCTGTGAATCCTCCCAACGTATGAATACATCAAATGAACCCTAAATCAAAACTTGCATATCTAACAGTTACAGAGTATTTATAATGGCACGAGCGCCAACATATAACAAGACATTTAGATACATTTTTATGAAAGGACAGTTTAAGCACATAAGTTCCTATTTGTCAGAGAAGTTTCTCTGGTTAGCTCAGATGTTAAGTAAGAGGTGAGACAGAGACTTTAAAGCAATGCTTTGAAGCTACGGAGTCGTAAATGTCCTACAGAGAAACCAAATGGTTATCACACTATCGGTGCGAGTTCCAAACGCAAACCCAGACTCATGGAGCCATACTTGCTTTGATCTTTAGATGATGGTATCTAGAAACCGGGACAAAAGGGAGTCAGGGGTTGAATGGCTTTTTTCACACTGATCCAGTCACTACATGGATTTAAGAGTGTCTTTGAAAGCCATGCCCAAGGCATCTGTATCATTGTCTACATGGATATTAAAGTCACCGACGACAAGGACTCTATCTGCGGCCAGTACTAGTTCTGATAAGAACCCACCAAAATCTTTAATAAAATCTGTGTGGTGCCCTGGAGGCCTATATACAATAGCTAGAATAAAATTTAAAAATGTTTTGTCCTTAGTATTAGGTGTCGATACGTGAAGTACCATGACTTCAAAAGAATTGTATTTAAAATTAGACTTCTGAGAGATGATAAAATAATTATTGTAAAGTGCAGCAACACCTCCCCCTCTACCTTTTAGGCGAGGCTCGTGTTTATAGTAATAATCTTGAGGAACGGATTCATTTAGAGTAATATAATCATCTGGCTTTAGCCATGTTTCTGTCAAACAAAGCATGTCTATTTTATGATCGGTTATCATATCGTTAACAAAAAGTGCTTTATTTGAGAGAGATCTAATATTAAGCAATCCGAGTCGTAACAGTTGATTATCTGTATTTTGTTCATGTTTAATTTGTTTAACGTTTATTAAATTACTTTCAAGAGGTTTACGCAATATCTTATGTTTGCTAATCCGGGGGACAGACACAGTCTCTATTTTATCTTGTTTGTAAAAAGGGATTATTACATGTTGCATATTTTGTGTATTCTGTAACGTGAGACGGCAAGCAGACAGTTGGTTAAGCCATTCTGTCTCCTTCCTGACCTGGGCCCTAGGTAGTCAGACTTTAGCATTATTAAGACTGTGTGCCAAATTTCTAGAGAGGAGGGAAACCCCATCTCAGGAGGGATGGAGACCATCTCGTTTCAACAGGTCAGGTCTGCCCTCAAAACTCTTCCAGTTATTTATAAAATCTATATTATTCTGCAGGCACCACTCAGACAACCAGCCATTTAGTGATGATAATCTGCTATAAATCTCATCACCACGGTAAGCAGTGAGGGGGCCAGAGAATATTACAGTGTCTGACATCGTTTTTGCGAGCTCACACATCTCTTTAATATTATCTTTAGTGATCTCCGATTGACGGAGTCTAACATCATTTGTGCCGACGTGAATAACAATCTTACTGAATTTACGATTAGTCTTAGCCAGCACATTTAAATTTGACTTGATGTCAGGCGCTCTGGCTCCCGGTAAACATGTGACTATGGTGGCTGGTGCCTCTATGTTAACGTTCCGGACAATAGAATCACCGATCACTAGGGCACTTTCAACAGGTTTCTCAGTCGGTGCGTCACTGAGCGGGGCAAACCTGTTCGAGACTTTAATCGGAACGGTTGAGTGATGTTTTGTCCTGCGACTATGCCGTCTCACCGTCACAAAGTTTCCCAGCTGCAGGGGATTTTCAACCGGAACCGAGCTGTGTGCGCTAACATTGCTCGCATCCAAAATGTTTTCTACGGTCCTAACACTCTTACTATCCTCAAATAAAGATTGGATGCGAGACTCTAATTCTAAGATCTTCTCCGTCAGCCTAACTACTTCCCTGCATTTATCACATGTAAATCCCTCGCCGCTGACAGAGAAGGCTAAGCTAAACATATGACATGAGGTGCAAATAACAACAATAGGAATAGAAGCCATGACTCACCGGGTATGAAGTGCAATCCTAACTTACCAAGGTTGCTTGATGAGTCTTAGTATATACACTTAAAAAGAGAAACAGTTAGCACACAGGACAAACAGGGGGAGATGATATTCCACAGTGTAAACAGAAGGCAAGCTAACACGCTAATATGCTAATATGCTAGCGGCGTTACGCTTCAATTAATATAGGTTTAGAAAATAAAGTTATAAATAATTCGCCAACGACAGTGATAGGTAACGATAGTAAAATACACTAATATTAAGACCAGGAACAAATGTGAGGTGAAGCAAGTGTCAGAGGATACAAACTAGCCGCTGGCAGCGATGCAATCAGGAACCGAATCACCCCGTCACCCCGTCACACCTCAAATACCCCATAGATCCTCTATTTATATATATTCTCTTTGGGGTTTAGGTCAGGCAAGTTGCTGGCCAATCAAGCACAGTAACACCATGGTCATTGAACCAGCTTTTGGTACCTTTGGCAGTGTGGGCAGGTGCCAAGTCCTGCTTGAAAATGAAATCAATATCTCCATGAAGCTTGTCAGCAGAAGGAAGCATGAAGTGCTCTAAAATGCCCTGTTAGAAGGTCCACTGTGTGGACTTGGCACCTGCACACTCTTCTAAAGGTACCAAAAGCACCTAAAGCTGGTTCAATGACCATTGTGTTACTGTGCTCAAAGGAAAAATGTTATTTATTTGTGTACATATACGTTGTTATATCGGAACTTTCTATTATTAAATGTACATCGGCTATTAATACATTTCTAAATATATGAATGAGAGTTAAATCTTTCTATTTTAACCAGTTATTTCTCTTACAACTAATTCTCAGCTGTTCTGGTCACCTAATTGTATTGTTCAATAATCTTAACAATCATTGATTACTGATTTGGTTGTCTTTTTTCTTTTGTCAGAATTCTTACAAACAGATTGATGGCAACCATGAATATGGATGGCTCAGGGCTGAAGAAGGCCTTTGGAAAAACACGGCTATGTCGTGTTATAATAGGTACTACATTACTTTTCTTGTATGTTTAGAGGATGTAGTATCTATCCAGTGTTACCCATTGTGCGTCAAGCTTTTAGCCATCACAGATGCACAGTAGAAATTAGGGGTGGGTATCACAGGGCACCTCAGGATACGATACAATTTGCGATACATGGCTCACGGTACAGATGATATCGTGATGTTGCGATACTACGATAATCAACATTTTGTTTGTCAATTCTACAGTGATACATCACGATATCTGCCTAACTATGAAAACAAAATGCCCAACATGTGCAACATTTCAAGTAAATTAAACATGTAATGCTTCAATTAAAAGCTTATCTTTGTTAACTTACACATTTAACAACTCTTAAATATTTAATAATGGCACATTTCTAAATTTAACAGCCATTTAACATTTAAACCTGGGAACATCTTAGTGTTAACCAGCTTAAATAAAATAAACATTTAAGTGCAGCAACTTGCATTAAACCTATGCACAATAACGTTCATTCCCAAATATGCATGGACCATATTATATTTTACACGCAATACACTCATCCTCTGACTAGTTTGTTCAAGTTTCCCTTATTTGCATGTTACGCGCCACCCAGTGTAGCCGTCATCTAATAACGCTTGGAAATATAATAAGAGGGTCAAATATTAATATTTGGCTTAGTATATCGATTCTTGTGTCGCATGGAGAAGGACGACGATACATCGCCATATCGATATATTGTCACACCCCTAGTGGCAATACTGTAGGGGTGTAACAATTAATTGTGGAATTATTATTAGAGGTGCACCGATTGACCGGCCGGGATATCAAGCCGATCATGTTGCCAGCGACGCATGCAATAACGTCACAGCTGTCAGTATACTCAAAGACGCAAGTCAACATGTAAACGTCTGTTCCCGATGGGAGACGCAAGTCAACATGTAAACGTCTGTCCCCAATTTATTAAGTCTTTCATGGCTCATTTACACTCGTGACTGGGTGGTTCCACCGACTTACACAAATCATGAAGTGCACAGACTATTTTGAATGTATAGTTAATCTTCCGTTGCTTCGTCTACTTCAGGTATGTACTACATGCTAACTGTGATGCTTAACTCTGACACATGCTAAACTCATGTCGAAGTCGTTCACTATGTGTAAAACAAATGTAAATTCCATTCAACCCAATTAATTGTCTTACGTTAAACAATTGTCATTTCACTGAGGTAAAATGACATTCAACACAATTTCTACCTGTTTAAAAAAAATCAAACAATATTTGTGATATTATCAGATAATGAGTTCTTTACTAACACAAAAAGGGCAAATACATGTACACCTTTAGCGTAGAATTCACTCATAAGATTTTTAACTTTTTATTGGAGTTGCAGCTAAAATCAACCCACTTCTTTTAATACAAACCGAAAATAAAGACAAGTTATTTTACATTTCAGAAAAAATTAAATAAAGCAATGTTTTATATAAACAGAAACAGACAAGAATAAAATGGAAGTATTTTATTGTTATGTAAGGCTTTTGTGCGATGAGTACACAAATGAAAATATTTTATTAAGTGATGTTATATTTTATTATTTATACTTATTTTCAGTCATAGAGTTCTTCAATTTTAGAGTTATTTGGGAAAGAGAAGATTATGTAATTTAAAGCAGGTAAAAGAACTGCATTTAGGGATATTCGAAAAAAATTGTAATGTTCAATAATTTATATAATTATGAAATTACTATTATGAAAACTATAAAATTATGGAAAAATGTGCATTGAAGAAAAGTTTTTTTTTAATATACTGTCAAATATAGTTTGTGGATACAAAATCGGAATTTGCAGGTTTCTCAATGAGTTACGGTCAAATGCCGCCACATCCAAAAGCCAGAGGGCACTCTCATGCATAAACTCCAAATATGCGCAGTAATTTTTTCAGGTTGTAAAATGTTTTAACGTGCAATTTCTACAATTATCAGACAATATTAAAAACACAGGTTTTAAATGTGTGAATTCTGTTATACCTATGCTACCTTTACTTGGGTAGCACTTACCAGTTTATTTTTTATCTGACAAACTAAAAGTAGGATATTCACTCGAAAAGAAACCTGGCCCGAGTACCAAAACAACCTTGTAGCCAATCGTACATTAGTCTAGCTGAGCGCTGACGAAAGCGAAAGATGAGGGTAGGAATATGGCTGTTTTGGTGATTTGAACAACAACAACGGCTAAGAGAAATCGGACACCCAGCATTTAAAGTTTTAATTACTTTGTGGATAACTATGTACAAGTGATGGTTGCTGAAAAATGTTAGGTGTATTTTAATGTCTTAAAAGGAATGCTAATTGTGGTTTCTTCTTCATTTAGGTGCAGTACAGCAATCAAGACCTTCAGTATCAGAGGCTGAAATTAAAAAATATATGGGAAGCTATCTCCAGTCTGCTCCCGATAGATGCGGGGGTATGGGACGACAAAAGGGAAAATCTGCAATTGATGTGTGTTCAGATTCTGAATAAGGAGGGCTTTAGCCTAATGTTTATCCAAATTGTTTCTGTTAATTTGGAATATGATCTGGGAATACTCATCACATGGTGAGATTTAAAATACAGGTTTTGGTATAATATGAAAGCTATTAAGCCCTTTCCAAAACAGTTTTTACTTAATTTACACTTTGTTTTTAACAAATGGAGAGGGCTTGAGAGCTTTCATATGATATCAAAACCTGTGATATATACAATTTGGTCATGCGATGGGTTTTTCCAGATCACTTCACATATATATATATATATATATATAAATCACACACTGGTGGTGGCTGCTGGGATCGAACCAGCAACCTTCTGATTACCAGTTCAGTGGTTTAACCCTCTTTTGATACTTAAGTACAGTATATATCAGATACTTTAAGACTTTTACTTAAGTACTATTGTAAAAGGTAACTTTCACTTCTACCAAAGTCTTTTTCTAGTACAATACTTGTACTTTTCAAGTATTGCTTTCTAGTACTTTATACAACACTGAAAAAATGTATAGGATAATGCAATGTAAGTTGCTGCGTTTGCCAAATGCCCATATGTAAATGGGTGCGATATTACAATTCTAACATGAAATTCCTTTATGTAACAACTTTTCTTCCCTATTGGACATTCTCCTGGAAAAGCCCAAGTGTCAACCAGGGAGAGCAGTAGTTTATTGCGGTTGGCAAACCAACTAAAGGCACATTACCTCCACCGACTGGGCTGGAGTGCGGATCACGGATTTTGACAGCACAGTTTTGGCTATCATCCACTTTAAATTGTGAAAGGAAATATGTATAACTTATATCTGATTTATATGTATATGCATAACTGTCATAAAAGTTATATAATCGTAATGTAGGCCTACAGAAACCAACGTCTCGAATAACAACTACAATTGCCTTTGTAATCACTTGACCACACAAGGCACTTTGCAAATATAATTTGTTATTCAACTAACTAAGATTTCCTGCTGTTTACAATGGGTGTTGCGTGATATGTAATGTATGTCAGTGGACGTTTATTCACAACATATTTAAAACTAATCGGGTGCTCAAATTAATCATTGCACAATTATTCAAGGTGAAAACACAATTGCTTTTGCTTGTTTCATAAGAATTTTACAGAGGGTCATGATCGACTAAAAATGCACGTGTAAAGGATATCACTAGATGACGCCCTTTCAACCGATTCAATATTTATGGAATTACACGTAGCTAAAGTCAAAGTAAAAATTATACATGTAACCCCAGAGAACGTTTGACATGTAGGCTACACATGTATCTAAATGCATTTTTAGGAAATGTTCTATGTCACATATTTTTACAGTTTTATGCCGTCCTAACGCGACTAATTTCGGCCAGGGAAACGACTTTGCCGTCGGACCAATGATTGCTGGGAAGGGTTAATACGTGACTGACTGAAGTTGTCACTGCAAAAAAATGTTTTTTATTTAATATTAAACTTCAATCATTTAAGTTTTCATTATTTACTGATGTTTATTTAAATGTTTTATATGCTGTAGTGTGCCGTTTTCACTGATGGATTTGCGCAATAAAAATGGGACGAATGTTTAATCCTCATTTTTTTCAGATATCATATTTCCAATTCAAGAATTTAAACATTTAACAATTTCAAGTATTTAAATAAGGTCCATATTTCTCCTAATAGGTAATGAATAAAACTTCATATAAAAACTGCAATTATTTTTCGAGGTAAGATTAGTGTATCTTAAAATGATTCAAACGTGTCTTCTTTCAGTTCAAGACATATTGCAAACTTACTGTAGCACACACTATCAAACTGTCTCTTATACTCAAGGTAACAGGCTCAAACTTTAATATATGCTTTTTTAGGTAGATGAAACCAGTCTTTTCAACCTTGAGTTTCCACCAGAGAAGCAGGTGGTTCAGTCTCCACGAAAAGTATGTATTGTTGAAGGGGTTGCAGCCTGTATTGTTCAGCATATTTTTACTTATCCTCTTTTGCATTGTTGTTTCTAGGTGTGTGCATGGTTCTTAAGACTGCCTGTCAGTGGTGCTGGGAGAACTCTGTAGATCTTCTTATCTCACTTCAGCTATCTTGTATAATGTGCATGGAGGCTGAAGAAGCTGCTTAAATGGTTTCTTCAGTGCAGAGTTAATAGAGGACAATCGTGCAGAGCCACTGATATTTGTTTTTACATTTATGCAGGACATTTTGGTGCTGCCCTTGTCCATCCTCCAAGAACTGTATACATCTAGAGCAGGGGTGTGGAACCGTGATCCTGGAGGGCAACTGTACTACAGTGTTTATCATAAAGCTCTTTCTGATTCTGTATTTTTAGAAAATGTGGGATCTCCGAATCTTTTGTCAAGAACAATATTACAAAATGAAGTAATCGATTTTTTGTATTTAATGATTTTACATTATAAATTTACATTTATGCATATGGCAGATGCTTATTTCCGAAGCGGAAATAAGCACATTGCATTGTCCTATACATCTGTGTTTAAGAATGTGCAATCTCCTGGGATCGAACCCACAATCACACGGTGTTGAGGAAATGCTCTTACCACTGAGCCAGTAAAGTTAATTCATGCATATGCCATTATAGCCTTTTACCTAGGCACATATGCAAAGTAATCAGACATTATTAGTGTAGATGTTCAATAATGTCTTTCAGCTATAATTTACATAAATCTGGGATGTGCCATAAATCGCACGTCTTTACGGTAATCTTAAAAAGAAAATCTCCACCTTTTGAAAATAGGATTTTACAGTCCACTTTGAGAAATCCTTTTCAGCCTTTTCTGGCTGTTTTTACAGGACATTCTTTTATGTCTTGCCGCTTGTAAACAGTATTTTGAGTGATTTACGTGTTTGACTTGACATTTCCTGCTGAGTGCATGTGTCTAAGTGCGCATGCGCGGCTGACAGGGCATCGTTTGCAGACAGACCCTTTCTTTCTTCTTTCTTTTGTTTAAGAGATGGTTATATCTTTAATCTAAACCAACACCTAAACCGAAAATTCAGTGGTTATTCTTGTCTCTCCAGGGGTACATACTAACTTGAACTTCCTCTTGATTCCAACCCTATTATCGGTTGTGAAATTTATACCACACTGGTACTGGTACTACTAATAAACACTTTGTTGTTTCAACCTGGTATTATGATTATTGTCGATTCTTGCACCAAAACTAACATTTGTGGCCGTTTAAGATCTTTTTTGCATAGGGTATTTCTCCCCAGATAGTATTCCGTGATCTAAACCAACACCTAAACCTAAAATTTAGGAGTCCTTTCTTATTTTAGCTCTGATCCCTAATCAATATTGGGTTTATTCCCATGCCAGAAGTCGACTCTAACCCTAAATTTTGATGGTACTGGTGTCACACTGTGACCCAACTTACACCTAGGGCCTGTAACCCGGGTGTCCTTTTGTACTCCAGGATGGTTATATCCGTGATCTAAACCAACACCAAACCTAAAATTCAGTGGTCATTCTTATCTTTCAAGGGTAACTTAAACCTCCTCTTGATTCTAAACCTAATATCGGTTGTGTAATTCATACCACACTGGTACTGGTACTACTAATTGACATCTTTAATATGGACCTCCTTTCCCCGGTAGAATCCCATTTGGGCAAAAATCTATATCGCAGGACCCTTAGAGTATTTTATGAAAGGTTGCCTGGCTCAAAATATATCTGGATAAATGTTGTATAAATAAATGTATTAATTATTTATTGATGACCTATTTATTTATTTGGTAGGGATTCATCTGGGCTAAGGGGATCCCTTTTGACATTGTGAAATTTGGACATATGTGTATGTTTTTTTCTCTTCCCCCTCCTTTTTTTTTGAGGGGACTATACACACAGTGACGTGGAGGAATGCATTAACAATTATAATACATTTTACATTTAGGCATTTGGCAGACGCTTTTATCCAAAGCAACTTACATTGCTTTATCCTATACATTTTACATAGGTATTTGCAATCCCCTGGGATCGAACCCACAACCTTGCGTTGTTAACTCTTACCACTGAGCTACAGGAAAGCTTGTATAATAAAAGCACTTGTATACTTTGATTGGTTGTGATTTCGCACACACTATTTTAGTTAATGCTGTGAAGCACTTATTATATTATTTTGTTTATTTATGATACTCAGTTTTGTTCATTCAATTCATTGGTGGAGGTGCAGTGGAATCCCGGGCGGGGCTATACCATTGGTGACGAAAGCCAGTTCAGGCTGAAGTGTCACCTTAGTTGATACGCGAGGTGGGCAGGTCTTCCTGGACCCCATGGTAGGGAGAATTCTCTGATGCCTCCCCGACTCCTTTCTTGACCCATGATTGTGTACATATAATGTATATGTGTGTATATATAAATATGTATATTATGAATAGAGCATGAGCCAGTGTTTAAAATAAGACTATATAGTCATTTTCTTTTAAAAACATTGTTTTGATTCCCCTTCCTAGCCCTAACCCTAAGCTAACCCTAAATCCTATGATGCACTGTGTAACAATAAGCAGTTTTCTGTGAGCGGAATGTGCGCAAAACAAGCTTTTGATTAATCAACTGCTTGATTTTAACTTTCCCAGCACTCAGAATGAGTGTTTAAGAAAACTGACTCTTATCCTTTATAAACGCACTTTTTCATTATGTCCCGAGCCAGTTTTTCACAAAATGCTGTTTTCAGTCCAAAGCCCTTATTTCTGACTCTCTCAGCACTCAGAATGAGCGTTTATGAAAACTGACTAAGATCCTTTGCTAAACTCACTTTTTCATTATGCAGCCAGCCTGTTCTACAAAAAATGCAATTTTCAGTGAAAATCTCATGTTTCTGACTCTCACAGCACTCAGAATGAGCGTTTATGAAAACTGACTATGATCCTTTGCCTAACACACTTTTTCATTATGCAGCCAGCCTGTTTTACACAAAATGCAATTTCTGACTCTCACAGGACTCAGAATGAGCGTTTATGAAAACTGACTCTGATCCTTTGCCTAACACACTTTTTCATTATGCAGCCAGCCTGTTTTACACAAAATGCAATTTTCAGTGAAAATCTCATGTTTCTGACTCTCACAGCACTCAGAATGAGCGTTTATGAAAACTGACTATGATCCTTTGCCTAACGCACTTTTTCATTATGTCCCCAGCCAGTTTTAAACAGAATACTGTTTTCAGTGAAAAGCCCTTATTTCTGACTCTCTCAGCACTCAGAATGAGCGTTTATGAAAACTGACTCTGATCCTTGCCTAACGCACTTTTTCATTATGTCCCCATCCAGTTTTAAACAGAATACTGTTTTCAGTGAAAAGCCCGTATTTCTGACTCTCTCAAGCACTCAAAATGAGCGTTTATGAAAACTGACTAAGATCCTTTGCTAAACTCACTTTTTCATTATGCAGCCAGCCTGTTTTGCACAAAATGCAATTTTCAGTGAAAATCTCATGTTTCTGATTCTCACAGCACTCAGAATGAGCGTTTATGAAAAGTGACTATGATCCTTTGCTAAACGCGATTTTTCATTTATGCAGCCAGCCTGTTTTACAAAGAATGCTGTTTTCAGTGCAAAGTCCTTATTTCTGACTCTCTCATTACTCAGAATGAGCGTTTATGAAAACTGACTAAGATCCTTTGCTAAACTCAATTTTCATTAAGCAGCCAGCCTGTTTTAAACAGAATACTGTTTTCAGTGCAAAGCCCTTATTTCTGACTCACCTAGCACTCAGAATGAGCGTTTATGAAAACTGACTATGATCCTTTGCTAAACGCGATTTTTCATTATGTCCCCAGCCTGTTTTACACAAAATGCACTTTTCAGTGAAAATCTCATGTTTCTGACTCTCACAGCACTCTGAATGAACGTTTATGAAAAGTGACTATGAGCCTTTGCTAAAACGCGATTTGTCATTATGCAGCCATCATGTTTTACACAAAATGCAATTTCTCAGTGAAAAGCTCAGTGTTCTGAATCCTCACAGCACTCAGAATGAGCGTTTATGAAATTCTGATCTGATCCCTTTGCCTAACGCCTTTTTCATTAATGTCCCCAGCCAGTTTTTAACAGAATACGGTTTTTCAGGCAGCCCTTATTTCTGACTCTCCCAGGCTCAGAATGACGTTTAGAAACTGACTATTATCATTAGCTAAACGCGATTTTCCTTATGCAGTCCAGCCTGTTTTAACACAGAATTCGGTTTTTCAGTGCATCCCTATTTCTGACTCTCTCGCACTCAGAATGAGCGCTTATTGAAAACTAACTATGAAATCCTTTGGCTAAACGCACTTTTTCATATGTCGCCCAGCCAGTTTTTAAACAGAATGCTGTTTTCAGTGCAAAGCCCAATATTTCTGACTCTCCTCAGACTCAGAATGAGCGTTTATGTAAACTGACTAAGATCCTTTGCTAAACTTGATTTTTCATTTATGTAGCCAGCCTGTTTTACACAGAATAATGTTCTCAGTGCAAAGCCCTTATTTCTGACTCTCTCATTACTCAGAATGAGCGTTTATGAAAACTGACTAAGATCCTTTGCTAAACTCACTTTTCATTAAGCAGCCAGCCTGTTTTACACAAAATGCCATTTTCAGTGCAAAGCCCTTATTTCTGACTCTCTCAGAACTCAGAATGAGCGTTTATGACAACTGACTTATCCTTTGCTAAACTCACTTTTTCATTATGCAACCAGCCTGTTTTACACAAAATGCAATTTTCAGTGAAAATCTCATGTTTCTGATTCTCACAGCACTCAGAATGAGCGTTTATGACAAGTGACTATGATCCTTTGCTAAACGCGATTTTTCATTTATGCAGCCAGCCTGTTTTACACAGAATAATGTTCTCAGTGCAAAGTCCTTATTTCTGACTCTCTCATTACTCAGAATGAGCGTTTATGAAAACTGACTAAGATCCTTTGCTAAACTCACTTTTCATTAAGCAGCCAGCCTGTTTTACACAAAATGCCATTTTCAGTGCAAAGCCCTTATTTCTGACTCTCACAGGACTCAGAATGAGCGTTTATGAAAACTGACTATGATCCTTTGCCTAACGCACTTTTTCATTATGCAGCCAGCCTGTTTTACACAAAATGCAATTTTCAGTGAAAATCTCATGTTTCTGACTCTCACAGCAGTCAGAATGAGCGTTTATGAAATCTGACTATGATCCTTTGCCTAACGCACTTTTTCATTATGTCCCCAGCCAGTTTTAAACAGAATACTGTTTTCAGTGCAAAAACCCTTATTTCTGACTCTCACAGGACTCAGAATGAGCGTTTATGAAAACTGACTATGATCCTTTGCTAAACTTGATTTTTCATTTATGCAGCCATCCTGTTTTACACAGAATGCTGTTTTCAGTGCAAAGCCCTTATTTCTGACTCTCTCATTACTCAGAATGAGCGTTTATGAAAACTGACTAAGATCCTTTGCTAAACTCACTTTTCATTAAGCAGCCAGCCTGTTTTACACAAAATGCCATTTTCAGTGCAAAGCCCTTATTTCTGACTCTCTCATTACTCAGAATGAGCGTTTATGAAAACTGACTAAGATCCTTTGCTAAACTCACTTTTCATTAAGCAGCCAGCCTGTTTTACACAAAATGCCATTTTCAGTGCAAAGCCCTTATTTCTGACTCTCTCAGAACTCAGAATGAGCGTTTATGACAACTGACTTATCCTTTGCTAAACTCACTTTTTCATTATGCAACCAGCCTGTTTTACACAAAATGCAATTTTCAGTGAAAATCTCATGTTTCTGATTCTCACAGCACTCAGAATGAGCGTTTATGACAAGTGACTATGATCCTTTGCTAAACGCGATTTTTCATTTATGCAGCCAGCCTGTTTTACACAGAATAATGTTCTCAGTGCAAAGTCCTTATTTCTGACTCTCTCATTACTCAGAATGAGCGTTTATGAAAACTGACTAAGATCCTTTGCTAAACTCACTTTTCATTAAGCAGCCAGCCTGTTTTACACAAAATGCCATTTTCAGTGCAAAGCCCTTATTTCTGACTCTCACAGGACTCAGAATGAGCGTTTATGAAAACTGACTATGATCCTTTGCCTAACGCACTTTTTCATTATGCAGCCAGCCTGTTTTACACAAAATGCAATTTTCAGTGAAAATCTCATGTTTCTGACTCTCACAGCAGTCAGAATGAGCGTTTATGAAATCTGACTATGATCCTTTGCCTAACGCACTTTTTCATTATGTCCCCAGCCAGTTTTAAACAGAATACTGTTTTCAGTGCAAAAACCCTTATTTCTGACTCTCACAGGACTCAGAATGAGCGTTTATGAAAACTGACTATGATCCTTTGCTAAACTTGATTTTTCATTTATGCAGCCATCCTGTTTTACACAGAATGCTGTTTTCAGTGCAAAGCCCTTATTTCTGACTCTCTCATTACTCAGAATGAGCGTTTATGAAAACTGACTAAGATCCTTTGCTAAACTCACTTTTCATTAAGCAGCCAGCCTGTTTTACACAAAATGCCATTTTCAGTGCAAAGCCCTTATTTCTGACTCTCTCATTACTCAGAATGAGCGTTTATGAAAACTGACTAAGATCCTTTGCTAAACTCACTTTTCATTGAGCAGCCAGCCTGTTTTACACAAAATGCCATTTTCAGTGCAAAGCCCTTATTTCTGACTCTCTCAGAACTCAGAATGAGTGTTTATGACAACTGACTTATCCTTTGCTAAACTCACTTTTTCATTATGCAGCCAGCCTGTTTTACACAAAATGCAATTTTCAGTGAAAATCTCATGTTTCTGATTCTCACAGCACTCAGAATGAGCGTTTATGAAAAGTGACTATGATCCTTTGCTAAACGCGATTTTTCATTTATGCAGCCAGCCTGTTTTACACAGAATGCTGTTTTCAGTGCAAAGCCCTTATTTCTGACTCTCTCATTACTCAGAATGAGCGTTTATGAAAACTGACTAAGATCCTTTGCTAAACGCGATTTTTCATTATGTCCCCAGCCTGTTTTACACAAAATGCACTTTTCAGTGAAAATCTCATGTTTCTGACTCTCACAGCACTCTGAATGAGCGTTTATGAAAAGTGACTAAGATCCTTTGCTAAACTCACTTTTTCATTATGCAGCCAGCCTGTTTTACACAAAATGCAATTTTCAGTGAAAATCTCATGTTTCTGATTCTCACAGCACTCAGAATGAGCATTTATGAAAAGTGACTATGATCCTTTGCTAAACGCGATTTTTCATTTATGCATCCAGCCTCTTTTACACAGAATGCTGTTTTCAGTGCAAAGCCCTTATTTCCGACTCTCTCATTACTCAGAATGAGCGTTTATGAAAACTGACTAAGATCCTTCGCTAAACTCACTTTTCATTAAGCAGCCAGCCTGTTTTACAAAAAATGCCATTTTCAGTGCAAAGCCCTTATTTCTGACTCTCTCAGAACTCAGAATGAGCGTTTATGACAACTGACTTATCCTTTGCTAAACTCACTTTTTCATTATGCAGCCAGCCTGTTTTACACAAAATGCCATTTTCAGTGCAAAGCCCTTATTTCTGACTCTCTCAGAACTCAAAATGAGCGTTTATGAAAACTGACTAAGATCCTTTGCTAAACTCACTTTTTCATTATGCAGCCAGCCTGTTTTACACAAAATGCAATTTTCAGTGAAAATCTCATGTTTCTGATTCTCACAGCACTCAGAATGAGCGTTTATGAAAAGTGACTATGATCCTTTGCTAAACGCGATTTTTCATTTATGCAGCCAGCCTGTTTTACACAGAATGCTGTTTTCAGTGCAAAGCCCTTATTTCTGACTCTCTCATTACTCAGAATGAGCGTTTATGAAAACTGACTAAGATCCTTTGCTAAACTCACTTTTCATTAAGCAGCCAGCCTGTTTTAAACAGAATACTGTTTTCAGTGCAAAGCCCTTATTTCTGACTCACCTAGCACTCAGAATGAGCGTTTATGAAAACTGACTATGATCCTTTGCTAAACGCGATTTTTCATTTATGCAGCCAGCCAGTTTTAAACAGAATGCTGTTTTCAGTGCAAAGCCCAATTATTTCTGACTCTCTCAGCACTCAGAATGAGCGTTTATGTAAACTGACTAAGATCCTTTGCTAAACTCACTTTTTCATTATGCAGCCAGCCTTGTTTTACACAAAATGCAATTTTCAGTGAAAATCTCATGTTTCTGACTCTCACAGCACTCAGAATGAGCGTTTATGAAATCTGACTCTGATCCTTTGCCTAACGCACTTTTTCATTATGTCCCCAGCCAGTTTTAAACAGAATACTGTTTTCAGTGCAAAGCCCTTATTTTTGACTCTCACAGGACTCAGAATGAGCGTTTATGAAAACTGACTATGATCCTTAGCTAAACGCGATTTTTCATTATGCAGCCAGCCTGTTTTACACAGAATGCTGTTTTCAGTGCAAAGCACTATTTCTGACTCTCTCAGCACTCAGAATGAGCGTTTATGAAAACTGACTATGATCCTTTGCTAAACTCACTTTTTCATTATGTCCCCATCCAGTTTTAAACATAATACTGTTTTCAGTGAAAAGCCCGTATTTCTGACTCTCTCAAGCACTCAAAATGAGTGTTTATGAAAACTGACTAAGATCCTTTGCTAAACTCACTTTTTCATTATGCAGCCAGCCTGTTTTGCACAAAATGCCATTTTCAGTGCAAAGCCCTTATTTCTGACTCTCTCAAGCACTCAAAATGAGCGTTTATGAAAACTGACTAAGATCCTTTGCTAAACTTGATTTTTCATTTATGCAGCCAGCCTGTTTTACACAGAATAATGTTCTCAGTGCAAAGCCCTTATTTCTGACTCTCTCAAGCACTCAAAATGAGCGTTTATGAAAACTGACTAAGATCCTTTGCTAAACTCACTTTTCATTAAGCAGCCAGCCTGTTTTACACAAAATGCCATTTTCAGTGAAAATCTCATGTTTCTGATTCTCACAGCACTCAGAATGAGCGTTTATGAAAAGTGACTATGATCCTTTGCTAAACTTGATTTTTCATTTATGCAGCCAGCCTGTTTTACACAGAATAATGTTCTCAGTGCAAAGCCCTTATTTCTGACTCTCTCATTACTCAGAATGAGCGTTTATGAAAACTGACTAAGATCCTTTGCTAAACTCACTTTTCATTAAGCAGCCAGCCTGTTTTACACAAAATGCCATTTTCAGTGCAAAGCCCTTATTTCTGACTCTCTCAGAACTCAGAATGAGCGTTTATGACAACTGACTTATCCTTTGCTAAACTCACTTTTTCATTATGCAACCAGCCTGTTTTACACAAAATGCAATTTTCAGTGAAAATCTCATGTTTCTGATTCTCACAGCACTCAGAATGAGCGTTTATGAAAACTGACTATGATCCTTTGCCTAACGCACTTTTTCATTATGCAGCCAGCCTGTTTTACACAAAATGCAATTTTCAGTGAAAATCTCATGTTTCTGACTCTCACAGCACTCAGAATGAGCGTTTATGAAAACTGACTATGATCCTTTGCTAAACGCACTTTTTCATTATGTCCCCAGCCAGTTTTAAACAGAATACTGTTTTCAGTGCAAAGCCCTTATTTCTGACTCTCACAGGACTCAGAATGAGCGTTTATGAAAACTGACTATGATCCTTTGCTAAACTTGATTTTTCATTATGCAGCCAGCCTGTTTTACACAGAATGCTGTTTTCAGTGCAAAGCCCTTATTTCTGACTCTCTCATTACTCAGAATGAGCGTTTATGAAAACTGACTAAGATCCTTTGCTAAACTCACTTTTCATTAAGCAGCCAGCCTGTTTTACACAAAATGCCATTTTCAGTGCAAAGCCATTATTTCTGACTCTCTCAGAACTCAGAATGAGCGTTTATGAAACTGACTAAGATCCTTTGCTAAACTCACTTTTCATTGAGCAGCCAGCCTGTTTTACACAAAATGCCATTTTCAGTGCAAAGCCCTTATTTCTGACTCTCTCAGAACTCAGAATGAGCGTTTATGAAAACTGACTCTGATCCTTTGCTAAACTCACTTTTTCATTATGCAGCCAGCCTGTTTTACACAAAATGCAATTTTCAGTGAAATCTCATGTTTCTGATTCTCACAGCACTCAGAATGAGCGTTTATGAAAAGTGACTATGATCCTTTGCTAAACGCGATTTTTCATTTATGCAGCCAGCCTGTTTTACACAGAATGCTGTTTTCAGTGCAAAGCCCTTATTTCTGACTCTCTCATTACTCAGAATGAGCGTTTATGAAAACTGACTAAGATCCTTTGCTAAACTCACTTTTCATTAAGCAGCCAGCCTGTTTTACAAAAAATGCCATTTTCAGTGCAAAGCCCTTATTTCTGACTCTCTCAGAACTCAGAATGAGCGTTTATGAAACTGACTATCCTTTGCTAAACTCACTTTTCATTATGCAGCCAGCCTGTTTTACACAAAATGCCATTTTCAGTGCAAAGCCCTATTTCTGACTCTCTCAGAACTCAAATGAGCGTTTATGAAAACTGACTAAGATCCTTTGCTAAACTCACTTTTTCATTATGCAGCCAGCCTGTTTT